>JAAGEH010002529.1:1387603-1547429 GCA_011751065.1 Lasiurus cinereus
AGGGACGTCCCTGTGGGGCCAGGCGAGGCCAGGAGTTGCCATTCTCTCCTGGAGGTCTCGGGCCTGGCCCTCCTCCTCCTCCTCCTCCTCCTCCTCCTCCTCCTCCCCCTCCTCCTCCTCCTCTTCTTCCTCCTTCTCTTTCTCTTCCCCCTCCTCCTCCTCCTCCTTCTCCTCCTCCTCCTCCTCCTTCTCCTCCTCCTCCTCCTCCTCCTTCTTCTTCTTTTTAAAAAAATATTTCTTTAGCCAAAACCGATTTGGCTCAGTGGATAGAGCATCGGCCTGTGGACTCAAGGGTCCCAGGTTCGATTCCGGTCAAGGGCATGTACCTTGGTTGCAGGCACATCCCCAGTAGGGGAGCGTGCAGGAGGCGGCTGATCGATGTCTCTCTCTCATCCATGTTTCTAACTCTCTATCCCTCTCCCTTCCTCTCTGTAAAAAATAAAAAAAAGAAAGATTTAAAAAAACATTTCTTTATTTCAGAGAGGAAGGCAGAGGGATAGAGAGAAACATCAAAAAGAGAGAATCATTGATTGGCTGCCTCCTGCATGCCCCCTACTGGGGATCGAGCCAGCAACCCAGGCATACGTCCTTGGCTGGAATTGAACCCGGGACCCTTCAGTCCGCAGGCTGATGCTCTCTCCACTGAGCCAAACCGGCTAGGGCTGGTCCTCCTTCTTACATGCACCCTCCTTCCTGTTCAAGTGCCTGTCCCCGATGCCCGGGCCTGTGCTTCTTCTGTGTTGGCTACACAGGGGAAGAACATCACCAAAACGCAAAACCGTGTTTGCACCTCGAGAAAGCGGCTGGGGCGCAGATGCCTCGCAGGCGGTTGTATTAAGCGGGGGGGGGGGGGGCGGGAAACACGGCACACTCAGCCTGCCTCCTCCTCTCTGGGTCTCTGGCTCAGCCTCAGCCCTCTCCCTGGGCCTGGGCCCCTAGCTGTTCTCCCCAGCTTGCGTGTCTTTGTTGGTAAAGCTGTTTCATGCAGCCGCTGAAACAGGAGCCGGATCCTGGTTGTAAAAACGCAAGGAGTGAGCAGAAAAGGAAGACCTTAGGTAGTGGGGAGAAGCTGACCACAGATGCTCTGACCATCCTGAGCACGAGAGAGGGGGGCACGGGTCTCTAAGAGGGCTCGGGAGCTCCTCAGCAGAGATGATGCTAGAAAGAAAATCACGGGGAGCGAGGAGCCAGGCGAAGATGAGCATGTCGAGGTGGCTGGGCTGGGTGTCGCCCCAGACCCGCCCTTTATGCTTTTGGGAAGCAAACCTTGTCTTCCCTTTGCCCCTGGCACCGCCTCCTTGTTAGGCTCTGCCCATGGACCTGTGGGGAGCAGTCCTCAGGGTAGTTTACAGCTCTTTCCTGCGCCCTGGGAAGCCGGACCCATGGGACCAGCGTGGAGGTGCCAGGTGCAGCTGGCAGGTTCCTTCTGAGCAGAGATCTAGGTGCCGCTCGGTGGGGTCCCTCCTCTAAGAGCCTGAGGCATCATCACCAGCCAGTTGTTGCTTCTTCTTAGCCTCTTCAGTGACCAGCCGCCCTGATTTCCTGGGGACCAAGGGGGTGTGTCACAGAAGGCCCGTGTCCCCGAGAATCCAGGCGGCCGGTCACTCACCTGCTTCCCAGCGGCCCAGTCTCCGGGCGAACCTTTCCTCTGCCCCAGCCCTGGGAGTGGCGGCTGCTTCCTGAGCTCCGGGTTGCCCTGGCCTGTCAGTCATCCCTATCCTCTTAGCCAGTCCCCCATTGACCTTCTCACCCTCAGATTGACCCGTGTGGCCATCATCAGCTGCTATAAGTGGGCTCTGAAAGCACCTGCAGAGGAGTGAAGAGGATGACGTCAGAGACAGCGAGCTCGCACTTCATGGGGCAGAAAGAGGAGATTAGAAAAACTGCCCCCAAAGCTGGGCTTCTATTTCAGCTGGCCTGGGGGGTAAGAAGGGTAGAATTGGGGGGTCATAGCTGTTCCCCTCTGCATCACATCTCATCCCCCAAATTAGGGTGTCCTTGCTCCCATCTCTCTTTTCAATAGTCATGCCATTTATTAAAATAATGTGCCAAATAATGTTGTTTTTATTCATTAAGAATGTAAGAGGTTCACAACTAAACAATGCTATTGTCTCTCCTTATTTCTCTTGACTTATTTCTTCTTTTAAAAAATATTTTTTTTATTGATTTCAGAGAGAGGAGGGACCATTTGGGTTGGGTTTTGAAGGACGAGTAGATGTTTGATGACCAGAGACCCTGGGAAAGGCCCCCAGGCACCAGGCTCAGCGTGTGCAGAGGTGGGTGCATGAGAAAGTATGTTGTCCAAGTGGGGAAACGTGGGGTGTCATCAACAAACTAACAAGCGACAAGCGTTGGTGAGGATGTGGAGAAAAGGAAACCCTTGTGCACTGCTGATGGGAACGCGGACTGGTGCGTTGTGGGAAAAATTACAAATGGGACTGCCACAGAAAACAATAATGTCATTGGTATCTACAAAATGGGAAGCGTGTGTTGGGTGCTATGGAGGCATTCAAAAGAAAAAGGCAGAGTTATTTTAGAAGAGGATTTTATCATCCTATTAGTAAGAAAACACACGAATACAAACAGGAACGCACCACTCCATGCGCTCTGGTTGAATGGAGGTTGGATTTACCTGACATAGCTTGCTGAGGGCACATTCTTACCTCCAATGCAGCGGTTCTCAACCTTTCTAATGCTGCGACCCTTTAATACAGTTCCTCATGTTGTGGTGACCTCCAACCATACTTCATAACTGTAATTTTGCTATTGTTATGAATTATAATGTAAATACCTGTGTTTTCCGATGGTCTTAGGCGACCCCTGTGAAAATGTCATTTGACCCCCAAAGGGGTCGCGACCCACAGGTTGAGAACCACTGCTCGAATGGCAGAGGATCAGGCCAGGCTGGCTCCCTGGGCATGGGAACCTGCCAGTCAAGATCCCATGTGTCAGAAGTGTGGGAAAGGGGAGGGTCGGTTGAGGAAAGATGAGACATGTAATAGTAGTATGAGATTTCTTTTGTAAAAAATATAGAGTAGGTTTTTATTGATTTCAGAGAGGAAGGGAGAGGGAGAGAGAGAGAAACAACAATGATGAGGGAGAATCATTGATCTGCTGCCTTCTGCACGCCCCCTTACTGGGAATCGAGTCTACAACCGGGGCATATACCCTGACTGGGAATCAAACCCTGACCTCTTGGATCATAGGTCGATGCTCAACGACCGAGCTACACCATCTGGGCGGTAGTATGGGATTTCAAGCAGGAGTGAGAAGGCATGGCCAACACTTCCTTTTAATGGGTTTGCACATGACGTGTGTCAGCCTATGAAGTCCCAAAGGATGGACAGGGTTAGAAAAGGCTTACATGGTGTGTCATTTCCCTTCTGGACCCATCGGGTTGATGTGTAGACGGATCCCCCCACTCTTCCTCCCTCCTTGCACCTCAGTATCTGGGACCAGACCCTATAAGGCTTTCTCTGAGAAAGATTCATATCCAAAATACGGGAAACCCCTTTGCCTACCCTCCACAGATTTTTTTTTTACCAGGAGGAGTTAGGTAGATCAGAATTCATTCCATTCAATTTATGAGGTGTGAGAATCAAATAACTCCTATAAAATTTTATGTTGTGTTTCAAAATGTCTAATTGAGATCAAAATTCATCTGGTCCGATTCCAAAGACATAAACGGATCCCCCGAAGTCCCCAAGTTCATTCTCAGGTTAGCCTCTGATCACGGTTAATGTTCTGAGGCAGGGTCAGGAGAGGCAGGGAAAGGGGCTTCCCACGCCCCAAATCGGGGCGATGACTCGGAGTGACGTGAAGGGGTGAATTAAATCTTGATGTTGAATCACTTTTGGGGGGAGCTGTGTGCTGGGAGGATTGCACTGGGCCCTGCAGATCACACCCTGTGAGCCCCGCATTCTGAGCTGCTGCCTTGGAGTCCCCCCAGACACGCTCCTAGGGTACCAACACCTCTTCTTCTCCATCCTCTTCTACACAAGATGGTAGGAGGCTCAACTGTGAGTTGCATGGCATTCTTGGAAAGCAACTCATTATATAAGCACAAGGTATTTTCATGAGCGATGTCAGATTTTTAAAAAATATATTTTGTTGATTTTTTACAGAGAGGAAGGGAGAGAGAGAGTTAGAAACATCGATGAGAGAGAGACATCGATCAGCCGCCTCCTGCACGCCCCCCACTGGGGATGTGCCCGCAACCAGGACACATGCCCTTGACCAGAATCGAACCTGGGACCTTTCAGTCCATAGGCTGATGCTCTATCCACTGAGCCAAACCGGTTTCGGCTATGTCAGATTTTTGAGGGGATCTCACAGGTACCCCCAGCTTCTCAAAACGTGCAAATATTAATAGAGTCAGACTCTATTGTTGAAACAAAAAATCATCACTTTCATTCTCTTCCTCCCTTCCCTCCTCTTCCTCTTATTCATTCTCCTTATATCCATTCAACGTACATCTTGGGGATCTCAAAATCAGCCCTAAGCGGTGGTGGTTCTTGGGTACCATGCAGTATCTTACAAGGGGCGAGCGAGGCGTAGCCCCAGGAGTGCTTGAAGCTGGCCAGAACAGGTTGTTCCGTGGCGTTAAGCCCTGCTCCGGTCACTGTTCCGTCTGTCCTCCGCCGATGGGAAGTGACTGGATGGTGAAAGGAGGTTTTTATCAGCAGCCGGCCGGCGTAAACCGATGGAACTCTTCAATGAACCAGGTCGCTTCCTTATCACACTTCGCAGTCAGACCTCATTAAAGTCACAGCCCATGTCTCAAAGAGTTGACAGGACTGAACCCTCTCGGGTCCCCCGGGCTCGGCTTCAAGGGGTGCCCTCTTCCTTGTCAGGTGGGTCGTTAACTCAGGAGGCCTTGAGCGCTGGAGCCAGCCAAACTGGTGAAGTGGGCGTCTCCAAGGAACGGGCACCAGGCTTGTTTGAAGTCCACGCGGGAACCGTGGTCTTTCCTTCCAGGCTAACTCCTGGTATCCACGGAGACCTTCTTTGGATATTGATGAGAAAGGGCCACCGGTTCCAGGAAATGGAGCATCCATTGGGATGGTTATTATCGCCAAAAAGAGGAAGTAACGGACCTGAATACAGAGGGCGAGCTGTGAGGAAATACAGTGGCACCTCGAGATACGAGTGCCCTAACATACGAGATTTTTGAGATATGAGCCTTTGAGCGAGCGATTTTTGCTTTGAAATACGAGCAACAGTTGAGATAGGAGTCATCTCGCGGATCGGCCGGCTGCACAGGACCCACCAGTTTACCGCGACTCGAGCGTCTCCTAGTTTCCCACGCCTCAAGGTTACAGAATGAATTAAACTCGTATCTCGAGGTACCACTGTACCTTGACATGGTAAAAGCAGGATCTGGCACGAAGGCCACAGCAGGCTGGCCATACTGGCTCCAGCCGGCACAGGGTGGCGGCCCTGGTGGTCTTCTTCCTGAGCCTGGCCAGTTCCCCAACCCCAATGTCTTCTCGGCGGACTTCTCTTGTTGCGTCTCCTGGGTGAGCTGGTGGGCACGGTTCTTCGGGTACAAGGATCTGTGGCCGTTTCTTCGGGATCATCTGCAGGGATCCACCTTCTCCTCTCATTGGCAGCCCCCCATCTTCACCTGGGCCACCGCGGTGCAGGGGTGAGGCGTGGGGGTCAGAGTGGTATGTGATCAGAGAGCTGCGTCTCGGCTCTTTTGTTTTGCATTGGCTTTTCTTATTTCTTTTCTTTTTTTAAAATATATATGTTACTGATTTTTTACAGAGAAGAAGGGAGAGGGATAGAAAGTCAGAAACATCGATGAGAGAGAGACATCTATCAGCCGCCTCCTGCACGCCCCACACTGGAGATGTGCCCGCAAGCAAGGTACATGCCCTTGACCGGAATCGAACCTGGGACCTTTCAGTCTGCAGGCCAATGCTCTATCCACTGAGCCAAACCGGTCTCGGCGGCTTTTCTTATTTTCATTGTCAGCTTCATGACTGCAAGGACTGTGCCTGATCTGTGACCAGTTTGAGAACCTGGAAACTGGTTGATTTGTGGACTTGTTACCTGTTCCTGCCAGAGTTTCCATGTGGGAATTATTTCTTGGTATTTCTTAGGAAACGTACATGTTTTTCTGAGCCCTGAATCCTGAGGAAATTCAGGCATAACGCTGGGAAAATTGGAGGCACTAATATATTTTTAGAAGAATTAACTTAACATGGAGACAGTTACTATTTCTATGGGATCCGCGGATGTCATGTGGAATAGCAGAGCGGAAAACACGGAACTCAGAGTCCAGAATAAACGGGCAGCCCTGAATGGGACTCGAGACGGGGGCAGATAGGAAAGAATTGGTCACCACCTAACCCGTTGTCTTTGCTTTAGCTGTGGCCGTGTTGTAAGTGTGGGTTTGTGGCTCTGTCTGCTCCTGTTGGCGAATCCTTGAGAATAAAAATATGGATACGTTTATATGCAGAGTATATTTTCGACAAATCCTATGAGTGGTGCTTTGAGAAATAACGTGTTTTGGAAGCAAACTAAGTCCTTTGTGATTCTGTTAGTGCTTGCTCGGAGATCTAAAAGGTATATGCATTTGATTATTACTCAATAACGTTTGCTGACATTTTCCAGTGTTTGGTATTCTCTATATGCTAAAGCTCTTTAAAAATACTACTAAATTCAATATTTCTTATTAAAACTTTAAAACTACCCATAATAATGAGTAAAGATGATAAAGAATGTTGAAAGTAGCCCTAACCGGTGTGGCTCAGTGGATAGAGTGTCAGCCTGCAGACTAGAGGGTCCCGGGTTCGATTCTGATCAAGGGCATGTGCCTTGGTTGTGGGCACATCCCCAGTGGGGATTGGGCAGGAGGCAACTGATCGATGTCTCTGTCTCATCGATGTTTCTAACTCTCTATCCCTCTCACTTCCTCTCTGTAAAAAAATCAATAAAACATATTTTATTTTTTTATTATTTTTTAAAAATATATATTTTATTGATTTTTTTACAGAGAGAAAAGGAGAGAGATAGTTAGAAACATCGATCAGCCACTTTTTGCACACCCCCTACTGGGGATGTGCCTGCAACCAAGGTACATGCTCTTGACCAGAATCGAACCCAGGACCCTTCAGTCCGCAGGCCGACACTCTATCCACCGAGCCAAACCGGTTTCGGCAATAAAATATATTAAAAAAAAAAAAGAATGTTGAAAGTATTAAAAATCATTTACAATTTTAGGAATTTGCTAGAATTCCCAGAAATTCAAAATTTCCTGTTCCCCAGATACCAAAGATTAGTATCTGTTGTGATTTTGGAAACACAAAGCTGTGTAACAAATCATCCTGCAACCCGGTGGCATACAGTAACACCAGTCGTATCTGTCACAGTTCTCCGGGCTGACAGCTCAGCGGGGCGGTCCTCACCTCTCATGAGGTTGGCGGGAGCTGTTAGTCCAGTGGTTCTCAACCTTCCTAAGGCCGCGACCCTTGCATCCAGTTCCTCATGTGGTGGTGACCCCCAACCATGAAATTTTGCTACTGTGATGCATCGTGTACAGTGAGGGGAAGAATTGGGGGGCCGTCTTTGGAGACTGTCTACCAGAGCCTGTCCTCTGATTACATGCCGGTCACACGCTCCCCTGGCCCCTGGAAGTCTTGTCTCTGTTCCTTCCGTCCGCAGAGGCTGGCCTCTCCTCTTCCCTCCCATGCTCATGCCGCAGCGAGTACGGCTCGAGTGAGGGCGTGTGTCTGGCTCCTGGGTTCATCCTCGGAGCTGGCTCCTTCGTTCTGTCCCTGTCGTCTCAGAGATCCTCCTTCTCTACATGGTCTCTCCGCCAGGGTAGGGGGCAGGCACACTTCTTACCTGGCAGCTCAGGACCAGAGAGAGCATCGGGACAGGCCGTGAGCTTCTGCTTGTGTCATACCTGCCCACGAGAGATGGGCCCACGCCAGCTTCAGGGTGACACCCAGGATCAACATGGGAGGTTACCCAAAGGTGGGGAGAGTGGCTCCCCGGGCCACCAACCCAGTCATCTGCGGAGGGTGCGTGGTGATGGTATGCTTGAGTGACTGAGCAATGAATGCCCCATCACCGGTTCATTCATTTCCCGGCCCAATTTCGGAAAAACAGGGTGTTTCCCTGAAGACCTTCCTTTTCAGCCCCACCTGTACCACCGTCTCCCAGCCCCTGGGCCAGCCGACCACACTGGTCATCCCTGGACCTGCCCCTGAGGACCAGGGGGCCCTCCCCTGGATTCCAGGCCCTCCAGATTTATCTTGCTCTGCAGGACTTCGTTGATTTTCTTCCTCTACTTCTTGGGCTTTCTCTCCAGTTCTTTGTTTTTTTTGTTTTTGTTTTTTTAACTCAGTTTATTTTAGATTTTTCTGAACTCTCAGCACCTTAGTAGTTTAATTACAACCTGCCTGACCACTACCCACCTCTCCAGGTATAGTTTACCTTTCTTAGGGGCATTAGCTTCTCAGATCTTATATATAAGCTTCTTAAACACACACACACACACACACACACACACACACACACACCCCAGAATACCTTTTCTCTTCTTTCCCCAAACTGTTCTCTCACTGTCTATGGTAGACAGTCTCCAACGCTTCCTTTCTGCCTTTGAGCCTTGGCCGCACTGAAGCTTCTTTGCTGCGTTAAACGCTGGCTGGGCCGAGACCAGTTTGGCTCAGTGGATAGAGCGTTGGCTTGCGGACTGCAAGGTCCCGGGTTCAATTCCGGTCAGGGGTATGCACCTTGCTTGCGGGCACATCTCCAGTGCGGGGTGTGCAGGAGGCGGCTGATCCATGTCTCTCTCTCATCAATGTTTCTGACTTTCTATCCCTCTCATTTCCTCTCTGTGAAAAAAATCAATAAAATATATTAAAACAAAACAAAACAAAACAAACAAACAAAACGCTGGCTGGTCTGTAGCCCGCAGAATAGATCAAGAGCCAGTTCCAGGTACCGATCTGCTCACTGGGACATGAAATCTCAAGGGATGAACTGGTATCACCCACATCATTGCAGACGTAATGAAAACCTTAATCGTACAGGCTCTCTTTGACTTTTAACCATCTTTTTTGCAAGTGAAAGTGATGTCAATAAGTCATGAATGGAGGAGGTGGTTGAAGGATTATAAACCAGGTAATAATGATGACACGAGACAGGGAAATACAGATGAGCGTTCGTTTTCTTTTTATCTCATCCAGTAAGATCCCTTTTAGAGAAACTTTGAGCTTTGTTACCCTGGAAAACATAGCTGCTTATACAGGGAGATGAGATCATGTTTTTCTATGGCACTGAGGAAACTTAATTAGAAATTCCAGACTTTCTTGGGGACTCTGACTCATGTCTTGAGACCACATTTCATCCAGCAAACCCTAACATTCACATGACCATCTCCTCTCTGGGCTCCAGATCGGCAACATTATGCTCGCAAATGTTCAGGCATTTTTGCTTAGAGTAGAACTCGGCATTAGTCCCTGCCTTATTTCTTTTACCTCCCACCCACGTCGGCTACCTCACAGATGGAGACAGAAAGTACACATTAATATTCTTCACTCCTTCAAATGGTGGGTGGAAGAATAAAGTCACACTCGCTAGTCAAGGATTAAAAGTTTTAATTGTACTTTGTTTCTACCCCCTGTTCTTTGACCCACGTCTCCTTATTCCCCATAAATACTCATTCTTTGGGTGGCACCCCTGGACACAGAGTTACCTAAGGGCACTCATTTATTTATTTGTCCATCTGTTTAAAAATACAGGGTGTCCCAAAATGTATACATACTTTATTTTTTAAAATATATTTATTGATTTTTTTTACAGAGAGGAAGGGAAAGAAATAGAGTTAGTAACATCGATGAGAGAGAAACAACCATCAGCTGCCTCCTGCACGCCCCCTACTGGGGATGTGCCTGCAACCAAGGTACATGCCCTTGACCGGAATGGAACCTGGGACCTTTCAGTCTGCAGGCCGACGCTCTATCCACTGAGGCAAACCGGTTTTGGCTCTTATTTTTTTTAATATATTTTATTGTATACATACTTTAATAGCTAATAGCTCAATTGAGGTTTCTCTCTTTTTGGATTTAACCCATTGGAATGAATAATTATTTAAAGTTTGTGTACTTTTTTGGGGGGACACCCTGTGTGGGTTGAGTATCTCCTATGTGCTTGCCACTGTTTTAACACAGGACATATGGCAGTGAACAAAACAGATACAATCTCTGACCTTGTGTCATTAACTGCTAGGATGGGATGAAAGACTGTGAACATAAGAAGGAAGTATAACATATAATATGTCATACTCATTATGTAATGTAACCTGAGCATTAATAATCAGTTACTAATGAGGCCTGTGAGAAAGGTACAACGGGGAATGGAATAAGAAGTGGCAGGAGCCAGGATCGCAATTTCGTTTTAGTTTTTCAACTTTATTGAGGAATAATTGACATGTAATTGTACACCTTTAAAGCGTACGGCATGATATAGAAACATTGCGAAATGATTATCAAGATCAAAATAATTAACGCATACATCACCAGCTCTTTTTTTTGTTAGGTGACTGCTTAAAATGTACACTCAGCAACTTTCAAGTATAAAATTGTTATTAACTATAGCATCAAGCTGTACTTTAGATCCTCAGAACTCATTCTTCTTAAATTTGAAAACTTCTCATTTCTGCTTCCTCACAGACCTGCCAACCACCATTCTATTCAGTCTGGAGGAGTGAAAAAGTCTTATATTTATGTCTTGAATTCATTTGAGTTAATATTTGTGAGTGACGTAATGCTTTCACTGTATTCCATAGGTTTGGTAAGTTGTTTTCCGATTGTTGTCTCAAGATATTTTTTTTTAATTTTCCTTTTGATCCATAGGTGATACAGCATTGTTTAAATTTCCCCGTATTTGTGAGTTTCATGCTTTCCTCTCTCTATGGATTTCTAGTTTCTTACCTTTGTAATAAAAAAAGACACTTGATATAACTTCAGTCCTCTTAATATTTTTAAGACTTGTTTTGTGACCTAACATATGATCTATCCTGAAAAATGTATTTTGTGCCTTTAAGAAGAATGTATTTTCTGCTTCTATTGGATGGAATGTTCTGTATGTGTCTGTTGGATCCATTGCTCTAAAGTGTGGTTCAAGTCCATTATTTCCTTATTGATTTCTGTCCAGATGATTTATTCATTGTTGTAAGTGGAGTATTGAAGTCTCTACTATTATTGCATTGCTGTCTATTTCTGCCTTCAGATCTGTTAATAATTGTTTAATATATTTAGCTCCTTTGATATTGTGTGTGTGTATTTGTTATAATCTCTTGATGAATTGACCCCTTTTATCATTATATAGAGATTTTCTTTGTCTCTTGTTACAGCTTTTGTCTTAAAGTCTATTTTGTCTGAAATAAGTATAGCTGCCCGTACTCTCTTTTGGAAATCTTTCTCAATGCTTTTACTTGCTGCTTAGGAGGGACCTTAAATCTTCAGTAAGTCTCCTAGAAGGCAGCATACAGTTGAGTCTTATTTTTAAAAATTCATTCAGCTACTTTATGTCTTTTTTAAAAAAAAATAATTTCAACCACTTACACTTAGAGTAATTATTGAGAAGTAAAGACTTATTATCGTCATTTTTACTTTTTGATCAATTTGTGGTTCCTTTATTGTATTTCCTCTTGTCTCCTTCTTTGAGAGCTAATGATTTTATGGTAGTGGTGTGTTTTGATTCTTTTCTTTATTATTTATATATTTATTATAGGTTTTTGCTTTGTGATTATCATAAAACTTTCACAATACATCTTATATTTATAGTAGTCTATTTTTAACTGGTAACAATTTAGCTTCAATTGCACAAAAATGTTCTACATAATTACTTGCCCCTATTTTATGTTTATGTCACCATTTATAATTTTTATATTGTGTATATATTAGTAAAATATTATAGCTATAGTTAATTTTTAACACATTTGTCTTTTAAATTACATGCTAGAGTTCAAAGTGATTTAAACACTACCATTGCAGTATTAGAATATATATTTTTTCTTCTCTGACTGGATAAACTATCAAGATATCTTTCTTCAAGTTTGAAGATTCTTTCTTCTTCTTGATTGAGCCAGCTATTGAAGCTCTCTATTGCATTTTTCATTTCATTCATTGTATTCTTCAGCTCCGGAATTTCGGTTTGGTTCTTTATTTTAATGATTTCTATCTTTTGTTGAATATCTCATTTTGTTCCTACACTGTTTTTCTAGGTTCATGGAATTGTCTATCTGTGTTCTCACCGAGCTTCCTTAAATAATTTTTTTGAATTCTTTTTCAGATAATCCAGATATCACATTGAAAAGTAATTGTGTTCTTTTAGTGGTGTCTGTTTTCTTGCTTTTTTTGGTGTGTTCTTAATGCTTTTGCATTGATGTCTGTATTTGAGGGAGCAGTTACCTCTTCTCATCTTTCTGGACTGGCTTGGCAGGGAAAGACGTTTACCTAACAATGGTTGCGAAGGCACCAGCTGGTGAGAGTGGAACACCTCTGGTCTCTTGGAAGGCACCGTGGCATCATTTTCATTCAGCTCTATCATCTGAGGTAAACATTTGTAAAGACTGTGGGGGGTCTTTCATGGCCAAGACTCTGAGGTTCCTAAGGTTGGCAGTGGTGTCAGAGCTATTGGGATCCTTGGAGGTGAAAACTGCTGGCATCCTCCTGTTCTCCTTCTTTGCTTGAGGAAGAAAGTTCTAGCTGAGTGTACCCTTCTTGGTGCAATGTCTGACATATTGACACTCAGAGCAGTAGCAGAGCTAGGGTATAAGGATCAGGTACACATGGAACTCCCATGGTGTCTGGGTCCTGGGCACAGGTGGCCTTGCTGTGGCAGTGGCTCTGGTGTCTGAGCTGCAGATGTGTGTGGATCACCTATGGCACTGCATTTGGGTCTCTGGGGCTTTCTGCAGTGACTCCAGCCCAGGTGGCGGGAGGTGCATTGGCAGTCTGGGCCCTGGGATGGCAGAGTGCGTGGTGGCTTGGGTTCAGGGGCAGACTGCAGGGGCAACACACCCTGAAAATGGTAGGCCAGTGTCCCAACTCGGATCCCAGAGGCCGTCATAGAACAATAGTAGCAGCCAGGCCCTGCTGATGTCCCATTATAATCTCAGGTTGGGACCTAGAGAGCAGGGCACAGAGCAGTGACAGCTCCAGCCCTTGGGAAGGGACACAGAAGGGTGGACTCTGGGCAGCTTCACCAGCTGGGTTTGGTGTTGGTGAAGACTGTGGGGGTCATACTAAGGCTATAAACATCTATGTTGGTAAGGGTTGCTGGGGTTCTCCTGTTCTCCTCTTTCCTATGGGGTGATGTTCCTCTGAGGGAGATCCCGTTGACACAGGCTGATCTGGGCTGATGCAGGTGAAATGCTTCCTTTGTTTTTCTACGTGGCTATCCCCAGTTTTTGAATTCTGCGGCTGCTGCTGTGTAGTTTAGAATTTTCCCAGAGCTGATTTACTCAGCTTGTAGTTGTTGCTTACTGTCTTTGTTGTTCTTATGGGAAAGATGGGCATTAGACGCCCGAGCCCTCCATTTTGTTGATGTCATGTCCTCCAATTTAAAATAATCTGGGAAGGCCTCATGGAGAAGGTGACATAAAGTAAGCCATGTGGCCCTGTGTTAGTGAAAGACAACAGCAAGTGCCAGCATCCTAAGAAGGAATTATTCCTGGTGTGCTAGCTTAAAATGCGGAGACCAGTGAGACCTGAGCAGAGTGAGTGAGGGTGAGAGTATAGCAGAAGATGAGGTCCTAAGAAATGACAGGGTGCCTATTGAATGGGGCCTTTGAAGACACTGTAGATTCTGGATTTTACTCTGAAGAAGACAGAAAGGCCTTAAAAAGTGTTGTTTAGAAGAGCAATCTGTTTTAGCTTTTTTAAATTTATTTTTTATTGTTTAAAGTATTACCAATAGTAGTACATATGTCTCCCTTTCCCCCCACTAATAACCTTCCCCCAGTTTTCCCTACCCCCAGTACATGCCCTCCCCCTCTCCCCCTGCCCAGTGTCTTGTATCCATTGGTTCTGCTTATATACATGCTTACAAGTCCTTCGGTTGGTCTCTTACAGCGCTGCCCGCCCCCCAATCTTTGATTCAGGCTACTGATAATAGACTGTAGGATGCTAAGAGTGAGAGTGCGAAACCAGAAACCAATTCTGAGTCTTTTGGAGCAGCTGTTGCCAACCAGTGTTCCATGGACCACTGCTGGTCTGTGAGGTCCGAAAGGTTGGTGACTGCCACATTAGAGTAATCTAAGAGGGAGACCACGCTGGTTCACGGTGGAGGGGAAACAGAGCAGATGCAGGTAGTGAGAGAAAGAGACGAGTCAAGGTGACTCCAGGGGAGATGTCCTGAGTAATGGGAAGGATAAAACTGCCGCTCACTGAGCTGGAAGGTGTTGGAAGGAGGCTAGCAGAGGGTTTTCTGGGGCTCAGTTTTTGACAGGTTGAGCTGAGGTGGGCATTAGACATCTAGTACAGATGTTGAGTATCTGTACTAGATACTCTGTATGGGTTAGCCAACCACTCTCATGGCCACATTTTAGATTTCTGCACTATAACAACTTAAAAAAAAATTCCCTGAAATATCTGAAATGCTAATGCCCACGCTTCTACCAAAGACTTTTATCCTTCTAGCAACTGTTCAAGGAACCCCTACTTTAATCATTCCTTGGCCTCATTGTGGGCCATTGAACACCCTAATTTCTCTGGATTGGTGGATCTGGAGTTCAGGGGAGACACCTGACTGGACATATAAACCCTCCCTTCTCAGATTAGATCTTGAATCTCAGCCCATTTATCTGAGGCCCATTATCTACCTTGTTCAGGCTTCCTGACCTCCCGGAGGCTCTCCTCCCCAGCCCGATTTCCTACAGTAGCCCGGCTCTGTGGTTCTGCATGCTGTTTGTGTCCCCATCACACGTTCTCCATTCATTGTTGAACGGAGTCCTAGATTAAAGTCTCCTGCTCCACCCCGACTCCTGTGTTGATTCTTGGCAACCTCAGCATCCAGATGGCTGATCTACACCACATCCTGGCCTCTTAGTTCCAAACCCTTCTCACCTGTAGTGTTTTTCCTTTGGTCTGTATAGGTTAGCCATCTACTCTCATGGCCACATCTTAGATTTCTGCACTATAACAACTTAAAAAAAAAATCCCTGAAATATCTGAAATGCTAATGCCCACGTTTCTACCAAAGACTTTTATCCTTCTAGCAACTGTTCAAGGAACCCCATTTTAATCATTCCTTGGCCTCATTGTGGGCCATTGATCACCCTAATTTCTCATCATTTACCTCCCAACCTCTCTTCATTTTTTATTTTTTGGTCTAGCTTAGGTGCCCAGTGAGTATTACTGTCTTGTAGACATCTGCTTCTTTTTGGCTATCCTCTTTTCAAAACCCATAACCCAAAACACTTGAATAATACCAGAGAGCTTTCAAAGTTACCCATGCCGGGACCCCTTTGCAGATCAGTTTCTGGAGGAGGAGCCTACCTGTCAGTAATATTTAACAAAACAAAACAAAACAAAACAAAACAAAAAACAAAACAAAACAAAACACCACACCTCTTGGTTGGTTCCCACATGTCAGAGAACCACTGCCCTGATGAACCCAGATGCGTACCGTGTTCTGCCTGCCTCTGAGCCCCTGAGCCCCTGAGCCTCGCTAGAGGCAACCACAGCTGCGCACGCAGGTTCCTTAAATTCTTGATCTCAGACCACAGGAGGGTTCTCAGTCCTGCCTGGCCCCCTGCCTACATGCTCATAAGCTCCCTGTCCCCCTCTGAGATGACTGTTCTGTTTTATACTTTTTCTCTCTTCTCGAATCTTCTCCCCTTCCCCATCTCCTGAGTGCATGCTTAGCTGGTGGCTTCGCCTTGTTGAAAAAATGGAAACCATCAGATGGGCACTGGCTAATCTTCCGTTCGTCTCATTCCATGTGCTGGGTATGGTCACTTCAATTCACACTGATACCTCATTCGTTTACTTGTGGATTGTCTCTCTCCCAGAAGACTGAGCTCTGAGGCTCCTGTTGTGTATTTACCATTGTAAATGGATCCAGCACAAGCCTAGATCTGGCAGAGAGAAGGCACCTCCTCAATATTTCCTGCTTGAATAAATAAGCTACATCTTCATCATATGAGTTAATGCAAAGCTGTAATCATACTTTCAACTGTTTTGGGGCTAGAAAGAAGTTGGAGATCAGTTTAGTCCAATGATTTTGCTTCACAAAGGGTCAAACGGAAGCAGGTCATATGACTGCCTTCTGCCCCGACTGTGTGGCTCAGTTGGTTGAGCATTGTTCCAGGCATCAAAAGGTCACCGGTTTGATTCCATGCACAGGCCTGGTTGCTGGCTCGATCCCCAGTAGAGGTCATGCAGGAGGCAGCCGATTAATGCTTCTCTTCCATATCAATATTTGTCTTTCTCCCCTTCCCTTCCTTTCTCTTTAAAGAAAAAAAAAAATCAATAAAAACTTAAAAAAATAACTTCCCCCTGGCCACACAGACAGGAGGTTGCCGAGATAGGACCATCACTCTTACCTGGACCAATCTATATGGTCCACTATCATAAATGCCTGAGCCAGTAGCCATTTGCCCATTTGTACTTGGCTGTGGAGTGCAGGGTCTTGTTTTTAGGGCAGAGGAGTTGGTGATGCTGGGTTTAGGCCAAGAACCAAGTTGGTGTGTTTCCTCGGTGTGCACCCATAGGACCGTGATGGCCCAGGAAGGAGTTTCTGTGGAAGGTGGCCCGCCTTGCGGGGCACAGACTGAATTGTTCTTACCTGTGGATCCGATACCTTCGCTTCAAAAACCTCTTATTAAAAGCACTTTGCTAAAAATAAACTTCCTAAGACACTGAGTAACTTGAAGGAAAAAAGCACCTAGAAGGACTTGCATTGCGCCTGTCACTGTATAATCACAGACATTTTGACAAAGGTACCACTTAAGCAAGAACTAGAAAAAGAAACACAGATATCTCTTTCTTCCATGTTAAACTGGTTAAAAAAACACACAGACACACACACAAAACCCAACCAATCCCAGATGGACTCACGCCGAGATGGTTCCAAAAGAGAGTGTTTTTCTTTCTTTCTTTTTTTTTAATATTATTTTTTAAAAATATATTTTATTGATTTTTTTACAGAGAGAAAGGGAAAGGAATAGAGAGCTAGAAACAGGGATGAGAGAGAGACATCGATCAGCTGCCTCATGCACGCCCCACAGTGGAGATGTGCCCGCAACCAGGAATCATGCCCTTGACCGGAATCGAACGTGGGACCTTTCAGTCCGCAAGCCAACGCTCTATCTACTGAGCCAAACCGGTCTCGGTAGAAAATTCTTTTTTGAAGTTCCATCCATAGAAAGGGAAGCCAGAAATCTAGACTCTGTTTCTCTCATTTGTTCAGTACGATTCTATCCTGTTTTGGGAACTGTAATTGATTGGAGATGCTTTGCCTTCAAAAGTGTTGAATTTCTATCAGCTGAGAAGCCCAGCTATTCTTTTAGCTCAGATCCTGAGTTCTTTATGGACTTCTTGAATCCTCCTGCCCCCTTTCTCTGCCAGGATGATTATTGCAACATTATCTGACCCAGACTCTTGTAACCCATCCTCTCCTCAGCCTGGAGTTGGGAGACCAGTAATCCAAAGGGAAGTCACCGGAACTCTCTGGGTTCTTCATTTCCGGCTTTGTGAACAAAAAGTGTGGTATTTCTTATATTCAGACCTATACTATTTGGGGGTTCCAAGACTCTGCGAAAATGGATGGCAAATAGGGTAAAAGTTTCCCCCCAAATATTTCCAAATTCTATATTATAAAACGAGGTTGTCAAGTTCCTGTCTACCCATCGTTTCCCACTCGCTCGCCACGTCCTGACACTGGGAATAGTTGTCAAAATAAATAGAAATGTCACTGTTTGAAACACGCATTAATGAAATTAGATGAGAGAGATCTTTCCAGACAGTTCTGAACTCTTGCTACAATGTGATTTATGCTGAAGTGTTTTGAAATTTGGCCCGAAGTTTGGCAAATGATCATAAATTGCCTGGAATTATTTAGCTCTTTACAATGGTTTAATTTTTATGAGTGTGTGTGCCCTGCTTTCCCAATTAAATTGGAAGATCACGGGAACCAAGAAGCAAGGGTTATGCTTCCAGAAATTCTCCAAGGTTCCTAGGACAGGGCGCTGAGTGGGAAGGCTGTGTACACACACAGTCATTTGAGGAAGGCATCATATTTCTCCCAGTATTGGCATGTGTGTTGGCTGGTGGATGGCCAGTCAGCGGAGTGGCCTTGGAGAGTGAATTATGTGTGTAAATAGCTCGAGGTTATGTGAAGAACATCCATTCATGCATTAGGTTGCAATTAACCCCGTACGTTCCCACTGTGGTGTTCC
Organism: Lasiurus cinereus; assembly: GCA_011751065.1. Taxonomy (NCBI): domain Eukaryota; kingdom Metazoa; phylum Chordata; class Mammalia; order Chiroptera; family Vespertilionidae; genus Lasiurus; species Lasiurus cinereus. The sequence continues at coordinate 1,406,031 of JAAGEH010002529.1, forward strand.
ATGGAATAAAAACAGAGACAAGTAGTTGAGAAGCCCTTCCATGTTGACACGCGCTCAAATAGGCCAGCCGTTAACCACTGATGTGGCGCTATATTTTGTCAAGATAATTCATGCCTGACTTTGAGGTGAATCTAACACTGGGGGTATTTCCTCTACAGCTCTGCTTGTACACCCGCGGCAGGGGAATAGGGTACCACAGTAAGATAACAATCAGAGTCCTGCTTTTTCTTATTTTTAAATACCAGTGAAACAGATCTGGTGCCAGTTGGTTCTGATAAAAACTTCTAACCTTCCTTGTCCTACATATCTCGTCTTTCAAAAAATGGAAATGATTCTAGTTATAGCTAGGGAGACTTGAGATGTTTGTGTATGTGATATCCGAGAACTACACAGTGTCATCATTACTATCAGTGAATCTTCAAATAGCTGGAATCCTTGCATCCTTTTAAGCAGGGACATTGCAGATAATATACTAATGGAGGCGACTCTGAGTGATTCTGACCCACTGTGCCAGGGACGGAAATAGGTTTCGCTTTGTCAGTTCTGATCTATTGGTAGTAACGGACTAGAGCACTGGAGTAGGGATTATTATCATTATTACCTCTAGACCAGGAGTCAGCATATTTTTGTAAATGCCCAATAACAAGTATGTTAGGCTTTTGGGGACACAGAATCTCACTGGCAACTCTTCAATTTTGCTGCTGTAATCTAAGGTTAATAGGTAGAGGGCAAGGTGTGGATTGGTTCCCAGAAAAGTGGACTTAAAAAAGTGGGTGACTGCTGGATTTGACTCACAGGCCAGAGTTTGCCAACCTCTGCTCCAGACTCAGAGAGAGAAGGGAATGGCTGGTTGGCTTTGTCTGCTGTGGGCACGAAAGCAAGACGTAGTGCCAGGGTGCCCTTCCCTCCTCTGCAGGTGCCTACCGTGTTAAGTGAAAAAGAGTTCTGATCCTAATTCTGTACTTTGCCTGTAGCCTGAAGAAATCTCTTCAGTTTTGCTGTGAAGATCTCCTGCTAGACAATTCTTTTAGGTTGAGTTTTTCTTAAAATATCATTATTTCACTTTTGATTTTGAGGAATAATTATGCTGGGTATAGAATTCTAGTTAAAGAGATTCCCCCCCCCCCACCACCACATTAAATATATCATTTTATTGATCTCTGGCTTGTCTGATGAGAAGGCTACATTTATTTTTTTTTCTTGGTGTACAATGTGTCTTCTTTGTCTGTATTTGGGTTTTTCTCTTATCTTTAGATTTTTAGCAATTTGTATATAATGTAACTACGTGTGTACAGTTTTTATGAGTGTAATCTTGGGTTTCATTGAATCTTGTTTTGTGCATTTGGAATTTAGAAAAAAAATTTGCCATTGTTTCTTTAAAATTTTTTATCACAATTTCTTTCTCATTGCCTTCTTAAATTCCAATTACACTTACTTGATATTGTGGCACAAGCCTGTGAGATTCTGTTCATTTTGTTTATTCTATATTCTTTTTGTGTTTCAGTTAAAATTTCTATTTATGTCTTCAGGTTTACTAATATTTTCTGCAGTGTCTGATCTGCTTTGAAGTTCATGCAATCCATATAGTAGTTCAGAAGTTTTAGTTTTAATTCCATTTGGTTGTTTCAATAGTTTTCATTTCTCACTTTAGATTCCCTATCTGTTTAATCATTTGTCCATATTTTCTTTTAAATCTCTGACATATTTGCAAAACTTAAAAATAGTTTTATTTGCTAATTCTAATAGTTTTTTTTTTTAATCTATGAGACTTAGTTTTTTTTTTTTCATTCTGGACCATTAGTTATATTTTCATGCTTTTTCATATGACTAGTACTTTTTAATTGTCTACTGGGCATGTTCAAATTATGTTCTTTTAGTCACTATTAACTTTTATTCTGTCAAGCAATTAAGTAGCAGAAACAGTTTAATCCAGGATGGAACTACTCTTAGAGTAGGAACATTTTCAGGCTTTCTATGCGTGTTCAGGGATGTTTTAGGCTTTCTATGTGTTATCTTGAGATGTCCATGTTGTTTAGCCAAAGCTTTATTTCTTAGTGTAATGAAACCTCTAGAACCTTAGTCAGACCTTCTAGCGGCTCCTTTATGCCAGGCTTCTTAGTCTTCCCCTGAGGACACAGTATAATTTTTTTTAAATATATATTTTACTGATGTTTTACAGAGAGGAAGGGAGAGGGATAGAGAGTTAGAAATATCGATGAGAAACATCGATCAGCTGCCTCCTGCACACCCCCTACTGGGGATGTGCCCGCAATCAAGGTACATGCCCTTGCCAGAATCGAACCCGGGACTCTTTGGTTCACAGGCAGACGCTCTATCCACTGAGCCAAACCAGTTAGGATCAGTATAATTTTTTATTCAAAGACTCATGAAGACCCAGGCAGATTTCAGGGGAATCCTCTGTGGTCCAGGTTAATTCTCTTAACCTATAAATCCAGCTACTCTGAGGCCCAAACAGTGAGCTTCCTTCTCCCAGGGAGACCACGGATCTGTTTTGGCTTTTGTCCATCGGCTGCTCGTTGGGAAGTGCTTCAGGCGGAAGATGAGGATGGATGTGGAGTTCCTCTCGTGTGTTTCCTTTCCTCATGGATCACCGTTTGGGATGTGTGTTGTCAGTGGCTGAAAAGGTGTCTCCTACATTTTGTGAAGCTTAATGTTTGTTTACAAAATGAGAGTGAGTCTGATACTTCTTACTTTCTACCATGCCCAAACTGGAAGTTTCTTGTCAAAACTTTTTGAGTTACATTTTTTTTTTTAAATCCTCATCCACAGGATGAGGATATTTTTTCCATTGATTTTTTTTTTTTTTATAGAGAGTGTGGGGAGGGATGGGGGAGAGGAAGGGAAAGAGAAGGAAGAGAGAGAGAGAGAAAGAGAGAGAGAGAGAGGAAGAGAGAGAGATGATCAAGCCTCAACCAGGAGCAGAAACTTGCAACGCAGGTGTGTGCCCTTGACTAGGAATTGAACCTGAGACTGGTGCACAGGCCGACACTCTTAACCACTGAGCGATGCTGGCCAGGGCTAATTTTAATTAGAGAACACTGCTTGATGACTAAACCACTACCAAATGCAGATTTGACTAATAGGCTAGCTAAGTCATGTATCTGATCATATGTGATTTAGTGACAAGTCTAGTAATATAATTTCAAAGTATCGATGATACAGTATAAATGATATTAAGACATCTGCAGCAACGGGAATGTGATTCTTATTGATGATAAAAATCACAGGCGTTACTAATATTACTGTGGTTTCTACTTGATTTGCTTCAAATTCACGGATCTTTCCTTCTTCAAAGCCCAATCTGCTCTTCAGTTTATCCAGTGAATTTTTCATTTCAAATAGTATATTTCTCAGTTTTAGAAATTCCAGTTTGTTCTTTTATTTAGTCTCCATTTATATTAAGATTCCTAATTGTGAATACCACTGTTGTTTGCTGTCTACATTGATAATTAAAGGAAATGCAAACTTTCAGGAAGACTATGAAGATGTATTTTTCCTACCCAGATTTATAGGTCATCTGGATCTTCAAATAGTAATACTGGGTGATGATTATAGAATGTTCTTATTAACTTCTTTGTTCTTTACTGTTTTTTCCCCCTAATATTTCTTCAACAAGCATTATTACTTTGTAATTGTAAAGACTAAATGTAGTTTAAAAGATACCATCATTTAAGCGGCTTGTAAATAAAACATAATATTCTTTTCAATAATATCATGCAAAGTTTATGAAAATGTGTTGCATAATGTTATATTCATTATCTTCTATTCTAAGGTGAGATGATTAAATAGACATGTTGAATGATAATTTTTTTAATGATGGGAAACATAGTAAAAAGCAATATGTGCTAAGTACCACATCAATATTTAGTGAACTTTTCAATTTTAACACATTTGATATTATATAAATAAATCTATTTCATATGTAGAGAAACCATTACTTTAAAAATGACAGTTTTCATGAATATTATAACTATAAATACTCTTGTATATATCTGCACCTAACTCGTCCAATACATTTTATTTTGCCGGTGTTGAAATTCACAATAATTAAGTCTTGTCATCGAGAGAAGACAGTTCTTTAATTATTCATGATAATTAACCACCAGCATCTAACCAGATTATTTAAAGGCCTGAGTTATGTGCTGGAAGTAGGTTAGACTTTCGAGAAGTGAGTATTTTTCCTTCAGGACATTTATTAAGTCACTATGATGTGAACTAAGGTCATAAGCCAGGAATGATTAACTTCCAAATTATCCTTTCGACAACCATCACCTGAAATAAAACACTCCTGCTGTCTTTTGCTGTTTGGACTCTGGTCGTCTTGGGCAGTGGCAAAGCTAAAATAGACACGGAGGAGGCTGAGTCTCTCTATAAATAGCAATATTTGTTTAAAAGGGGACCTATTGAAAAAATGTAAAAAAACCTACAAGATAGGTGAATGTGAAATGGACCATCCAACCGGATTTCAAGAACAGCACACCATACTCTCTCTAAAGATGATCCCTTTTACCACTGGGGTCCTGGGCCAGGTTTCGGGGTGACGTAGGCCAGTTCCTATTCCTCAGACACCACCCCACGTAGAAGCAAGGGTCTCCCTTCTGTGCGTGGCGGACGGCGCTGGGCAGCAGAACTGAGTGTTCAGTTGCGCGTTGCCATGTGATGCAGCCACAGCCAGACCCAGGAGCGCGTGCCTCTTCCATGTCGGGCTCACACATCCATTCCTCAGCGCAGGGAGCCGGCGTTCCATCTTCGGCCCGAACCCAGTGATTTGTGGGGCGCTCAGTATTAATTGCTCACTATTCTGGGAACTTCACATATCAATTTGACGGTGCCATCTAGTGTGATCATTCACTACGGATGGGTGTGAAATATATCCTGGTGGTGGCAACTGCTCAAATGGACAGATATTCATTTTTATCACAAAATGAATGATATCCTAGACCCTCGGGCTTCCAAGAGTGTGTGTGTGTGTGTGTGAAGTCAGCCACATAAATAACAGGGGAAAGAGGGGTCTTCGTTTATGAGAAATTTAGGGAAACATCCAGCAAGTGTCGGTGTGATGGCAGGAAACGCAGATGTTTGGCGACCTCTGGAATGGAGACGGCCGGTCCAGGCCTTCTGAAACCCTCTGTCCCAGCTGGCTCCCAAAGTGGGGCCCGGCCATGGCGTCTCAGCTGGCTCCCCGAGGGGCCCCAGGACAGAGGGGGTGTTGGGAGGTTCCTGGGACTTCAGATCGCTTTCCCATCAAAACGAACAGCCAAAGGGACCGGTTTCCATCACGAATTCCTTCTCCCCTGCCCTCCAGTTGCAGTCACCTCCCAAAATGACTGCCAGGGCACACGTGCCCAGAATCACGTTGGGGCTCCCCGCCTGCAATCGCCTTCTCTCCGCGGCCTCAGAGCCCGGGCTACTCCGCCTCCTGGGTCCTCCATGAACAAGGGCTCACTGTCTGCCCTCTACATTGTTTAGAGCCATTGTCGAGTCTCTGAAAGCTGTTGTGTTGCTAATAGCTATGGGGAGAGGGGTGGGTATAATATGAAAGAACACACAGGAATTGGTAAGAAATCCAGAAAAGTTGAGTAATGGTTGCCCCTTGTCCCCTGGTCTACACCAAAATGAAGAGGGAGGCAGGGTATTTCTTAGCTCTTGTCTATTTCTATTTCTATTTCTATTTCTATTTCTATTTCTATTTCTACTTCTACTTCTATTTCTATTTCTATTTCTATTTCTACTTCTATATCTTCCTTCCTTCCTTTCTTTCTTTCTTCCTTTCTTTCTTTCTTTCTTTCTTTCTTTCTTTCTTTCTTTCTTTCTTTCTTTCTTTCTTTCTTTCTTTCATCTTTATTGTTGAAAGTATTACATACATCCCCTTTTTCTAGCCCAGTGGTTCTCAACCTTCCTAAGGCCGAGACCCTTGCATACATTTCCTCATGGGATGGTGACCCCCAACCATGAAATTTTGCTACTGTTATGCATCGTGATTTAAATATCTGCATTTTCTGATGGTCTTAGGTGACCCCTGTGAAAGGGTCATTCGACCCCCAAAGGGGTCACGACCCACAGGTTGAGAACCGCTGTTCTAGCCCACCTCTACCCCCTTTCCCAGGCCTTCACCACTTCCTATTTCCTTATGACCCGCTGCTTCTCCTCTGAGTGACTTCTGTCCATTTCTCCAGGCCTGGCGAATCCTGGATTTTAGAACGGAATTTACCAAACCACCCGATTATAGAAATCACCTGAAGCTTTGGGTAAAAATGACGGATTCACTGCCCTCCCTCCCCCAGCCACTCTGTCACAAGCCAAAGAGGAGAGGGCTTGATTTTCTGTTTTAAGTAATCGCTCAGCTAAGTTATATTATGAGACACACTTGGACAGGACTGGATAGCAGGCCTACCTTTACCAAGTAAAAAGAAGTCCTTCCCAGTTTTCCTTTTCCAGGTACGCTGGGCCCACGGAGAGTGGGAGGCGAGGTTGGGTAAGAATGCGGTTTATTTGTAGCTCAGAGGAAGGGCGGGACTCACTATTTCTGCTCACAGATTGGCCTGCACCTTCCTCAAAAGTTCCAGAGGCTTAAGAGGAGCGTCATCGAGGTTACTGGTCACCCCAAGGGCAATGCGGGTGTGTGCTGGGCAGAAGATCCTGCCCGGTAGAATCTCCTTCACTATGTGTGCAAGCTCAAGGTCACCTTTGAGAGAACCCACTCTTGATGCAGGATGGATTGGGTTTACAGGCTACAAAGGCAGTCCTCATAGATTATAAAAAAAAGAAAAAAAAAAGAAAAAAGACTATTATCTTTAGTTTTAAAACCACTAACAATGAATATAAAGACTTCACATTGACCTTTCTCAGTCTCTGCGGGTGGAACTTTCTGCACCTTGAAGAAGCCAACACAGGCATTGGCAATGGCCTGGGGAAGTGAACCGAACTGGGGTGACACCTGCATTCCTGGGTCCGGTTCTCTGTGGCACACCGTGTGACCAGGGGGTGTGGCTGCCCGGCTTACCCTGCCCCCTGGCACCCTCCCCCCAAACACCCCAAACCCCAAGCGGCATAGAAAAACCATCCTCTTGCTCCCCAGCTCTTTTAATTGTAGCTCTTGCTGGAACTCGAACAGAGAGCAGTTAGCATCCATTTTTCTCAAACAGCTCTAATCACAGCAGTGTTCATTCTGCCTTAATGCGGCAACTACATCTGACTGCTTAATTCGCCTCCTTTTTATAAGACGGCGTTTTGCATTTAAGCATCCGAGGCTGCTCTGGGCGTTTTTTTTTTTTTTATTCCAAAGTAGAAACAGGCAGGCGATCGGATCCTCCCTTCGTGAACGCTGCGACTTTAAAAAATTAAACTTCCAAATGACTGACTTCATTCAGCTCCAAATGAAATAATGGCGATAGATGCCTCTTGAATGTTAAATTTAGATGGAAATTAAATTCAGCGCCAAGCACATTGGGTCTCTCGTAGTCAAATAGCATTTTGAGAGATTATTATTTGAATGTATCATTTTCTCAGGGGCTACGGTTTGCAGCTAAGTGAGGAACAGTGGGGTCCTTCTGTCCTTATTAATGCATGAGAGCCTTTCTTGTTTTCAACCCCACAGATAAGAATCTTTTCTCCAAAGATAGCGATAAAGAGAGAGAACCATTCCCACTGGGATACTGTAATTTTCTCCTAGGACAGATACATTTCTCCGTACGTTTGTCTTAAAATATTAGCTTATGCATTGAATGATTTTAAGTGCATTTTAAGATTGCATTTTTTTTTTTTTTTGGTAAACCTTTCTCTCCTCCTCCTCCTCCCCAGTTTATCAGGGTCATTGGCGGGTCCTTAAAGATGGCAGCCCTCGACCTCAGTGAGAGGTGGAGAAGCTATAATTTAAGCAATCCCATTGAACTTCAGAATGCTAATCTCTCAAACGTTTTGCAGCCTCTTTCCAATTATTCTCATGCACACCCTCCCTGCACAGTCCCGGCCAAGATATTAAACACATTTTGAGGAAGAGCCATTGGGAAACAGAGTACAGTGGCACCTCAAGAAACGAGTTTAATTCGTTCCGTAACCTTGGGGCGTGGGAAACTATGAGACGCTCGAGTCGCGGTAAACTGGTGGGTCGTGTGCAGCCGGCCGATCTGCACGATTACTCGTATTTCAACTGTTGCTCGTATTTCAAAGCAAAAATCGCTCGCTCGAGGGCTCGTATCTCAAAAATCTCCTATATTAGGGCACTCGTATCTCGAGGTACCACTGTACTTCCCATAAAAACGCCAGTCAGTCACTCCGTTTCCGAGCTTTTGTGATAATCTTAGGCTGCTTGATACATCATCCTCTAACAGCCTGTGGTCACTGTTTTCATTTCAATGGAAATGTATGCGATGCATCAAGAGCGTAATTCAGAGAAGTTAGCGTGGCCGGACACAGGTTGTCTGCCTGATGCCCGAGAAGGGACCCGCCCGGGGAAGGTTGGGGCTGGATGTCAGTCATCGGTTGGGGCGCAGATGAAGTTAGGAGGCCACTTGGCATTTTCAGGGCCTGGCCATCCTTATTGGAAAGTGGAGCTGAGCATGCCCACTCCACCCACTCTTTACTGATAAACCAAGCGAGGTCCCTTTCCCAACTGTTCACCCACCCCCCACCCCCACCGCCTTGCCGGGCTCCATTGTATTCTACCGCACAGGCTTAGAGCTGTCTTTAGAATATCGATAGAATGCGAAGCCTTACTTTGAGTTTTACGTTTGACATAGATTGTTGCTCTCTTTTTTTCCGAGGTAGGATTTTGACAGGGAGGGTGGAAAAGCGGCTTTTTTTAGAGTTCTGACAATGAAGCCCCCTCTTTCCCAGGGAGGGAAAAATCTCTCTGAAAATGTATCAGGACACGGATATTTCCTTCATCATCTGGTTATTTCAATGGACCTCGGGTGGACTTAGGGCTGATGGGCAATTTGTGGCAAAGGCTTTAGCCTGTAATGGGACTGAATTTTTTTTTTTTCAGCATGACATGAAAAAAATGACTAAACAGGTAACAGATTTTCCGAACCGAGTGCAGATGCCACCTGTATTGAGGGTGCGACGCCTGTTTTAAGAAAGCGGGATATAAATAAGAGATAGAAGTGAAATATCACTGCACCAAGCCTTGTTTTTCTCTTTCATCCTCTCTAGCGCTCTCCACCGGTGCGGGAAGCGGCAGAGATTTATTTCGGGGAAGGTAAGTTGCTTCTCCTTATCAGGCAGTCAAGATGCCCTGTGATGGTTTATCGTGCGCGCAGCTCTGAAAGGTGCCATCTGAACACGCGTGATTATCATAGGCGTCGTTTTGCTAGTGTTGCCCGGAGCTTTGATTTACCTCTTCAGGAGGTGAAAGATGTATTACTGACACCTAAGGTGGTTTTGAGAGATAGTGGGTCCCAGAGCCCTATCTGGGAGAGGGACTGAGGGTGATCTCGGGAGCTGTGGGCTGAAGAGGAAGGAGGGTTTTTGGAGGTGCATATACGGACAACTGAGTCACCAGGGTCCTAGTCTGTCCAAGGAGGTAAAGGTTGAAATCACCCCCATGGATTTTCCCAAAATGCCATGTGTTGAAGATAGCACCTGCATAGTGGGAGCAGTCATGCGTCCTGAGGATGCTCAGATATCACACAAAACCCTGGACCAGAAGCAAGGGGATTGAGCTGGGTCTGATGCTGACCACATGTGTGATCTTGAGCAAATTGTCTGTACTTTCTGGAACCCACCCAGGGCCGGATCAATGTGGCTGTGGAGATTCAACTCCCTAAATGAATTCATTTTATGTAAATGAGCATTTGTTGACTGTCTAGACTCTAGATGTTGGGCATGAATATATGAGTAAAATTCAGTTCTATGGTGGCGGTGAGCTACATGTGAGTATGTCTGAAGCCATGTGGAAGAGACAGATCAAGGATGGGTATGGCATGATGCACACACAAATTGGGAAACCATTTCTCTGAGGGGTAGAAGGACAAATGGAGGGAGTTAAAGGAGGCTGCTTTTGAACTTGGTCTTGCATGATGGGTCCAAGAGAAAAGGGTCAACAGGTAAACGAGGGTGCTCTAGCCAGAGAGTAAATATTTTTGCTTGGCAGGCCAGATAATTTCCATGGCAATTACTCTGAGGATGTAGCGTCCAAGGAGCAATGGGGCATCGCTGTGTTCCAATAAAACTTTATTTATAAAAACAGGCCAAATTTGGCTTGCAGTCTCTAGTTTGTTGATGCCTGCTGTAGAAAGGCAATGTGCAAAGATGGACTTCATTCAGAAACCAAGATTGCCTCATTGTAGTACTTGTTTCTATCTTTGGCGTTTTAATAAACATGACACTACAGATTTATATATGTATATGTATAAAGCTGGGGGTGTACATCAGAAAACTGCTCATTACCCTCCAGCACTTACAGTTTGCGGGCATATTGGCCGGGCTTCCGACTCCCACACAACACTTGTTGGCTGAGGGCTTCCTCTGGCTGCCAGAGCTGTTAGGACATATGCGGGAGCAGGCAGGGAGGCTGGGAAATTGCAATGACCTCGCCCTCCTCCAAGTTCAAGCGATGATTGACGGGGGTTGATAGATAAGTGTCCCGGCCGCTTCACCCTGTGGGAAGGGTTGCTCTCAGCATGGGCTCTAAGGGGTGTCTCTGAGTGTTACAGAGAATCGGAATAATCAAACCATGCTGGGAGAGTTTGGAGTTACATTTATTTAGTGCGGGTCCAGAGGAAAATGTTTCTCAAATTCTGGGCCCCAACATGCAGAAATTTTCCTTATTTATATGTTTTTACCTTCTTCATCTCCCAAATATGGGATGTTTCCCGCCCCTTTGCAAGTTCTTAAAGGGCCCCTAGGTGCTGAGGCCTTGAGACCTCCACCCAAGGCCCAGCCTGGTGCCAGCACTGATCATTGTGTCCGGGGAAGGTTTGATGGCCTCTCTGAAGTGAGAAGAGTCTCATTTTCCTTATTATTTAAGCAAGCAAACATTTACAGAAGCCAAATAGCAGGGTTAAAACGTCAAACAGCAGTTTTTCTGTAAGATGGATGCTTCATGAGTTCTCAGTGGGGGTAAGTCCCATGGTCCACAGCTGTAATTTCTCAGCATAGCCTTACGGACTTCCTCCCTTCCCTGTATCATGTACCCTCTTCACCTGCAAGTCCTGGTCACCGCCCAAATCGCCCACATGCCCTCAGTCCTGTGATTTTAACATCTGCTTCTGGGGGAACGCCAACCAAGACAGTGTTTGGGGTCCTCTGAACTCTGCGAGTGAGGACCTGGGGCTCCCGTCCAAGAGATACTGCAGAACCTTTCTCCACGCGGGGCGGCGGGGCCTCTGCAGAGCGGATTCCCGAAGACTTTATTGGGGTGCAGGGACCCAATGAAGGAACACGTTTCCTTCCCTGTTCACACCGTTCCCTACTTCTTGATCAGTCAGGACTGTAGCGGATGATCTCCAACCCCTCCTCATTCCCCGGGCAGCTGGTGACCCTCTAGCACTCAGCACCTGCAGCCATCTCTCTTCTTCCCAACTTGAAAGCACTGGCCTGGGCACAGGTATGACCTGGACATGTTGAGCGATCAGGGTTGGGGCAGGTTCTGAGAGATGGGCTCACCGGGATGGGTTGGGAGGAGGTGAGGCTGGTGAGAAAGAGGGGTCATGATGGGCTGAAGAATTTGGATTTCAGTTTGGTCTCCAGAATTGAGCCGCTAACAATTTTTGAGGATGGAGTGGCAAGGGTGTCCAACGATAGTCAATCCGGATTTGTTGATAGCCTCCCGTGTGCCAGGCATTGTAGACAGTGCAGCCCTTTGGACAGCGAGGTGCTGAAAAGTTACTTCCTTGATGCAGCTCTTCTGATTCTGTGGGTAGTCTGTGCCCTTCTGCACCATTGATCTTTCTAATGGGGCACCTCCAGCACTTCCGGGCATTCGTTAAGTTCTTCCTGTCTCCACACCTACTGCCCGTCTTACTCACCTCTGCACGGAGCTTTGTGCTGCACTTAGTGATCATGAACGGGCTTTCCCCAGTTTTCTTTTCCTACAGGTGACAGTAGGTTAATAAGAATACTGAGCTCAGCCTTTAGGGAGAAGTTGTAATCAGTCAATGTGTTTCCTGAGAGGGTGGTCTTCTTGGCCAAAGACCATCGACCATCTTTATCCTCATGCCGGAGACCATGGGGCTCTTTAAGCTCTGGTTAGTGGGGCTGTCTCTTCCTCTCTGCACCAGATACATGCCCGGGTCACCCTTCTATTCTGGCTTTAGAATTGACTGTCAACTGTTTTTAAGTAAGAGCAACTCCAGTAAGAATTTCATTGTGGCCGGAACCAGTTTGGCTCAGTGGATAGAGTGTAGGTCTGTGGACTCAAGGGTCCCAGGTTCTATTCCGGACAAGGGCATGTACCTTGGTTGCAGGCACATTCCCAGCAGGGGGTGTGCAGGAGGCAGCTGATCGATGTTCCTCTCTCATCAATGTTTCTAACTCTCTATCCCTCTCCCTTTCTCTCTGTAAAAAAAAAAATCAATAAAATATATTAAAAAAAAGAATTTCATTGTGAGAATTCTGAAACATATACAGGAAGATTAATAGTGAAAACAGTAATGATGAACTCTCACTCAGATTTAGCAATATCTTTTTGCTGAAGTACTTTAAAATAAATCCCAGCTCTTGTCTCATTTCACTTACCCATACAGGGTAGGCGTCTGAAAAATGTGGTCATTTTCTATGTAACCCTAACACAGAGTCACACTAACTAAATTACTTGTAATTCTTTGGTATCACCTAATACCCGTCCATACTTAAATTGTCTTGATTGTCTCAAACACTGTCTTCTCACTGACTGAATCAGGAATTCAACAAGATCCACATTTGTCATTTGATTGTTGTGTCTTTGAAATTTCCCCTCTGGAAAATCCCAGCGTCTCTGAGGTTTGATTTCACTTCTGTTGGGGACATCTAGACTTGTGACAATCCTTTTTCTTTGGCAGTCTTTCTCATCTTCCTCCTTTTCCCCCCTCCTCCTCCTCTCCCTTATCCTTCTCCCCCACCTCTTCTCCTCCTCTTTGCTGGTTTTTAATGGCAGGAAATTAGGTAAACTGTGGATAGTTTTGGTTGGCTGCACAGTGTGCACGTTGGTTCTTCTCTTAGAGTTCGGGTTCTTGTCTTTGAAGAGTTGGCTTCTTGAGAACTACAGGTTTCATCCTGCGGTCTTTCCCCCGTTCCAGCTCGGGCCTTCCTCTCTCCAGCAATCAGTCCACCCCTTTCCAAAGGGTATGGACATTAAAGAGGAAGCGGCTGCTTCCCACTGTTCTTCCCACACGTTTCCAGCAGGCCAGCGCCGGTTCCCTGCTTGATTTAGGCTTCAACCTCTGAGGTGCAGGGATGCGAGGTGAGGTGGGTGCCCAGTAGAAGTCGCTGGATGTCAGTCACATGCTGACTATGGGAGGGGACTTGAATTTCATGGGCTTTCCTGAAGCTTCTTAACTAAAGATGTTGCCATTTTTCTGGAAAGTCTGCTGTGTGTTCGCGGGAAAGAGAGACTCTCTTCCAGGACAACGTGACATTTCTACAAAAAGTCAATGATTTATGAAGAGGTAACCTGGAATAAAATGTGCAGCTTCCCTTGTGCTGGTTGGAAAGCCTGCTGTGTGGTTCTGAAATCTTCATACATGTCTGGTCCACCGTCCACGGGTACAGATCATACTGACTCTGCACTTTGGAACGTGCAACAAGTCTCCTTTGAAATGTGGCAAACACACACACACACACACACACACACACACACACACCAAACTGAACCCTGGAACCACCACACCACCACCTGGCCCTACGTTTGCCAAACCGGTTTTGTGGGGTCTGTGTGATGGGTTTCCCTTGGGGTTGGGGAGATTTTCCTCGTTAGTAAGTGTGTGGAACATGGCTCGGCGCTGCCTTATTCATGTGTCAAGTGGGAAGTTGTTCTTTGACCGGGAGAGGGAGTGACAGATGGCCCTGTTCCCCTTTGAGTGGGGAACGTTAAAAAAGCCAGGCACTCAATATTGACCCAAGGAAGAGGGGGAGTGGCCCAATCTGCTTGGAAATCCTCCCCCGCCCCTCAGATACTCAGGAGTTTCTACATCTCCTTTAAAGTCCCGAAAATAGAAAAGGATTAACTTCTAAAGTGACAGAGGAAAAGGGGAGAGAAAAATAGGCAAGGCTCTAATGAAAACTCGGCAACGGGGCTAGCACTTAATTCCATTTCACAACCAGAAAACAGCATCATGGAGAGCGGGGAGCAGAGCCATTTACATAACAACTTCCTAGCAACAGCTGTAAGGAACAACAAAGGTGGGCGGATGAGTCAATTCTCCAAGATGCTACCTCACAGCAGAGCTTAGAAAAAAAGGGGGGAAGGGAGCCACAATTAAACAGCCTCGATTCCCTGAAAGTGACCTCTCTTCTATGGAGCTTGAGAACAGACCTCTCTTTCTTGGTGATTGTGGTTTTCTTATAGAAAAACTGCTGTTTGAATTTTAACCTTGCTCTTGGCTTCTGTAAGTGTTTGCTTGCTTAAATAATAAGGAAAATGAGACTATTCTCACTTCAGAGAGGCCATTACACCTTCTTCGGACAAAATGGTCAGTGCTGGGGGATGCATTACAACCGTGAAAACTGGGACAGGGGAGGTGGAGTGGAGTGGTGGCCCAGGAGAAGCTCACCTGGTGTGTGGGACCATCTCCTGGCAGCCTTCGGGCATCCCAGGTTAGGTGGATGTGCTCTACTGGTGCTACACAACTAGGGTGCAAGCGTGATGGAGTGACAGCCATTTCTTCCTCCAGCTCTGGTATCTGAAGGTCATGAAGCTGGAAATCTTTGCTGAAATTTTGCTTCTTTTTCCCTCACTCCCATTTTCTTTCTTTGTTTTTCACTAATCCTGGTATTTGAAAAATTCTTTGATTTTCAAACTTGAAATGGTATGCAAGAGACGGAGTCGGTCTTGTTCTGCTAGCTTTTATTTTGGGCCTAAAAGACAGTGTTTGCATCAGAGACAATTTACCTTGTGCCCCAGCAAATTTCTTAACTGCATCCTTGTCTGGTTGGAAAAAATGTTGTTACTTACCTTTGCAGTAAGAATTCTAACCCCCCCCCCCACACACACACCTGTCATTTAGAGAAAGTACTTCATAGCAACGAACATCCTATATTAATAGACCAGTAATTGCTGCATTTCATACCACGTAGGTTTCCCTCTGAAACCTCAGCCACATTTGGATCCTGTGGTGGGTGTTCAATGCCACAGCTAATGTGCAGTTCCAGCAAGCATTTCCCACCTCTGACCTTCTCATTGAGCCACAACGTGGAACACGTGCTCTCCTGGGTAGGGGTTGAGTTCCTTGGTGTGGCTGGGTTCTGTAGTGAAGATTCTCAAGTCCCGGATTGCATCAAGAGATGCAGTTGTTGGCAAGGTGTTCAGATGAAAGCACGAAATCTCACTGACTAGCTGAGCATTGTGGGTTCGAATCAGGGCTTTGGAGACAATGCTGGGAAACCCCCCCAAACCAGAGCTCTTCCCAGAAACCACCCCCGTTTTAACCTGCATCTCAGCTTTGCCGCAGCATTTCAGCTGGACCTGTGGCTGCAGCGTTTTCTGATGTTTAACCTTTTGCTCTTTCTAAAAACTCCGTGGCCTCAGTCAGCCGAAGCACCTGTGTTCTGGCGTGGACAGTATTACTTCCTGTGCTTACGGGCTGGCTATTCCTCCAGACTAAACAAATCTGGGGTCACCCTCTGTTAGGTTTAAGAAATATCCCCTTGCTGACTGAAATACAAAAAGAAAACAGAAAGCTCAGCCTTTTTTTTTTTCATCCCCTCTTTTCAAGCTTTGCAAAGGTGCCAACATATTTCAGTTTTCATCAGCGAGGTCTTGTTTTTTTATTTTATTTTTTTTATTTTATTGATTTTTTTACAGAGAGGAAGGGAGAGAGACAGAAAGTCAGAAACATCGATGAGAGAGAGACATCGATCAGCCACCTCCTGCACGCCTCACATTGGAGATGTGCCCACAAGCAAGGTACATGCCCCAACCTGAATCGAACCTGGGACCTTTCAGTCCGCAGGCCGACGCTCTATCCACTGAGCCAAACAGGTCTTGGCAGAGGTCTTGCTTTTTTATTACTGATGCCCCTCGCCGGTTCCACGGACATGAATGTACCATTTACAGGCGGTTTGACGGACTTGCTCCTGGCCAGACCAGAGGAAGCCACGTAGGCTATTAACCACATCTGTTACCTTCTTCCCCTCCCTCAGAACTCCTTCCAGTAGAAGGTGAAGATTCTCTTCATAGCAGATGGGAAAAAACATGTTTCTTGCCTTTCCCTTAGATGGTCAAAGTCAGTTGGCAACAGGTGCCTGATCCGTCATGTGTGGAGGGGGTGCCGGGTGGTGTGGGTCTGTGGCCATGCATCCAAGGCAAACAAAAATAGGCGCCATTACCATCCCCGAGCAAAGCCCCTGCAGTTCCGGATGGGTTGGCCATCGCTTGCACCGCTCCCCTGGGGTTCCCAGGTGGATCTTCAGGGCAGAGACCCTTCTCTTAGTCCCACAGAAAAGAAAAAGGAGGAGAAAAAGGGGGAGATGCTGGAATAGAGCAGCCGCACTGATACTGCCCAGGGAAGGCACCTGACAGGACAGGCAGCTGGTGGAGACACGGCCCTTTCCTCCATGACTTCCAACAGGAAAGAACTCTCAGGTGATGATGAACCAAGAAGGAGGAGGGCTGGTGTCTTTGTACTTTTTAAATCAGAGTTTTGTAGCGACAGTGTTCTGTGTGGCCCCGGTAGCTTACGACCCCTTGAGAAATGTCAATATGGCAGAAGAGAGCGTTACTTTCATTACGTCTAGTGAAGAAATCTCTCTGGCTGCTGGCTGGAATATGTGTAAGCAGACCAGACACCCCACCGGTTTGGATCTTGAACCCTGCTGTCATTGAGTAGCCCACACAGAACGCTAGGGCGAGGGCTCATTCTGATGGACATGTGTCCTAAAATCTCTGATGCAGAAGCAAGCCTTCATCTGCTTGTCATTAACGATGCTAGTCCTGAAGGAACTTCATATCTTTGAGACTTTGATAGCAGATACAAACTTTGGGAGCACTATTTTCTTACGCTGTTTTTGTCAAATCAAATTTCATTTGGAGTAATAATTCTCCATCTTGGTCTTATGGTATCTCTGGATGCCTCTGATTTTTTCATTTGCGACTGAAAACTTTTTCTCTTTCAAAATCTCCCACAGATCTTTCTAAGATAAAGAATCACACCAGGCTTTGCTCAGCACTTTTGAAGGCGCCCCATTGCCTTTTCAGTCTTAGAGTCCAGTCTCCCCCCCGAATGTAGGACTTACCGTATTTTCTGGAGTGTAAGACAACTTTTTAACCCAGGAAAATCTTCTCAAAAGTCGGGGGTTGTCTTAGACGCTGGGTGTCATCTTATACGCTGGGTGTCATCTTATAGGGCGAGTATATCCCAAACTCTGTATTTTAACTGGAAAAGTTGGGGGTCATCTTATACGCACAGTCATCTTATATGCCAGAAAACACGGTAGCTTCCCAAGAATCTTCTGTGTTTCGCTAACCACTCACAGCACCAGGGATGTCCTGGTGAAGGGTTCATGATGGGATACTCTAAGGTATTAACGTGTATGTTTTTGTGTGGAAGTAAAATCAACTGGACCCAGTTTTGCCCATGAGCACAACAGCCCAAACTCCTGCTTTCTTTTTGGATATGATACTTGAAGACATTACTCTGTCTTAAGGTATTCTTCACCTGTTTAGGCTCAGAGCCATTTCACTGTTCCCTGTGGCATGGTGTCAAGACTCAATGTCAACCTGTGATTGCAATCTAGTTTGTCATTTTCTCCTGTCAAAGTGCAGAGCCAGACCGAGCCCAGACTTACCATCTGGGCTTTCCAGAGAAACCCTGTCGGCCTGTCCACCAAATCCATCCACGTTGGTTCTGAGTAGCGGACATGAGGAGTGGGGAGAGGTCAGGTTAAGTAGGGGAGAGAAGAAACTTAGGAGTGGAGGAGGGAAAATATATTGAGAAACTTTATCCTATCCTGCCGTGTGGATTCTATGATGAAACATTTCCCTATCTCTCCAAGAAAACATCAGTAGAATATGAATTTCTCCATGGTTTATCGAATTGGGTTTTTGGGGCTGGCATTAATGGGAGTGCTTTCTCTGGTTTGATGAGGAGGGGAGAGGTATGTCCATCGGCGTTGTGAAAACAGTCCATAAAAATCTAAAGGGAGGTTGTGTGTACCACACACACACACACACACACACACACACACACGTTTGTATGAGCGTTGTCTGGATTTTTAGTTGCCTACAGTGTTTGGTTTCTCATGAGATTAGTATGCATTAAAATTCTAGATTATTGTTGATTCAAGAAAGAGAAGAATCTGGTACCGCCAGAACCCAGGCATCGTACTCTTTAATTGCATTATATTCCATAATTTTTCTGTAGCTGGGTTATTTGTCCAATTCCATCAGACTTGCCTATTTCCTTCTCTTGCCTTATTAATTGGATAATGCTCTTATCAGTATTCGCTCAGCTGTAGGAAATGGCCTGAGTTTCTTCGGGCCCTCACATCACGCTCACAGAGAATTTCAATGTATCTCAAAATACCAGGCCCGGTGCTATCTGTTTTACACCGCTCCTGCACAGCCCTCTTTTTGACCAAAACAGTCCCAGCTGCTGAAACCAGAGTGCAGAGACCCAAAGCCCATGAGACAGGAGCACCACTAACGGGCAGATCTTAATGGAGACCCCTCAGTTCACTGCCGGGTGGGGGGGCAGCAGACAGGGTCTTTGGCAGAATGTGGCCGGCTCACCACTTGTGC
Source organism: Lasiurus cinereus (assembly GCA_011751065.1). Lineage (NCBI taxonomy): Eukaryota > Metazoa > Chordata > Mammalia > Chiroptera > Vespertilionidae > Lasiurus > Lasiurus cinereus. The sequence continues at coordinate 1,424,926 of JAAGEH010002529.1, forward strand.
AGGTGTGCGGCCAGGAGACCAGCCTTCTGGGGTTCCTTGTAGAGGTCTCGGGGTCTGCTTGTACAGGGACAGAGCCCTCTGCACCAGCGGGGCTATTGGTACAGGCTGGAGCTGATGTCTTTCTCCCCTTATCTCTGTCACCTGTGCCAAATGCTTTGCCCTCTCTGTGCTACCTAGCAGCCTTGTGAAGGAGCAGAGCTGGTGCGATGCCTGTCTGTCTGGGGGAGAATGTGGCTCAGGGAGGTTTCTTATCACAAAAGCAAGTTAGAGACTCCATTATGTCTTGAACCTTCGCCTTCTGACGCTACGTTCAGTGCTCTTTCTCTATTTTGGTGGCTTAATATGATTCCCAAGGCCAATGCTTGCTAGCTGAAAAGATATAAAAACCTGAGTCAGAGAAAGGCTGAGACGGCTGGGTTTGAACGTTGGGCATGTCCCCAGTGACTCAGCACAGGGAGGAGGAAAGGAGGGCTTTTTCCGCCCAGGGATTTGCTTGAACCGTTATGTTGATGTTGTGAAGACCAGGAGACACTGTGTCTGGAAGTGAGTGGGGAGCTGAGGTCCACACCTGGGCTAGAGGGGACACGCTTCGCACTACACTCTGAACCCCCAGCAGCCCTTGGGTGTCAGGCTGTAAAAATAGTCAACTAATGGCCAAGACCGGTTTGGCTCAGTGGATAGAGCATCGGCCTGCGGACTGAAAGGTCCCAGGTTCGATTCCGGTCGGGGGCATGTACCTTGGTTGCGGGCACATCTCCACTGTGGGGCGTGCAGGAGGCGGCTGATCAATGTCTCTCTCTCATCGATGTTTCTGACTTTTTATCTCTCTCCCTTCCTCTCTATAAAAAATCAATAAAATATATTTAAAAAAAAAGTCAACTAATGAATATTAATGAGCAAGTGCAGCACATTCTTTGAGCTGAAGGAACCCTTCGCACGTCCCGTGTTAGGAGAACGTGTTATAATTTAAAAAAACACACACTCATTATTTTAATGTTCATTGTTAGCTATGATATTTTTTACAGTCATAATGTATCCCTAAGCAGTTTTTATAGAGTTCAGTAGTCTAGTTAAAAAGAGGAATGTCAAAAAAAAAACACATCCACATTTCTAAAAATGGTTCCCAGGTAGAAGTTATTTAAAATCTACTTATGTATTAATATATACAAATAACAAATACAAACAAATGTCAAAAAGCGAGAAACACAATCAAGCTTTTAAAATGGTCTCGATTATTATTCAACTAAGCAAACGCTGTTCTATTTTTCTTTTTTTTAAAGAAAGTCTTTCCTAAGTGAGCAGTCCCTGAAATGACTGCTAATACAGCGTGATGTATTTCACGGTTTTACAAGTGCGTCTTAATTTGTCCCGTTTTTCTTTCCTTCTGCTTCTCTCATTTATCCCACGGCACTGTTTTCCGATCTTTTCTTTCTGTAGCTTCCTCCGGATTCCTTGTCAGCCAGGGGCCTGGCTCCTGCTGGGAAAAGGTCCTTGGTATGTATGTGCCACCTCCACCCTTGTTTCAGCAGCAGTGACTGGTGGAACCTTCTGGACTATGGATGCGGCCCCCAAAGCAATGCCTGGGTCCCCAGCACTGGCCCTCAAGTAGCTTGCTGCTCTGTGCCATCCTGATTGGACTGGCCTTGGGCTCTGTGTCCTGGGATTGGGGTTTGGCCCGATCAATCGGGGTAGACAGATGGTAGGTGGTGCCAACTTTTCCTTTGCTCTTTGTCACCCTTTACTCTTTAGAATGAGAAGGGACAACAAAAGGGCACTCAGCTCCGTGTCAGGACTTTGAGAGGAGTGGGGTGCAGTCATCTCCTGGGAGCAGACAGGAAGGGTTTTAGACAGACATGCAACCTTTGGTGATGAAGACACCGACCCTTGAAGATGCACACAGACCAGTTCCTCCACGGGGGACCACGTGCAGCATGAATGTCATTCCCAAAGGCGTTTTGGACGAGTCTGGCCTAGGCCCCTCTCTGTATCCATTGAGTCAGAATCTCCACTGAAGCCTCAAACAGTGTTAGCATTTTCTTTACTCCTATCGGCCCAGCACACAAAATTGTAGTGTACGGCCCTGCCCCTCCGCCCCACCTGCCCACCCTCTGTCAGCCTCGCTGCAATCCGAGCCTGTGGGGGAGGGACGGAGCGTTGCTCCATGCACTTCATGGTGACTGTTCGTTTGGTCGTGTTGGTCGTGATGCCTCTGGCCTTTTATTCCTATGATTATTATGAGACCCTGTTTCCCTGAAAGTAAGACATCCCCCTGAAAATAAGACCTACTTCCAGTTTTGCCTCTCACGGTAATACAAGGCATCCTCCCATAATAATACCTCCCCCAAACATAAGGCCTCCCCAGAAGATAAGGCCCCCGAAGCTATCTTCAGGGGTCTGACTCCTGATTTAAAGAGACCTCGTCCTGCCTGAACAGCTCCGGCTGCGCTGCGGCCCATCAGGGAGCTGGTTTGTGATGACAACGACCACCATACCGTAGACAGGGAATACATTTCCTTTTTTTTTTTTTTGTTCAACAAAAAGTGTGTACCATCTTCTTCTTCATGGAAAAATAAGATCTCCCCTGAAGATAAGACCTAGCGCCTCTTTGGGAGCAAACATTCATAGAAGACACTGTCTTATTTTCGGGGAAACAGGGTCTGAGCTTTCCTTGCTAGGGTAATACGCTTTGAGAGTCTGAACCAAGGGGGCTGTTATGGGATAAAAGATGTCACCCCCACATTCGTATGTGAAAGACCTAACCCTCTCCGGAATGTGACTGTAGGTGGGGATAGGGTTTTTAAAGAGGAAAGTGAGGTAAAACAAGGTCATAGAGTGAGCCCTCATCCACAATGACCTCTTGTCATGATAAGAAGAAGAGATTAGGACAAGGACAGTCCCCAAGGGAAGATCATGTGACTTCAGGGTGAAGGTGGCTGTCTACAAGCCAAGAAGAAAGAATTCTCTTTCTAATCTTGGACTTGGAGTCTCGGAATTGTGAGAGAATCCATTTTTGTTGTTGATGCCCCTCCGGCTCCCCCAGTCCCTGGTACTTTGTTACGGGTGCCCTAGCGACGGGTCACCCAGGGTAGAGTTGATTGTGTTTTCTAAGTGGATTCGATCACACAACCCCTCTTTCACCAACAGAATTTTGTGATTTCCTGGCCATAGTGGCTGTCAGTGGTGCTAGTATGGGGGTGGATTAGCAGGTGCTGTGTGGCCTGCCTTGTACGCATGTCCATACACCTGACTCTCGCTGGGCTCTGCCTCAGAGGCACATTCACGAGCTGCGGCCTATGACGGGGTCCCAGTTTTGAGCTTTGTAAGCTATGGGAGACTGATTTCTACACAATATAATCTTAGTTGGAGTTCCCGGAAGTCAGAGATGGTGTTTGATTTGTGTGATCTGAAGCGAATATAATAATTTGTAACTGGCTGACGTTGGGAGGAAGATTTACATATGCATACATTACAGTTCTCTGTCAAAAAGGATGTGGCTTAAACCGATCACTGGAGCCGAAGTTTCTAAAGTCGCTTTTCCTGGATGAAGGTGGCATCCTTCTGAAGGATGCTCGCTCTTTAATCAGACGACCTGGACCAGGGTGGCATGATGTAAAGGCGTGGGAGTCAGGTGTTTGATCATTCCTCATGCAAAATTCCTTTTCACAAAGGTATCTCCCATTTTTTTTAAATTTTTTTTTAGATCTCACTATTGGCAACAGTACCTGTAGATGGTAAGATGGCTAATCAGAAAGAGAGAAAGTTCTATTTATATATCAGAAAACATAGCTGATGTTCCAGAGCTGCACTAATGTCAAGTGCGTCAGCTAAGTAGTTCTGTAAGACTTTCATGGAGGAATGAAGAGTCACTTAATAACATGAAATAATTATTGTTATTGGAAGGGCAGAGAAGAAGGGGCCAAACTCGGGTTTTCTCTGGTCAATGGGACACCCACAGGATCAAAGGAACATCTCTAGGAAGGTCACGGCGCAGATTCATCCCGAGAAACGAGTCGGGTAAGAAGTTCATTATCTGTTAGAAGTGTGTGTGTGTGGTTTAATGGAAAACAGCGCCTCAAGAAGGGGTGTCTGTGATGGAGAGTGGAAACAAGGAGGGACTGTGAGCATAGGGGTTTTAGATAGCACCTGAATCTGGCACCCAACATGTGGCCCCCATGACTGGCCAAACAGCCCAAAAGCTGACAGAAACTCCAGACATAGGGAAATTACCAAGGAAATCAAGTTCATGTATCAGTCTTTTGAGGGTTAAGCTCCACTGTTCCCCAAATTCACCATTGGATGCTTGTTAAAGTAGATTCCAGGGACTATCCCCCAACATTCAGATTTAGTCCATTTGTGGTGGGGACCCAGAATCTGCATTTGAAGCAGGTGCTCTGGTGATCCTGAGATGGCCAGTCCTCAGCCCTGGCTTGGGGATCTCTGGCCCAGAAAGGCCTGTTCTGGGCAGGGGATGGGCCAGGCTGTCTCCTGGCTGCATCCCGCTTGCCAGGAAGCCCTGCAGCCTGGCCGCGTGACCGCCGTCATACAGTAAACGGAACTGAGATGAGTCATATGTAAACGTATTAAGTTCCCATGTTTCATAAGCAACTTATCCTTTCCAGAAATCAGGTTCTAATGGGTTTTAGAGGGAGACTTGGGGTTGGCTTGTCTGAAACGATAACAAATGCAATCTTGGGGGTGTCGCCACCCACACAGCGGGTGCTGCGAGCACAGGAGCACGGTCTTTGTTGGCAATCAGATGACTGGTGTTGCCGGACTTGCCGACCAGGGTCGTGCTGGGTGTGACACATTTCCTGGCCTCTTGTTGGGAATGCAATAAACCAACTGCCTGTTAAAAGCCCCTCATTCGCGTCAAATGTGTCCCAGGAGGTGATTTCTTTCTGTCCCACAGAGTTTAGCGTCTCTCCCGAGGAATGGGCCTCCGTGTTTGCTAAATTAACTCTTCAGGTATTCTCCCATCAGGCGAGACTCAGAAAGGGGGGGATCTTAATTGCTCGCAGATTACAGAGCCAGCGCTCTGTGGGGCGTGTATGCAATTTGTCGCCCTGTGTTTATCTTAATCCCGAAATGGTTTGGGTTTTATGCAAAGCTAGATTCGCCCTGATCGCTGCTGATAAAATGATGTCAGAAACACACACAGCTCTTTCTTGAGGTTTTTACTGTTGTTTTATTCGTTTTTAAGATGGGGATAAAAATTTTGTTTCAGGCCAGTCTATAAAACCTCCCCCTACATCGCTGGTCATTAGTGTCTCTCAAAGTCCCAAAGTCGCAAATACTGTTGTCAAAATCTAAGTGGGAAAGAATTTTTTGGGGGAAGTCAAAAATCCACTTTAAGCGTTGTGAATCAATGCCGTTCTTCTATTAAATACGTATTTACCAATGTAGCAATTAGATAATTTGGATGCTTCTCCGCCTGTCACTATGTGGATGATGTAATCTTAAATAGAGGGATGGGTGCTACACTCGAGTGAGCCCACTGTCTGGTTATTATCAGAAAGGATCATTAGCAACCATAGGAAGAGTAAAATTACTCTGGTTGGCCAAGATTTCTCTGAATTGAATTGAACTCAGCCCTAACTGGATAGTTCTAAATGAACCACTCATTCAGAGTTGAGTAACATAATGAGAGTTCTGGGTAAAATTTGAAGCTCTAGTCACATTTAAGACTACTTTTGTATTCCTGGGATTACCGACTTGGGGTATCTAATATCCTAGTGGGCTCATCGGAATTTAGAGCTATTGAAAATCAGAAATTCACCTGGGGCCATATTGGGGATTTAAAAACTATTGATAAAGCCAATTAATATGACTTAACCTTGAAAACATTTCAGGCCAAAATTCTTTCTTCCTTTTTTGACCCAGAAATCTTGGCACTGCAACCCAAAGTCCATCTAATTTAAATTAGCATTTGGCAAATTTTAAGCCCAATTTTTTTGTGAAAGGCTCTGGCTCTATGTCTAAGAGTGGTTCTCATCTGAGAACGCTCTCCTGCCTACTTCCAGGGGGGCTGACCTCCCCTTCTCCTCCCTCCACCATTTCTTCCCGCTCACAAACTCAAGAATTTATGGCCCCTGAAGGTCCACAATGCTGAGGTTGAGAATCCCTATTCTAGGCCACTCTAGTTCACAGGCATTTCATAAAGGCTCCTCTGTCTTCTCAGGAGCACTTCAGTTCTGCCTCTGACATCAAAGACTCAGAGACTCCTCTTGAGGTGTCTTCATAACTTACTGACACCGAGTCCCTGGGCAGGGATGTCACCTCTGAAAACAATGTAGGATTTGCCCAAAGGTCAACTGAGGTTTGATTTGAAGGAGGTGTCTAAGGGAAAAATTTTGCCTATTCATTCTTCTAGAGCAGTGGTTCTCAACCTTCCTAATGCCGTGACCCTTTAATACAGCTCCTCATGTGGTAGTGACCCCCAACCATAAAATTATTTCTGTTGCTACTTCATAACTGTAATTTTGCTACTGTTATGAACAGTCGTGATTAATCACAAAAACAATATGTAATTATATATTGTGAAATATTTATTTCTAATCACAAATAAATGAAATTTTGTCTGGAATCGTGGTGTAGTATGGGTAACAGTCTTCATATGACAACAGTAAACTACATTGCTACACCAAGGAGCGGTGTGTTGGTTCCTAAATACCATGGGAAATAGGTGTTTTCCAATAGTCTTAGGCGACCCCTGTGAAAGGGTCGTTTGACCCCCAAAGGGGTTGCGACCCACAGGTTGAGAACCGCTGTTCTAGAGTCTCTAACATCTTCCCTGCATTGACTAGAGCAAACAAACCAACAAACAAACAAGTCAACACCCAAATATTTCCCAGTTTAGTTGGTGGCATCATAACCTCCCGGGCTGGGAGAGTCAGTGAAAGAACGGTAGAATGCATGTAAGCACTGGGATGATGGTGAGTTAAGGTTTCTCTGGTAGCTTTCCGGCGGTGTTATTTAGGAAGCATTTCTATGATGAGTAGTTCTGCGTCTTCATACGTCTTCAGTATCACTGGATACTAGTATATCCTCCAACCTACAGTGTTCCTGAGAGAGACAACACAAGGAAGAGAGCAGGGCTGAGTCCAGGCCTGCTTTCCTCTCCATTGAACTTTCCCTCCCTCCCCAGCAGGTGACACAGAACCACTAGACCAGAGCCAGCATAAAGCTTCAGCTCTCGCCGAAACTGGTTTGGCTCAGTGGATAGAGTTTCGGCCTGCGGACTGCAAGGTCCCAGGTTCCATTCCAGTCAAGGGCATGTACCTTGGTTGTGGGCACATCTCTAGTAGGTGGTGTGCAGGAGGAAGCTGATCAATGGTGCTCTCTCATCGATGTTTCTAACTTTCTATCTCTCTCCCTTCCTTTCTGTAGAAAATCATTAAAATTATATCAAAACAAAAATCAAAACCAAACCAAAAGCTTTAGCTCTGCCCCCTCATCCCTTTCCCAGCTGCTCTCTCTGCTCAGTATCCAGATCCAAAGCTCCTCTTAAGGGAAAGGTACCCCAAGTCCCACGTGTTCCTTTCCAGAGAAGGCAGATGAATCTGGAGTTTTCTGTACCCTGCAGCTCCCTTCTGGAGTTTCTGCAGGAGGGAGCAGGTGAGAGCTGGGCCAGACAGCCCCTCCCAGAGGTCCCCATGCCGAGTTTGGGTTGAGGGGACAGGAAGAATGTGGGTGGCACCAACATTGAAGGTGAGGACTTTCATTACTGACTGCTTTAAATATATAAATACATTTAGATATATACACATATAAATATGCCAGAAATACAGTACCTGGAAGCGAAATTAATCTCTTCCTGGAATACAGTACCTGGAAGTGAAATTAATCTCTTTCCAATGAAGCTGGCTGCTTCCTTTTACCAGGAAGCCATGTCAGCGAACGGAAGCCTGTTGGAGTGCGCAGTTGCAGTGACTAATTAAATCCAGATGCCTGATCTTAATTGGGTTTGATCTGCCCTTTTACCTTGAATCTTTCTATAGAATTAAAAAAATGTAAGACAACCCTCCTCCTGAGAACGTGAGCAGGGTAGAAATGACAAATAACAGGTAAAAAGAAGAGATATAAAGGTTTCAAGTTAATGCCTTTTACCCCGTTTCCCCCGAAAGTAAGACATCCCCTGAAAATAAGACCTACGTCCAGTTTTGCCTCTCGCTGTCATATAAGGCATCCCCCCGAAAATAAGACCTCCCTGATCATAAGGCCTCCCCTGAACATCAGGCCTCCCCGGAATAGAAGGCCCCCGAAGCTACAGTCAGGCATCTGACTCCTGATTTAAAGAGACCTCCTTGCACCGCCTGAACAGCTCCGGCTGCGCTGCGGCCCATCAGTGAGCTGGTTGGTGATGACAACGACTACCGTACCGTAGACAGGTAATATATTTCTTTCTTTCTTTTGCGCAACAATAAATGTGTACCGTCTTCTTCTTCATGGAAAAATAAGACAATCTCCGAAAATAAGACCTAGCCCGTCTTTGGGAGCAAACATTCATAGAAGACACTGTCTTATTTTTGGGGAAACAGGGTGATAATATGATATGGGCACAGAGCCTGTGCTAACTGTGGGGTCAGTAACTAGATCAGGGAATCATATGAGTATCTTGTCCAGGGCGGTGGTGGTTCCCATGGATGGGAACGGCCCAGCATCCCTTTCTTCCTCCTTGGCTTTGCTCATCCATCGTGGACTTGACATCATCCTCCATGTCTTTCTCTCAGTGCCTCTTCTCCCTTCTCCAAATCTGCTTTTACCCCACCTCAGGGTTAATAATCTTAAAACAACGAACAAACCTAAAAGAGCTTAATTCCTTTGCAAAAAATCTGCCTCTTGATTGGCCCTCGGCTGTGGTGAGCGAGACCAGGCATCACAGAAGGGCAGAGTCTGTGTTCATTCCCTTGATTTCTGAGCTGATTGGCTTTAAAGGTGCCAGCAAGGACCGGGCCCTCCCCTTCCTGTCCTCAGGGTCTTCCCTTCCCATTAATTCTTTTCTCCCCACCACCAGGAACCTGAGGGATTAACCATCTCCATTTAGTCTAGTGCAGCAGTTCTCAACCTGTGGGGGTTGAACGACCCTTTCACAGGGGTCGCCTAAGACCATCGGAAAATGCAGATATTTACATCACGATGCATAACAGTAGCAACATTTCATGGTTGGGGGTCACCACGACATGAGGAACTGTATGCAAGGGTCGTGGCCTTAGTAAGGTTGAGAACCACTGGTCTAGTGCTTTTCCTATAATGGTTTCCCAAACCATTGGAAGGTAAGGTCCTGGCCATTGGTATTTAAACAGCGCGAAGGCACACTAATTTGGATCTCCTAGAGTTACAGGATGTGTGGTGATTCACCTTCAGTTCACGAAAGTATCATCTTTTGTCAGAGGTGTAGAAAGGGTTTCCTCAGTCAGCATTTCCCAGCGTGCGCTCTTTGGAACACGGATCCTATTAGATGCTGGAAAAGACAGTTTTACCATCCAATAAACAATGTTTGGAAATCACTGCTTACTGTGCTTTGCTCATAAGAGGTTCAAAATGCCCATTTTTGGTATGTTACAGTCTCAGAGAATTCTTGCAAGTTCCCCAAATGTATTCAACTATACCTCCTCCATATATATATATATATCATCATATCAACTAACAACATCTTACCCAACACCATTAAAAATGAGATTCTGGGAGAGTTAGCCTACATCAGAGCTGAAGAGGAAAATTCAATAAAAAAATGAGGATGAAGAATAGATGGGTTCGCCCAACCAACAAGTTCAGAACCTCTGAGGAAAAGAACTGCCACTGGGAAAAACCAAGGATCTCTTTAACATTTTCTCTGCACCTTCTTTAAACCACGCTCTGAGAACCGAACACGGAATAAATGGTGTCCGATCATTTTATCAGAAATCTAGTAATCGCCCTGCTTCTCAATGTCCATTTCTATCCGTCCTAAAAACTCATGTGTTCTTCGTTTTCCCCCAGAAGGAAGTCTTCGAAACCACCCTGCCATTATTATTATCTCTTCCTGCACTCACACGAAGTGCTCTTTGTTTCTAATGTCAGCTCTCCTCATGTGACAACATCCTGGCCTGCAAACAGGCTTGCAGAGGGCTCTTAAGAAACAGTCCTTTAGAGAACAGGTGGCTGGAAGGGACCTGACCATGTTCTCTCTCTCACCCATGGAGGTTGCTAATTAGCAATGGAGATTAGTGAATGCAAACACAAGTCCGCTGAGCTGGCAAGGCCTGGGGATCATGAACATGGACTTGGAGTCAGACATTCAAAGCCCAGTTTCATCCTCTGCTACTTCTGGGATCTTGGGTGCTGTGTTTAGCTCCCCTGAGCCACGGTGTTCCAGCTGAGACAGAGGGAGCGAGAAGGCAACTCACCTTGTGGGAGCACGGGTGAGGCCTGGAGGAGTGTCTGCCTGTATTAGTGCCCTATGGCTGCCATAACAACACAGCCCAGACCCGGTGGCGTAAACAGCAATGTATTGTCTGCCCGGTCTGGACGCTGGAAGTCTGAGATCAGGGTGTGGGCCCCTTCTGCGGGCTGTGAGGGAGAATCCGCTCCAGGTCTCTCCTTGCTTCTGGCGACCTTGGTTTGTAGATGGTGTCCTCGCCGTGTCTTCATATCATCTTCCTCCGAGGCATGTCTGTGTCTAAATTTCCCCTTTTTATAAGGACACTATTTCTATTGGATTAGCACCCCCCAACATCTTAACTTCATTAACTGTAAAATCTCCACCTCCAAATGGGATCACACTCTGAGATTCTGAGAGTCAGGAGCCCAACATCCCCTCTTTTGGGGGAATAGAAGTCATCCCATAACGGTGCCTAGAGATGCTAATAACGCAGCAGATACCCTGTTTCCCCGAAAGTAAGACATCCCCTGAAAATAAGACCTACTTCCAGTTTTGCTTCTGGCTGTAATATAAGGCATCCCCCTAAAAATAAGACCTCTCCAATAATAAGGCCTCCTCCGTACATAAGGCCTTCCCAGGATATTAGGCCCCCGAAGCTACCATCAGGCGTCTGACTCCTGATTTAAAGAGACCTCGCCCTGCCTGAACAGCTCCGGCTGCGCTGCGGCCCATCAGTGAGCTGGTTTGTGATGACAACGACTACCCTACCGTAGACAGGTCATACATTTCCTTTTTTTTGGTTCAACAATCAATGTGTACCATCTTCTTCTTCATGGAAAAATAAGACCTCCCCTGAAAATAAGACCTAGCACATCTCTGGGAGCAAACATTCATAGAAGACACTGTCTTATTTTCGGGGAAACAGGGTCGTAAGCACACATTGAATTTCATTAATTATTACCCGTTGATCTTTATGAAATTGCTGATATTTGACCATTTTCCCTACAAAAATGGAAATATAATAAGATCTAACATCTTTTTCTTTGCTTCTTTCCAGCAGTCTCTTGCTGGATGCTCTTTGTCCCGGACATAGACCCCCACTTTCTAGGAACTTGCGTGAGGTGGGCGGGGGTCATGCAGGAGAGGCCTCTGTGCTGATTCGCTTTGCGGCTTCCATCCAAGGTGCCCTTCTAGCTCGGACCTTCTTCTCTGAGCATTGTCTGCAGAAGGCAGCAGATGGGCTGTGAAACCACTGGTTTACCTGTCGGGACCCTCTTATAAGGGAACCTCCCAAGGCGCGGGGAGAGACCTCCCACAGGTAATCACATCGACATGTATTTTTGTAAAATGGACAGAAATAAAATATTTGACCCCAGTACTTAAGACCACTGTCTCTTTACTCCCCACTTTCTCTTCTGCTACACGTTCCCCCATCCAGAGTCATTGGAGTAGCCCTGGACAATGTTTATCTAAATAGACTTTATTGTTTTAGGTTCAAATCTTTGTGCAAAAAATCTCTACACCCCCTGTCCCTACACAGCCACAGCCTTCCCCACGATCAACATCAAAGTGGTATCAGTGGTACCTCGAGATACGAGTTTAATTCGTTCCGTAACCTTGAGGTGTGGGAAACTATGAGATGCTCGAGTCTCGGTAAACTGGTGGGTCCTGTGCAGCCGGCCGATCTGCGCAATTACTCCTATCTTAAATGTTGCTCATATTTCAAAGCAAAAATCGCTGGCTCGTATCTCAAAAAATCTCATATGTTAGGGCACTCGTATCTCGAGGTACCATTGTACTTGCAATAATCAATGAATCTTCACTGACACATCATAATCACCCTACACCCATAGTTCACATCGGGGTTCACCCTTGATGGTGTGCATTGTATAGATTGGGACAAATGTGTAATGCTAGCCATCCACCATCCTAGCTTCATGCAGGAGAATTTTACTGCCCTAGCAATCCTCTGGGGCCCACCTGTTCTTCCCTCCCTTCTCCCAGCACCTGCCTCTGCTGACCTTTTTACTGTCTCCATAGCACTGCCTTTCCCAGGAAGTCATGTACTGTAGTTATAATCATACCGTGTGTAGCCTTTTCATTGGCTTCTTCCACGTCGTGACATGCATTTAAAGGTTCTTCCATGTCTCTCATGGCTTCCTAACTCATTTCCTTTAAACGCCAAGTAACAGTTCGTTGTCTGGATGGACCACTGTTTATTTATTCAGTCACCTACTGAGAGCATCTTGGTGGCTTCGGATGTGGGTATTTATGAGTAAAGCTGTAGAAAGCCCCGGGCAGTTTTGCGACAACTCGAAGTGAGGGTGAGGTGGGAGGACATTTCCCTGGGGTGCAGTGGGGTGCACGGCATGACTCACAGTCACCTCCATGTGTCGCTGAGCATTGCTAGCTCTCCTGGTGCAGGAACGCTTGGGGAATACTTGTACCGCTCACTGGGCCACCTCCTGGCCCTGAGGTTTTGGGTCGGGGCCTCCCTGCAGCGTGTTCTTTGCCTGTTCCCCGAACTGGGAGGGAGGAGGGAGGAGAAAAAATAAGGTTTGACATGGATGGGGCCAGTGGCCAGGTGGTGGAAATTTCATTAGCTGTGTCACACGGAGAGTGGGAAATTTGGTTCTTAACAACACCCACTCAAACGGAAGTTCTCTCTGGTTAGGAATATATCCATTAATGCAGCGTTTCTGTATCATTTGTGCCAGAGGGAGGACTGAACTATCTTTCCATTCTATCTGTAGACTATCTACACCTCTTTTGTCTTAAGAAGAGGTGATTCAAGAACATCCATCCGAAAAATAAAGGAAAAGAGTCTTCCTGAGCTATGTTAGTTAGTTAGTTAATAAAAACATTGGTCATGGTTAGATTTCTATGCTCGATGTGGTATTTGTCAGTTTCACTCGTATAATTTATTTTCTCGATTATATATTAAATACACCTCCACACCAATTCTACATTTAAAACTTTGTATTTTTTTTTTCTTAAAAAGGGACTATAAGATAGTAGATTCTTCCGGCTCTCTGAGACTAGATTCTTCCATGCCCGTTGGCTTTTTAAATCTTAGTATTTGACTGCTTTTGGTGGCAAATGACCAATTCTTTTTGGCACATTCAGGTCATTTTAATACCCAACAATAAAGTGAGTATTATTATATGAGGCTCTTGACTTGCAAAGAAATTAATGATGGCAATGCATAAAGGAAGACATGCTCTAACTAGTTCATCCCTCTTGGCCTTCCCCCATCTGACCACATCTGTGGACCAAGGTCTTTCCTGTATGTGCTGAGCATCGTAGTATGAATGTTAGAATCTGTACATTTGATTCTTAAAAATAACCTCTCATCGTATCATTAAAAACATGGTGATTACACTCACGGAGTGATTTCAACAGTGTTTTATAATTCTGCAAAACTTCTGTGTCTTGTTAATGTTAAGATAAATTCATGGTCTTTTATCACAACAAAAGTGACTTTTGCTCCAGTTTTAAGCAGGAGGTATTTGACCGATGTTAACTATATATTTTCTTTTTAATAAAGTTTTCCTATACTTGCTTTTTAACTGATTAGATTGCTGAAAAAGGTTGTCTTTGGAGCATGCTGTTGGGAATGGGCCTATTTCACTGTTGATAGAGAGTTGATGTAAATTTCTAAGCAGCCCTGTTCCCCAAACTCCACTTGGGTTGTCATTTATTTGTAATTTGGGATTCAGTTCAGTTCTCTTACTTGATCTAAACACATTTCACTCGGATTTTGGGTGGGCAGTCTTTGCTGCCGGAAGATGAGAATTTACATATTTTGCTTCTAAATAGAGCCATCATCAAGGATTTTAGGTCCTTAAGTGGCTAGTTGAAGTGGGGAATAGCTAGAAAAAGGCTGTTGCCTTTTAATTCTATGAGTTTCCTGAGGATCATTGAATGTTGGGGCAGCCAACCGTTGTTGACAGCAATAAAGGGAACAGTCAGTGCGTTGCTCTGTGCCCGAACATTTAAATGTTGGCTCCTGGTCCTCTCACCAGTGTCGACCGCATGTGGTGGACATGTTTCACCTCATGCCTGGACACAGACACATCAAAATGACAGAGCAGGTGAGGACTGCAAATCATAAGACTCCTGGAAAACATTTTCCGGCATTGCTTTCAGTTGTGCAAATCCTACGGGGTTGTCCTTAAATTATGCAGATTGTGTTATAAAAAGGAAATGACATGAGAACCATGTCAGCGTCACATCAGAATGAATGACTACAATTGCCATATAAAGGAGAAACAACTTTTATACTTGATTCCATTGACAACAGGCTTTTAGGTATGAAACATATCTCATTGCACAGGCCTCGCTGGAGTTCGAAAACACAAGATACAGCATATCCCAATCAGCCCTGAAGGGCTGAAGTGTAATCATCCATGTTTTCAACCCTCAGCTCCCTCCTGAGCCACGGCTATGCATGGTGTTCAGCCCCACAGATGCAAGGGTCAGTGCAGGTCTGGGGTCCTTGCTCTCAGAAGGCTTTTCTTTCAGCGTGATGGAAAACAAACCAGTGACAAAATGCATATGTAATACTAGAGGCCTGGTGCATGAAATTTGTGCCCTTTTGGGGGGTGGAGTGGGGGGTTCCTTCAGCCTGACTTGCAATCTCTCGCAATCTGGGAGCCCTCATGGGATATCAGCTGATGGTGTAGGCCTGCTCCTGGGCCTGAGCTGGCAGTTGGACATCCTTAGCGCGACTTCGGATGTGGGAGAGGCTCCTGCCACCACAGCTGCCCAGATGTGAGCTTGGCTTCTGGCTGAGCAGCGCTCCCCCTGTGGGTATGCACTGACCAACTGGGGGCAGCTCCTGCGTTGAGTGTCTGCCCCTGGTGATCAGTGTGTGTCATATCGACCGATGGTTCTGCCGTTCCACCAATTTGCATATTAGCCTTTTATTATATAGGATAAGCATCACACAATAAAGAGAAATAAATCAGGGTAAGGGGGGTAGAGACTGAGGGAGATGGTACTCTACAGAGTTATCTGAGAAGGCTTCTTGAAGGTGGTGATGTTTGAGTTAGAGAACCTATGGGCACGAGGGAGGTTCTAAGAAAAGAGCTTTCAAGAAGGAGGAAACTCCAAGTGCAAACGCCTCAAGATGGGAATAAGCAGGGCTTCCTTCCATGGCGTGGCATGAGGTAGGTGATGGGCTGAGTATGTAGGGACGATGATATAGTTTATGTGGGGAATAGTTTAAGGGGAAGCCAGCTGTGCTTTGGCTTTCAGTTTAAGAAGATTGCTGGGCCCAGCTGGCATGGCTCAGTGGTTGAGCATTGACCTATGAACCAGGAGGTCATAGTTCAATTCCAAATCAGGGCAGGTTGTGGGCTTCATCCTGGTTGAGGGATATGCATGAGGCAGCCAATTGACGATTCTCTCTTATCATTGATGTTTCTCTCTCTCTCTCTCCCTCTCTGAGATAAAAAACATATAATTTTTTTTTTTGCCAAAACCGGTGTGGCTCAGTGGATAGAGCATCAGCCTGTGGACTAAAAGGTCCCAGGTTCCATTCCGGTCAAGGGCATGTATCCTGGTTGCGGGCACATCCCCAGTAGGGAGCGTGCAGGGGGCAGCTGATCGATGTCTCTCTCTCATCGATGTTTCTAGCTCTCTATCCCTCTCCCTTCCTCTCTGTAAAAAATCAATAAAATATATATTAAAAAAACATACAATTTATTTATTTATTTTATTTTATTTTATTTATTTATTTTTCTGCTGTACTTGCACCTATTAAATGGTACAGATTTTTTTATTGTGTTACATATATACATATCTTCTCATTGCCACAGCCTCCCAGGCATACCCCAAATCTCCAGTGTCTTGTGTCCATTGGTTATGTTTACATGCATGTATACAAGTCCTTTGGTTGCTCTATTATCTACCTCACCTCTCCTTCATCTTCCGGCTGTAATTTGACTGTCTGTTTGATGCTTTACTGTCTCTGTATCTACCTTTTGTTCATCAGTTTATAATGTTATTTATTTATCCACAAATGAGTGAGATCATGTGGTGCTTCTCCTTCATTGACTGGCTTATTTCACTGAGCATAAGGCTCCCCAGTTCCAACCAGGTTGCTGCAAATGGTAAGAATTCCTTCTTTTTAATGGCAGCATAGAATTCCATGGTGTAGATGTACCATAGTTTTCTGATCCACTCATCTGCAGAAGGACACCTAGGCTGTTTCCAAATTGTAGCTGTTGTAAATTGTGCTGCTATGAACATAGAGGTGCATAAATCCTTTCTGATTGGTGTTTCTACTTTCTTAGGATATATTCCTAAGAGTGAGATTGCTGGGTCAAATGAGAGATCCATTTTTAGTTTTTTGAGGAAACCCCATACAGTTCTCCACAGGGCTAAAGATGACTGGTTACCCTGTGGAGAGGATGTTGTGGACAGGCAAGCATGGAGGAGCGGTGATCCATTAGTGTTTGCAGAGAAACCATCTCAAGATGTGGCAGCTTAAAGCAACACCCACACAGTTCAATAGCTCACCAGTCTGTGGCTCAACAACCTGGGCTGGACTGGGCAGGCCGCGTCCACTCTGCTTCAATGTTGAGTTCAGCAGAGCATGGTATTCATACATGTTGTGTGGTTAGAAGGATTCATGGAGGGCCTGAGACTGGAGTTGTCTCTGAAAGGTGTGGGGGGTTGGAACAGACGGGTGAGGGCGTTCTGGGGGAGGGACAAGCATGAAGGAAGGAGACATGGAGTGAAGGGAGATGGTGTGTTGGCGATGGAGCGGGAACCAGTCCGACTGGAGAAGGATGACTCTGGGGCGGGGCGGCTCAGGTGGTCGGGTAGGGCCAAGCTTTGGGGAGACTGGACGCCAGGAGGACTTCAGCTCTGGGGTGGAAACAACTAGCCATGGCAGGCGTGTGGCATTGCATTAGAGCAGCGGTTCTCAACCTGTGGGTCGCGACCCCTTTGGGGGTCAAACGAGCCTTTCACAGGGGTCGCCTAAAATCATCGGAAAATGTAGTAATGTAGTTTACTGTTGTTATGTGAAGACTGTTACCCATGCTATACCATGCTTCAAGACAAAATTTCATTTATTTGTAATTAGAAATAAATATTTCACAATATCTAATTACATATTGTTTTTTTGTGATTAATCACTATGCTTTAATTATGTTCAATTTGTAACAATGAAAATACATCCCGCATATCAGATATTTACATTACGACTCATAACAGTAGCAAAGTTACAGTTACGAAGTAGCAACGAAAATAATTTTATGGTTGGGGGTCACCACCACATGAGGAGCTGTCTTAAAGGGTCCCGGCTTTAGGAAGGTTGAGAACCGCTGCATTAGAGGATGAGAACTGGTGGGGGGGGGGAGGGCTGGCAGGGGCTGCCCACCCAGTGGGGAGCATGGTGCTGAGAAGGCCCACCTGGGAGTGATCCCCACGGGAATCAGGAGGTGGAGACGCAAGCCAGCTTGTAAGGGGAGGCAGGAAGATCCGCTGATGATGGTCGGATGTGGGAGGGCGGGAGGACATGTTTATAAAAGGTGGTCCTTCATGGCAGAATCTCCTCAAAATGGGTTCTCTGCTCCACAGCACAATAACTGCACTGCCGATTAAGTTCTCATACCGTTATCATAATGGTAAAAGACATAAAACCCCAGGTATTCAGAAGGCAGGGACTTCCTACAGGGGATGCTTCGCTTTTAGAGGGACAGGAGGAGGTGGCCTCTCCAGGAAACCATCAGATGCAGCTGCCTCCAACACAGACGGTGGTTCGCTGAAAAGTCCCGGGTTTGCCAAAGCCATCACTGCTGGAGGAGCCGTATTATGATGACAGCTTCTCTTTGCCTTCCAAACCACGGCGAGCGCTCCTCCTGCGTGGATTCTGACTGGGTGCCCTGCAGGCAGAGGGTCTAGCTGTCGGTCTTACACTGTAGCTCCACAGCACGGGGGGGGGGTCCAGGAGGAAATGGTGCTGAGCAATCAACAGCCCATCTGACTCACGTGGGTCCTTCCTTCCTTCCTCTCAAGTCTGATGCCAACTCCCGAAGAGATCCCTGGCCTATTTTACAAGACTCCTTTGAGCAGAGGTTGGTTAAAATCTCCTCCTGGCACTCCCATAATCAGTGGCAAAGAATAATTTAATTTTATTTTAAAGACCACTCAGCAGTTTTTCTCCTTGTTTTTCTATAATGGAGCCAGACTGGCTAAAAAATTACGGTGAAATAACTTATTGATTTGCAGGGAGACTCGCTTGTACTTGCCTTATAGAGTTTTGCAGCATATATATCTATGTATTTATCAAAATACGTAGTGGTAGGAATGTATAACTTGCTGGTTAATTGAATCTCCATCTCCTCAAGCGTGTGCTGCAACATCAAAACGCATGCAGAGATGGGATCGGTTGTTCAAAAGTATTTTTAAAGAGCTCATCAGGCGCTCTCTGAAATAAAGTTCATCAACAACCAGGAGGGGTGGATTTCTGGGGTGGATTCTTGAGGCCATTTTGCTGTTTTGTTTGTCAAGACTGCTCAGTGGTCATTCTTGCACTGCCTCGCCAGCCCTTATTTCTCCATTCCTGCACTCTGCAAACATTTCTAAGTGGTCTGTTGTATGCCAAAGATGATGTTAGAAGGCGGAAGGTAAAAATATGGCCTTGACTCGTCTTTAATGTGAAAGTATTCCCATTTAATTTAATCTTTCTCACCACTTCAACGTTTCTCGGTGTATCCTTCTGTCCTTTGCTTTATTTTTTTAAAAACATATTTTATTGATTTTTTTTTTTTTACAGAGAAGAAGGGAGAGAGATAGTCAGAAACATAGATGAGAGAGAAACATTGATCAGCTGCTTCCTGCACACTCCTTACTGGGGATATGCACGCAACGATGGTACATGCCCTTGACCGGAATCGAACCTAGGACTTTTCAGTCCGGAGGCTGGTGCTCTATCCACTGAGCCAAACCAGTTTCAGCCTTTTGTCCTTTTCTGTGAGACAGAGTGGATGGGTTGGTTATGTGCTAGGCTGGAAGAATAGACTCCTGTTGAGTGGGGACTATGGGGGTGGGTCCTGAGGATACGCCTATGAGACAGACAATGGCCATGAACCCAGATTTTGGTCTCTTGGTTTAGAGTCTTCCTCTCATTGCTGGTCTCCACTCAGGACACTATGCCCAACCTCCCCCCGCCCCCCCCGCCACCTCTCCCCTATCTGCAGCCTTGCCATTTCAGCACATGCGTTTTCTGTTTTTCATTCTTAACTGTGAGGTTACTTCTCATAGCAATTGGGTCTAGTACATAGGTTTTTAAGCTTAAAGAGAGTATCTCTCTCTTTTTTAATTCTAAGATTTTGTTTTCAACTGAATGATACATAAAAGAGATATGCTTAGAGCCTGGGGTCCCGGAAGTCTTGTCCAACCCCTGCCTCCTCCTCCAAGGAGGTGCTGAGCAGACTGTGAAAGCACAGGGTAAGGAAGGAAGATTTACATGGACCACTTGCTGTGCGTCTTCTTTCTTGGAGTCATGGGCTAAAACACTGCATTCCTGAGAATCTTACTTTCCTTATGTTTATACTTTTTCTATAAAATAATACTTGCCTTACCTGTTCATACCTTAAAAGACCTTGTAGGCGAGGTCTTTTTTTTTTCGAGGAAATAATTTTTAAAAACCAGAAGTTTTGCAAATGCTAATTGCTGCATTCCGATGACAAGCACCTCCCTGAATTCGTCCAATTATTTGTTGATTTTTTTAAACGAGTTTTAACAAATGTACGGGTGCCCATCATTATTTTTAGCTACGCCACATATTTCCCGTTGTCACTTTTGAAGTAAACAATTCCCCAGGCCGGTGCATTAAGCAAAAACAATATAAATGTGCATAGCAGCGCATGTTAAACGAGAAACGGGTGCACACGATGGTGTATTTTGTACTCTCTCTGTGGGATGCTTTGAAAGCATAGTGCAGCCTGAAAAATAAAAGGGGTGATATTTGTCTCTATTTTTCATGCTCTAGATCTGAAAGCTGTCCCCCAAATACCCCAAGACCAAGATAATGGAGGTTCGTTTCTGTCTTCAGCCCTTTGCGCCCTGCAATAGAATCCAATGGGTGCGTGTGTTTTGCATGCTTTTCCCATAGAGCGTGCTGTGTTTAATAGCATCTGGCACATCTCACCGCATATCATGAGATGTTTAAATCGTATTGAATACTTTCTAAAAGCCATTTCCATTCTGCCGTGTTCTTTCTGCAGATGGTGATCTGAAACAGTTACCGTGATAATACTCTTTACTTTTTACTTATTGGTGACTTATCGCCACTGTGGATGAAGAAATAACATTTACGGCTCGCTGTTTCTATTTCCCGGGTTTGAGGCTGACTTCTCCTTTGACAATCCCTGGGATTTCACATTTAGGTCTCTTGTGCCGGATGGAAGCTAGCATGTGTGTGTGTATGTGGACTTGATTTGTACCTGTCATAGTCAAATAGAGCACCCGATTTCATACTGACTGGGGCCTGCAGAGACCGATGAACTTGATTCTTTGGGTAATGGGCGCAACACACATACTCTTGTAAGAATGTGTCTGTCTTGCCCAATTTCCAATGCCCACGAGCACTCACTTATGCAACGGACATGGAGCAAAGTGGCTGACTCTGTGCGGCTTCACTGTGAATGAGACACGCTGTGGCTTTCAGGGTGACATAAAGAAGCAAGGAGGAGTTATTCCATACTAATACATATTTATAAAATGTCTTCTTCTTTTTTTTAAAATATATTTTATTGATTTTTTGCAGAGAGGAAGGGGGAGAGAGAGAGAGTTAGAAACATTGATGAGAGGGAGACATCAATCAGCCACCTCCTGCACGTCCCCTACTGGGGATGTGCCTGCAATCAAGCTACATGCCCTTGACTGGAATCGAACCTGGGACCCTTCAGTCCGCAGGCTGGGGCTCTATCCACTGAGCCACACCAGTTTCGGCCAAATGTCTTCTTTGTGCCAGGCATTGTATTATTCAAGACAGTACCATGATATTTTATTTAGAATATTTCAAGCTAACTCACAACATATCCAATTTGAAGCTTGAAGTGGGTGGGAATAAAGCATTTTTAAGTCACTGGGATAGACTCAATAGCCTTAGTTGTCCAATAGCCCACCGAATAGAATCCATATTGGTAAACTAGGCATCATGGTTGATAAGCCAACCACTATACCTTAATCCATTCACCAGTCATTTGCCAAAGATATCTCTAACGTGCTGCTTGCAAGATGTGGAGGCTAACGTTTTGAGCTGGGGGAGATAAATAAAATATGTTACGTTTCTTCTAATTCATTTAAAGGGATATGGAGATATTTACATTTGGATGATAGTCTCTTTAAATCTCACTCTGTATATATTCACATACCGAGTTAAGTGCTAAGATGCTTTATAAGTGTAAAGTGTAACCATATCACAAATATGTACACACATTTTAATATAAGTGCATGTGTCTCTATAGCTCTCACAGATCTGCTGTTAGAGTGTATAGCCAGGTGTTACTCAGTTTGTGCAGCAGAGAATAGAGAAGAAAAAGAAAATCTGTCAACATCCATCCATTTGTTCCCTTTATCATTTAGTCTTTAAATAATATTTATGCACTAATTCATAACAATGTTTAAAGAGTGTCTATTGTGTGCTAAGTACTGGGTGTTGGAAAGAGAAATGAATTAGGCAGTATCCCTACCCTCAAGTGCAGGAAAATAAATGCCTGTAATGCAAGGTGATCAGCACTCTGCCGAGGTAAGCAACGGATAGAGCACTTTCATGGGAGCGGGGAGATGATTTCTGCCTTGGGGGCCTGGTCAGGGGTGGGGACTGTATGAGTGAGGCTTTTTCAGAAGAGGAGAGGGGAGACATGGGACAAATAGGATATCTCCAGGGAAATAGCAGGTGGGGGAGGGCTTGGGGGAGGGCAGTGTGACTCAGTGTGTGCGTGAAGGCTCATAGGCCCAAGACTCTCTCTAGTGTGGCCGAGGGCTTGGGGGAGGGCAGTGTGACTCAGTGTGTGCGTGAAGGCTCATAGGCCCAAGACTCTCTCTAGTGAAGCCGCACAGAGTGTGGATTATTGGAGATGATGGGCCAGAGATGAGAAGCCAGATCATGAAGGGTGTGTGTGTGTGTGTGTGTGTGTGTGTGTGTGTGTGAAAGAGAGAGAGAGAGATGCTGAAGAGTTTGGGCTCCAAGCAGTACTCTAGGCAATGGAGCGCCAACAAAGAGGTTTTTTTTTTTTAAATATATTTTTATTGATTTTTTCACAGAGAGGAAGCGAGAGGGAAAGAGAGTTAGAAACATCCATGAGAGAGAGAAGCATCGATCAGCTGCTTCCTGCACACCCTCTACTGGGGACGTGCCCACAACCAAGGTACATTCTCTTGACCGGAATTGAACCTGGGACCTTTCAGTCCACAGGCCGATGCTCTATCCACTGAGCCAAACTGGTTTTGGCAACAAAGAGTTTTAATCAGTTCCATCATCACACCTTCACTTTATAATGGTGCCTCTGGTAGCAGTGCTAAGGAGAGATTCAAAGGGTTCATTTGCAGAGAAGAATTTAATCAGGAGATTCGGATGTAAGTGGAGTACAGAGGGTGCAGAAATGAGGGGCGTTAGAAAAGGGGGCCTTATGTTGGGGTAAGTTGAATGGGGAGGGGGATGAGGGAGAGGAAGGCAGTTAGGATGAATGCCAGCGTTTGGAAAAGCAGTGGGATGTAGCGCCATACTCACCAGGGAGAGAAAGGGGAAGACAAATGGCATTTGGCTGCAGATGATCCATTTGTTGGTCTCTGTTGAGGGCGAGGTGATGTTGGACTATGGGAGGGGACTCCCGGTGGCAGCTTTTGGAATGTGGGACTCGCTGTGCCAGGCAGATGGGAACACGAACATGAAAAGAGCATGAGTCCCGATGAAGAATTCGCAACCCAGGGGAGGAGTCGGTGCCCACACTCCAGAACAGTGCCCACCGAGCCTCACCCTGAGCCGAGACAGAAGACATTCCTCTTGTCCCTCTGCTTCCAGCCTCTCCACACACTCATCCTCCTTGAGATACTGGCTCCCATCCTGGCTAGACTTTGGGTCACCTATTCAGTGATGTCCCTTCCCGGGTAAAGATCTCTCTGATGGCTCTCATTGCCCCTGGGGTAACTCCCACACCCCTTAGCCTGTCTGTCATTGAGAGCTCTTCCGGGTTTACATTTTCCACCCCCTTCCACACCCATAGATGGAGCCGGTCCACTCCACAGGCTGCCATTGTGCCTGTGAGCTCAACTCCTGGACTTTGCTAACACGTTTTCTTGGCTTGGACAGGTGTCTTCCAGCTGCTCTGTGGGGATAGTTTTGATGACACTAACACTCAGCCTTGACCTTGGCTGCATCTAGAATAATGACTCCATAAAAGAAGAAGAGATGATGAGGCGTGGATACTAGAGGACCTGGGTTCTAGTCTTGGCTCAATGCTTTCCAAATGACACGGTCTACGGTCAATCACTAAGTGTCTTTAGGTTTGATTTCTTCATCTGTAAAATAGAGGCGAAAACGCTCTCCTAGTTTTCCCTGGGAGATGAAGAAGTTCAGAGTGATAAATAGACGCAAAGTAACGTGTAAATGAAGTGCTTTATAAATGTGTTTTATATAGACATTTCACTTTAGGCACTGAAGTGTCTATTTCTAAATAATAAGGCCAAATGTACAATTAATGATATCTTTCAATTGCAAACCTTTTTTCTTCCTGAGAAATTTTTTGATGAATATATACTGCAAATCGGGTGGTGCCATCTATCAGCAGCCTCCATCGATCACTTACATTGTACTCGGTGCCCTGCTAGGTACGGAGAGTTTATCAATTTATTTTTCTCCTTTTGGAGATGGTGTATTTGTATGTCACAACTGCCTGGGCTACAAATTATGTTCTCTTCTATTTTCAGGGAAATCCAATTTTATCTCAGATCCCATAACTAACTTTTACTTAGGTTTGGCTGCACAATGGGTAATAGATAATTTCCTGTACTTTTGCTGGATAGTCCTCAAATATTTATGATCCGTTATTCTTCTCTCCATGGTAATTTGATGGCACTGGGAAGATCCCTCGGTGAGGAGGCTGCAGCCGGAATGACGGTGATGAGTAGCTCCTTTGACATTCGCATTAAACTTTTTATCTGCTGTCCATGCAGCTGCAAAAGGCGACGCACTAACACAGGAGGGTGTGTGTGTGGGGGGGGAGGAGAATCGAAAATGGGCTACTTTGCAGACACACATTCGCATGTGTCATCTGAAATGCAAGTCCTCATTGGGCCTGCATGACTGCTGGAAATTTCCATTGTTCCTCTGGTCTACCAGAGCTGTTGCATCTGAAATAATTCTTTTTTTTCCTTTTATATATTTCTGCACCAGCAAATACACTAAATGCTTGCATATCCCCATTTATTGAAAAACCCCTATTTTATCCCTCATTTCTCCCCCCTAAGCACTGACCTTTAGCTGCAAACATCACTTAGCAACATTAAAGCAGTATTGATATTACTGCTGCCATTGTTACTTATCAAACATTTCATGCATCAGGCTCTGTGCAAAGTGCTTTGTGCACATGATTTCATTTATTCTTCAGAACATAAGTTGGTAAGAACAACTATATTATTTGATGGGGACTATGGGACCCTTGTTTTGCTGGTTAGGAAGATGAAGCATGGAGAAGTTAAATAATTTGGCCAAGGTCACCTACCTAGCTTGTGACAGGGTGAAGTCTAAAACCCAGGACTCTCCATTCTAGAATCTGGACACCTAAAACACCGATTCCCACTATCTCCCGAGGCTGTGCTTCCTGGTTACATTTCTCCTTGCAAACCTACCCTACCTTTCAAAGAATTATGCATTAGTTTACATCACTGGTGTCTTCTCTCTTCTCATATCCTTCCCTCTGCCCAATTAAATCCCAGCATGCAACACTTGAAAGCAAAGTGTTATTCTTCTCTGCATGGTGATTTGGAGGGCTTGGAATGCATGACCAGGGGTGATGAGTGGCCTTCCTTCCCCTTGGGGTTGGCAGGCCTGTCCTGGGGTGGCTGGTGGCTCTGGCTACCCGTGGCTGTGAGCAGCACTGGTTTGCCTGGTGATATTCATAGACACATATGTCCTTTTATGTATGTGATATGATAACAGGTTGGGGGCCTGGTAGGGTCTATGGAAAACCTGTCTCCTCCAGGGAAACTTCAGAGCGGTTCAGCAGCTCAGATCTCATGGCATTATATTCTTTCTCACTGACTCAGCTCTTAAAAGATCATGGTTCGTTCACTGATTTTTCTAGAATCTGAGTGTTGATTTCAATTAGAGTAAAACTTCCTGGGGGCAGTGAGAGGCACATAGGAGTTGCTTGTGGGAAGGTGAGCATTATTCTATCTAATAAAAGAGTAATATGCAAATTAACCACCACTCTGCTATGCCCACAAGCCATGCCCACTAGCCAATCAGGAGCAAGTATGCAAATTAACCCAATCAAGATGGCTCTGGCCACAGAGCGAGCAAGGAGGATTGGGTTTCCCTGATAATGGAGGAAGCCAAGCTTTCCACACACCCTGGCTGGCCCAGGCCTCCACTGAAGGCTACAAAGTTTTAATTGTAGAAGATAAATAAATCCTAGACACCAGGACCTCCACTTGGGTCATCGGGGGGCATGGCTAGCCTGCAAACCACCACAGGCCCCTCGCCCAGGCTGCCCCACGCCCCAAGGGAACACCCTTCAGGGCAAGCTAACTGGCCCCCACCCATGCACCAGGCCTCTATCCTATCTAATAAAAGAGCAATATGCAAATTCACCATCACTCCAACACACAAGATGGCTGCCCCCATGTGGACACAAGATGGCCACCACAAGATGGCCAGCAGGGGAGGGCAGTTGGGGACAATCAAGCCTACAGGGGAGGGCAGTTAGGGGTGACCAGGCCGGCAGAGGAGAGAAGTTGGGGGTGACAAGGTCTGCAGGGAAGGGCAGTTAGAGGCAAATAGACTAGCAGGGGAGCAGTTAGGCATCAATCAGTCTGGCAGGGGAGTGGTTAGGGAGTGATCAGGCTGGCAGGCAGGAGCAGTTAGGGGCAATCAGGAAAGCAGGCAGGCGAGCAGTTGGGAGCCAGCAGTCCTGGATTGTGAGAGGGATGTCTGACTGCCCATTTAGGCTTTAAACGGGCAGTTGGACATCCCTCGAGGGGCCCCAGATTGAAGAGGGTCCAGGCTGGGCTGAGGGACACCCCCCCACCCCCAGTGCACGGATTTTGTGCACTGGGCCTCTATTACATAAATAAGCAAGTAAACTTTTGCCCTGAACAGTGACCTGTTATTATCTTGTGACTAGGTTTCCAAGTCAAACCGAAATAGAAAATTGAAGTAATTATCTGGACAATTTAGCAGGAACATAGTGGCAGGCTAAACCCTCCAGATAATGGGTGATTGGTTCCCTTATCACTCCGATGAAGGGCTCTGAACTGTGTCTGCACACCTGGTCCTCTACACAGGGTGTCCCCAAAAATGCATGTGCACTTCAGCAGCCGGTAGCTCCATTTTGAAAGCGGAGTGCATGCGAAGGAACACCGCCTGGGTCAGGATGCTAGGTGTGTGTATACATTTTTGGGGGACACCCTCTAGGAGGGCACAGCGGTCAGCCCTGCAGGAGAGGCCTCTGGTTCTTTATCCAGAGAATTCCGCTACCCTGCCTGGGCAGCCAGGCCCCTGGCAATCTAGCACTGTACACGGTACAGTCACACGGCGCCCTGTCTGTATCTCCCCTCGACCATGCTATTGGGGAACCAGGTAGCCATCTGACAACAGACACGGGCCACCCATCGAAGAGAATGTCCCTGTGTGGGGAGGACTGAAATGGACAGAAGTGAGATCTATGGTGATTGAAGAGCCTACACTCCACGTCGTGGCCTGGGCAAAACGCTTCCTTTCCAGAACCATCTCAGGGGCAGCAATTGTCCGTCTAATCCAGGCACCCAAGGCCCTGTCACCCACCGCAGCCAAGGATGGGTCGCCGCCCTCGGAGGCATCTTTCTCCCTGAAGGCAGGAGACCGAGCCGCTGTCTTGGGCTCTTCCATTCGGGAGGAACGGCAGGGGGTGTGAGGGAGGGACCTGCAGGGGAAGGAGACCACCTTGTGTCTATTTCTCAGCCACACACCAACCCGGCCTGGCTCCTGGCAGCGCTCCCGTCGCCACACGCGTCTCCCTGCCCAGCCCTGCACGTGGGCATTTCCTCTGGGAAATTTCTCAGTTCAGTGTGTGGACGTTGGTACGAGCCGAATAGATCCTTCCCGCGCACTTAATACACCCAGAAGAGGCATGGAGGG
Source organism: Lasiurus cinereus (assembly GCA_011751065.1). NCBI lineage: Eukaryota > Metazoa > Chordata > Mammalia > Chiroptera > Vespertilionidae > Lasiurus > Lasiurus cinereus. The sequence continues at coordinate 1,452,645 of JAAGEH010002529.1, forward strand.
CGGGGGGGTGGCCCTTATAAATATCTAATAGCCACTCTGGGTAACACTTAGCCCTATTTTTAACTCCCGGAGAGGGAGGCTAGTTTGAGGGTCTCCAATTGAAAGAGGAGGGGGGGGTCATGCATTTCACAGGGCTTTTCTGCGGCCCGCTCTTTCATCAGCTATTGATTGGACTGCAGAAGCCTTTAGTCAGGGCAGGACTTGCACGGGCGACAATTAAATTTTCACGAGATGGGCTTGTAGGAGAAGCGAGGGGGCCCGGGGCAGGCTGGGGGCGCGCTGCCTGTGCAGCGGGCTCCTCGGATGTTAATGACTCCGTTCGAGTGACATGAAATGAGCAGAGAGGAGAGCTATGGTTCTGGAAGAATCTCCTCGCGATGGAGAGGAGCCGGCTGAGTCGAAGGATGGGGGCCGATGGGTCGCTGGAGCCTTTTCGCTGCTCGCTCGCCGCCTGGCTGACGGCCGGGCGGCCTGTGGTCCCTTCCAGCATCCTATGCAGTGACACCCCTTTCCCTTTTCTTCTGGGTGCCTTTCCCCCATGCTCTGCATCACCCGGCAGGGCGGGCCAGCATTGGGATTTCTTTATTTATTCCCCCCCCACCCAAGTGAGGTTTCCGGAAACCAGCCCTTCTGGCCACGTGTGCAGTCAGGAACTGCTTCCCCCTAGTTCTCTCGATGTCTGTCTCAAAGACCGTCTCCCCCCCCCACCCCCATTTCCGTGGCATCTAATCGGCATGGAGTTGCAGCGTTTCCTTCCTGCACAGGCCCCAGCGGCTCTGCAAGGCTACCTCCCCCGGCACGTGCATCATCTCCAAGGAGAGGCGGGGGACCGTGCAGAGAACGGGGACACGGAATAGCACGCCGCTCCTGCGACTGATGGTTCTTTTTTTTTTTTTTTTGCTTCTTCCTCTGGAAACAGTTTGTATGCTAATGTGCTTCCCACTCTCCCGCTCAGCCCAGCCCTGTGGCCCCGTTAGCTCAGGCTCCCTGGGAAAAGACAGTGGCTGTGAGCAACGGGGTGCGAAGGTGGCAGGAAGGATGCTACCGTCGGACTGCGTGTGCGGGAGACTCGGCAGGAAAGAGTTAAAACCCCATCCATTGTCTGAGGCGCCTTCGTGTGGGGAAACTGGGGCGCCCGCAGGAATTCACGGGGGGGCCAACCGCTGGATGTCTCTGCCTGCCCAGTGACACCATCACCGTGTTGGTGGCAGAAGGCTGGATCGTGCTCCCTTTTGTAGGAACTCAGGCCCATAGGATAACGGATCTAGGGCCCAGCCAAACGAAGCCCCGACCCCAGAGGGGTGTCAGTGGGGTGAACGTGAGGCTCTGCCATGGGTGTTAGCAGCAAAGTGGGGTTGGGGCCGTGTGTCATCCTGGGGGTGGGTGGCCCGTGTCCCCTCGGGAGAGAAACGTGTGCAGAGTCTTCCGTCGCTGTGTTCCATGGGAATACTTTTTTCTATGTTTCGCTGGGACGAACCCAGGAAAGCGTGGCTGCTTGAGAGACTCCTTGACCGTGACCTTGACGGTCACCACTCCCAGGTCTCACAGCGCTCGCCTGGACTCTGAAGCCGCCAGCAGCCTGTGACTTCCTGCGCACGTCCTCGGGGTGAATAACTCAGGCAGCACAGGGAAAGCTGGGGTTTTTCTTTACGTAAATATTCAAGGGTCTGTTTTAAGTGCTTGTGGTGCCCAAATGCCCACCACAGAGTGAGACGGCCAATGTTACGCTGATGAATCAAGGCAGATGGGGGGGGAGGGTGGAGAGGGAGAGGGAGAGTCTCAGTTCTCAGGGGCTGTGCAAGGAGGTGCCAGGAGGCCAAGCGGAAGGCGGTGGCAGGATGTGCTGAAGTTCACTGCCGCCCCAGGGGCGATGCTATTTTAAGGGGAAGCGCTTCACCAGCCGCTCTCCTTGCCAGGGACCGAGGGAACCTCTCTCAGGTGGGCACCTGGGGCTGGTTTTAACCAGAGGGGTTGGGATCCACGGATCTGTTTTAAACCGCGTGCTTTGGAGATGGAGGCGGATGCAGACCCACTGCTGGAGGAAGCGGCAGTCGTGATGATAACATCCCCGTGAAAACAGTGATGTGATTGTTCTTCTTTTAAAACCACAGACGATAATCTGGAATACTGTCTTTGTGTTTGTTTGTTTTTGAATGGCTTTGACAAAAATCATCAGATGAGCTTTGTGGTAGAGGAGAAAGAATATTATTTTGCAAAAGACCAGACTATGAATATACGGTGGTACCTCAAGATACGAGTTTAATTCGTTCCGTGACCTTGAGGCGTGGGAAACTAGGAGATGCTCGAGTCGCGGTAAACTGGTGGGTCGTGTGCAGCCGGCCGATCCGAGCGATTACTCTTATCTCAAATGTTGCTCGTATTTCAAAGCAAAAATCGCTCGCTCGGCGGCTCGTATCTCAAAAATCTCGTATGTTAGGGCACTTGTATCTCGAGGTACCACTGTATATGTACTAATTCTGCCATAGCGCCTATTTTCAAACCCAGAATTTGTCCCAGTGCCATGGAATATTAGGAAGCCAGGTGAACACAAAGTGAGTCTCATTGATGTTGGCTTAGGTGTGATCTCGTCAGAGAGAAAGGCGGGGTAAATGCAGAGAACTACACCCCAAACCAAGGCTCACAGGACAGCCACAGGGCATACGGTACCCCTAAATCCCCACCACCCCTGTGGACCCTCACAGGAGTTTCACTCCTTTGGGACCTTAACTAATAACAAGGATCTATTCCCCTCCTTTTTACAAACTTTACTCACATCTTATAATTAATGGCTGATGACAGAAAAAAATGCTTCCAGAATGCTACTGTCTTAGGATGGCAACTGCGATGCAAACGCGACTCTGTTTCCAGGGCTATAATGGATATCTAAGTTTCCCTGCCTCGGTGACGACGACTAATCTTTATTAGTTCTCAAGCACAGAACAAATTAATAGGTTTTATTGTTGTTCCCATAGCTTCACAATTCCACCAGCAATACATTTTCTCCCTGCATGATTCATGGCCGCAACCCAGAGGAGAGCAAGGGAGAGAGCTGCAAAGAGGAGATAAGTCCGGGGTCTGGCTGCTGCTGGGGATGGTTCGGTGGTGTGCCCAGGGGGATGGCCCACACTGGGGTGAAGATAACCCCGTCTTTCCAGGGGGCAGCCTTAACACAAGGCTAAGGAATCACCTAAGATTAAAAAAACGGGAGGCCCGGTGCACAACATTCATGCAAGAGGAGGCCTTCCTTCCCCCGGCTTCCGGCACTGGCTTCCCTCTGGCACCTGGGACCTGGGCTTCCCTCTGAGCCCTGGTTTCATCCGGAAGGTCATCTGGAAGGTCACGTGGAAGGTCATCCTGAATGATGTCTGGTCTAATTAGCATATTATGCTTTTATTATTATAGCTTTAAAATGGAAGCTTTTCACCCAAATGAAATATTTAGCGAACCCCAATTGTGGGAACCCCTTTCACATCCTGTGTGGTTCAGGATTCCCGTTCAGGGTTTGGGTTCTGGAGGAGACCGCACACAAATGAAAAGAGAGACTAGAAAAGTATTAATTTGGCGATATTGGGGGGCCAGGCAGAGTCTTCCTCTAGCGCAGTGGTTCTCAACCTTTCTAATGCCGCGACCCTTTAATACAGTTCCTCATGTGGTGGTGACCCCCAACCATAAAATTATTTTCGTTGCTGCTTCCTAACAGTCATTTTGCTACTGTTGTGAATCGTAATGTACATATCTGTGTTTTCTGATGGTCTTAGGCGACCCCTGTGGTGGGGTCGATGGACCCCCAAAGGGGGTCTCGACCCACAGGTTGAGAACCACTGCTCTAGTGGAAAGACTACCGCCTTCCTTTGGCCTTGCCATCCCTTTTATTTAGGTTTGGGATCCACCCTTTGCCCTGAAACCGGCAATTCCAGTCACAAGCAGATTATCATATCAGTAAGGATTGACATGATTATTTGGGGGGCGGGGGAAGTTGCTTCAGCGACCACTGTCTCAATTAGAGAGGCGATGGCTGGCTCTGACCTTTCAGAGCATCAAGGTTGACCAGCCTTCCGGGTTCCTTGTCCACACTTTCTATCAGTGAGACAGTGATCCGTTTCCGGCACCCAATGTATGAACGTTTTTAGAAACTGCATGGGCCATTGTAGTTGGGGGAGCATGGCCCCTTCCCTCCCTTGGGGAAATGCGTGGCACACTCTAGCGATACATGAGAGGCACATGCCTCAAGGATCTGCCTGCCCCCTCAGTTCACCAGGCATGACGAGCCACACTTGTGCACAGGTGCATGGTGCTACCACATCCCTCCTCTCCTGACAACCTTCCGGCCACCACGTCACAGGAACTCACCATCAGCAAGCAACCTTATCAAGCCCGCAGCATTATGATGGTAAAATGCCATATATGTAATATATGTATGTGCATTATTATGCATATGGTTTCTTAACCATCCACCTAATGTATGCACTGTTGTTTTCCAGAGGTCCTCTTTTCTAATGTTTACCATGTCGCCGACGAAGGTGGTGCCCCCACCTCACCCTCTCCAAAACCCCAATGGCTTTATCGTGTGATGGTGCGGAGTGCAATGACATTTAGGAGTCCATATGCTGCCTTCTGATAGGGCTGAGTGTATTTGTTACAGTCATTCAGCAGAAACTAACATTTCCTTCTCATTTAAAAAATGTGTTTTCTGAGTTCATTAGAGCCCCCTTTAATGCTTAACTAATTTAAGATAAAATAATATTCACCGTCGTATGCATATTTTAGCTTTGTGAAATCACGGATCTCTTCATATTAAATCATCTCCATAAATGTTTGTTGAAATGATTTAAATTGGTTTATTCACTGGTTAAATAATAGAACCTGTAATTAGGGATGCTAAGATTCCTGCCTCATATCTATTCACGCTCACCACACACATCCCCATGAGTGTTCCTGATTTTATTTGTAGAAATAAAATTCTACGGAGACAGTATTTCCAAGGGTCCGGTTTAATGACGATACATGCAAAGCAAGCTTTTAATGAAAACAAGGTTGAAGGAGCAATTTACTTTCTTTCTCTTCGGTGTGTAAATGTTATTAGTCACGGCTTAATCTAGGAGTGGATTTATCAGAAGCTCTTAGCATGCTCCTTCCTCCGTGTCTTTCCTTCTCACACAGGCGTGGGCAGCTCTGATTGACAAGGGCAGCTCAAGGAATTATGTGACCAGCTCCTTCATATACGGCTGGTGAGCAGATATGGTTCTCTGTGGGTTTTCAGTTCACTCACGAGTCCCTTTCTTCTTTCGGAAGAAGAAAAAGAAACTGCAATAAGTATAAACATTCCCAATATTCCCCTCCCAGAAGGAAAATCTATGTATTCAGTGCCTGTGCCAGAAGAGAGAAGTAATTTTAAACAGGTATTTCCTCTGACGGACTTCTGAATTTAAGTTGGATGACTCTTCTTCCTCTAAGATTGCACCAAGTCGAGCTTGGGGTGTTCCGGAGCAAATCAGAATGTTGTGTTTGGTGGAAGTTTCTTGGAAGAGATGTCATAAAAATGTTTGCATTTAGCCCTCACTGGTTGGGCTCAGTGGATAGAGGATCTTGGCCTGCAGATGGAAGGTCATGGGTTTGATTCCGGTCAAGGGTACATACCTCGGCTTGATCCCTGCCTCCAAACATGTGTCTCTCTCATGTGGCTGTGTCTCTCTCTGTCTCTCCCCGTCCCCTCCACTCTCTCTAAAAATCAATGGAAAATTATCCTCAGCTGAGGATTAACAACAACAACAACAAAGGTTTGCATTCATTGTCAGTGAATTTTGAAGCATTCAAAGATATTTACGTGAGATTTTATACTTAAAATTAAAAGCTCTAAAAAATATTTTTGAAATTAAAAATGGAAAAAACTTTGCTTTTTTGGGTCATTTTATTTCCTGGCAGTTTTCTGCCATTGTTTTCTTCAGGTGTATTTCTTCCTTTTTTTGGCTAGTGTAATTATTTTTTGTATAGCTTCTATGCTGATTCCTTTTAAATTATTGCTCCTATTTGCAAGATATTCCTGCGATGGAAAGGCCAGAATCATGGCTCCTAGGAATTCTCCTTATGCCATAGGGTAGTGTGTGAGAGAAAATTCTTTTACTACTTACTGCTCAGTTGGCAGTATTTGGTAATCATAGGCGGGTTGGCAATCTGACTTTCTTCTGCATCGCCTCATGGACAGACTGCTTCCTACAAATATGGCTTGTTTGTGTGTGTCATTCTTTGTTCAGATTCACCTGATTGAATAAAGCTGGGGAGGAATGTTCCCCCAAAGGGAAATCCCCAAGCTGTTGGTGGGAGAGAGGGATTGACTTAAAGAAGGCACTCAACTATGTCTCTAATAATCACATAACTTGGAACTAATTCTATACGAACTCTAAAGATAATTCTCCACATTAACTTATTTGATGTTTTCTGCTGCACCCCATAGGGACTTCATTAGAATGGCCACCACCTAGAACAGGGACCGATACTTCCAGAAATGCCTTTCCCCCTTGTCCTCCATCCCCCGGAAGAAGAGCTGACCATGGGACCACCAGAGGGGTGTGGGTCTGAAGAGAAACCGAGGGAGGTCACCACGCCCGCACACCGAGCCCCATGTTGGCATACATGAAGGATGCGCTGTCTTCTGTCTTATCAGGACATCGGGACAAAAATAAATGCGGGGACAATGGGCTAACCAGTGGGCCTCGGAATGAAAGAATGCCAGGCCATTTTAATTGCCCAATCTGTCTTGCCGCACAGACTGGAGGAATCGTATGTCTCCCTGACCTTTCTTTCTTCACGTTGACGCCTTCCTTTTCTGTTAGTGCCCGAAGTCTCCCTTCAAAAAGAGAACACACCTGTTACTAACCGGCCCTGGGTGTAAGTGATCAACACGTAACAAAGTTGTGCTGAGGATTTAAAAAACAGAGCATCCTAAAGACCCACGATTAAAACACCGTACAGGGATACCTCGAGATACGAGTTTAATTTGTTCCGTAACCTTGAGGCATGGGAAACTATGAGACTCTCGAGTCGAGGTAAACTGGTGGGTCGTGTGCAGCCGGCCGATCTGTGCAATGACTCCTATCTCAAATGTTGCTCGTATGTCAAAGCAAAAATCGCTCGCTCATGGCTCGTATCTTAAAAATCTCGTATGTTAGGGTACTCGTATCTCGAGGTACCACTGTACATCGGAGAAACGTGTAAGCAATGATCTCACCTGTTTGGAAAAGATTAACCGGAGGCCGTGGGCGTCCAGAAATCTCCGGTAAATGTCCTCAGCCAGGCTTGTTAACTCGCCTGGGCTTTGCCGGGCAATCTTCTCTCCCCCAGACCGCAGAGGGAAGGTAAAATCACCCTTCAATCCTGAAGCAATCACGCCGGCCTTGTGCCAGATAACGGCTCCGCACAGGTCTTCGGGTGGGACACTTTATTGACCTTGAACTCTTGGAGCCCACGCAGAGAGCAGCAGGCAGACAGCAGCGAGCAGTCGGAAAGGATGAAGCAGAGGGGGCGTCTGGGAAAAGGACCCTCATTGTGGAGGCCGTGTCAGTGGAGAATTTCCCGTCGCTTTCACCCACTGAGCAGGCCTGGGCTCCTTCTTCTTGTGTTCATGGCTGGGCCACGCCCATGGTCTACACCCGTGGTTTCCAGTCTTTGCTGCACATTCCAATCACCCGGGAGGCTGTGAGAACTGCTGAGGCCTCGTCTGCACCCCGGGAGAGTCTGATTTATGTGGCCTGGGTGGGGTGCAGGACCTGTTCAGCTTTACCCACAACCGCCCACCAGATGATTCCATTGTGGAACAGTGTCAGGCAGCACCAGTATCTTTGCAGTGTAGCTGTTCTTGGGTCTGGAGAAGTACAGTGGTACCTCGAGATACGAGTGCTCTAACATACGAGATTTTTGAGATACGAGCCATCGAGTGAGCGATTTTTGCTTGGAAATACGAGCAACATTTGAGATAGGAGTCATCGCGCGGATCGGCCGGCTGCACACGACCCACCCGTTTACCGCGACTCGAGCGTCTCCTAGTTTCCCACGCCTCAAGGTGACGGAACGAATTAAACTCGTATCTCAAGGTGCCACTGTAATTCTTAACCTCGGCTGCTGTTAGGAACCCCAGCACAGCTGGCCAAACAACCATTGGTCAGGGCACATCCCCGGCCAATTAACTGAGTCTCTGGAGCTGGAGGCAGGCATTGTTGTTGAACTCCCCCCCCCCCCCCCCACTCGATGCATCGTCCATGCAGCTGAGGTCATGGCCACAGACGTAGCGCAATGTGGGGTCTGCGTGCGGGACACAGTCCAGGATGCGGATATCCAGCCACGGAGAGATGTTCTTCGAACAGATGCGGTGGTGCCACTGGCCAGAGAGCAGGCACAGCGAGTCCTTTCATTTCTGTCCAGGCCCTGAGGTCTGAGAGCCTCCTCCGTCCTCCCCTGGAGACCGCCTACCTACCTTTGTGTGCTTTTATTTTGAGCTTCAGGCCTGCAGCCTGGCCTCGAAGAAAGAATTCTGCAACTCCAATAAATTGCACAAATTGCAGAATTAGACCGTTTCTGACATGGTCTCCAGGATCCCTCCAGCACCAACCCTGTGAAGATTCTAGATCTCAGAATGGGCTCCGAGGCTCCTGGCAGAGAAATACAGGTTCTCGGGGCCGTGAGTCTATGGCAGCCTCCTCCTCCTCGTCTCATCGCTGAGCTGTGTGGCCAGCGCCAGGGGGCAGAGGGAACATCTCGGTGCGTGTGTGTGGCTCAGGCACTCTCGGGTGCCACCCCACCCATGTGGGGGGACATCCCTGAGCTGTCAGGACAGGGAGGCAGTCGGGGCAGAGTCCGGCCTGGACTGCGAGCATCGCGATCCTGCTGGAGATGCGGGAGAAGAGATGGGCAAGCAGGAATACCAGCCAGCACGGGCAGGGCCGAGCCTCTGTCTGTTACTTCTGATGCTCATGTACATTGTATGTGGGAAGCACTCAATACATGGCTGTTCAATGAACGAAAACCCCGATCCCAGGTAACAGGCACAGGGCTGACCAGAGGAGCATGCGGGGATTTCCCTGTTGAGGTTTTCTGGGATATCCCTGTTGGGGGTCTCCCCTGCGGCAGTGGAGATAGGGGACACAGGAACTCATGGCAAGATCATACTGAAACCAGTGTGCTCAGTGGATAGAGCGTCAGCCTGCAGATTGAAAGGTCCCAGGTTCGATTCAGGAGCATGTATCTTGGTTGTGGGCGCATCCCCAGTGGGGGATGTGCAGGAGGCGGCTAATCGATGACTCTCTCTCATCGACGTATCTAGCTCTCTATCTCTCTCCCTTCCTCTCTGTAAAAAAATCAATAAAATATATTTTAAAAAAAAGAGCAGTGTTCTTGGTAAGCAGTGCACACTGCGCCCTTCCTTATGCTGCCATGTGCTTGAGGTGGTGACAGAAAAGCATGAGGTTTAGAGCAGGGGTCGGCAAACTCGTTAGTCCATAGAGCCAAATATCAACAGGACAACGATTGGGATTTCTTTGGAGAGCCACATTTTTTAAACTTAAACTTCTTCTAATGCCACTTCTTCAAAACAGACTCACCCAAGCCGAAAACCGACTTCTGCGCATGGGCCACGAAGTTTCAATCGCACTGTATGTGCACACCCGTGCGTGGCATTTTATGCAAGAGCCACACTCAGGGGGCCAAAGAGCCACAGTTTGCCAACCCCTGGTTTAGAGCAAGACCAATGGATGTGAGTCTTGGCTCAACTGCTTACCGACCGTGTGACTTTGGGTAAGTCAGGGGACAGGGCTGAGCCTCAGTTCTCTTGTTTACATTTTGATTAAGTAACAATTACATTGCAAAGACTATGCCGAAACCGGTTTGGCTCAGTCGGCCTGCGGACTGAAGGGTCCCAGGTTCGATTCCAGTCAAGGGCATGTACCTTGGTGGCGGGCACATCCCCAGTGGGGGGTGTGCAAGAGGCAGCTGATCGATGTCTCTCTCACATAGATGTTTCTAACTCTCTATCCCTCTCCCTTCCTCTCTGTAAAAAATCAATAAAACATATTTTTAAAAAAATTGCAAAGACCATTGTGGAGAGGACAGTGTGTGTATGTGTGTGCGTGCATGCAAAGAGCAAGCTCTCCATCAATCGTAGCTATTATCTTTATCCCAGGCAGGTGCAGCCCTGCCCCATAGAACTGTGTGCTCTGAACCAGCTGGCATTTCTCCTGTCGCAGGGTGCGGTGGTAAATAGAGCGACAGGGCAGGGCGGCTGTCTGTGCAGTGGGAGCTGGCGTGACCCGAGGCTTGGCTGATCAGCGTGGTCCACGGACCACCGGCGGCAGCATCACCGCGAGCTTGTAAGAAATCCTGACCCCACGCCCCACCCCGGACTCTGAGCCACACTCCGCATTCCAATACGATCTGTGTCATGTGTTTACATGCGAAAGGCGCTGGAGGATCTGCCAGGCTCAGCCCCACATCCTCAAACTGCCCGGAGTCTAACCCTCCGGGCCCAGCTCGGGGGGAGAGGAAATGCTGGTGTTTTTCTAATCTTCTCTTTAGGGCGGCTGTGTCTGCGGGGCGAGATCCCGAGGAGCGACCCCGAGCTGGCCTCCCTCCGGGAAGAGGGCTCCGTGGGCCCTGTGCGTGCGATGCTGCCTCTGGGCTGGGGGAGATCCACGCGAGGATGCTCTGCCCTTGCTTCTGCCTTTGACCTCCAGCTGACGGATGGCTCGGAAGCCGGCGGCCGGGTGCGTGACCGGTGCTGCTGAGTCAGGGCGCGCTGGGAGGGGGGAGGCGCGCGTGGCGGCCGGGGGTGGCATCTGCAGTGGTGACCCGTGGCCTCCGTGGAGCAGCACAGAGCCGTGGTTGCCATGGCAACCGCGGTGCTTGGTCAGGGGTGACCGGCTGAGCTGCGGGAACTGGACTGCGGCCCCTCCCCGGGTCCTCCTGTCCCTGACACCAGCCGCACAGGGAGGTCTGGCCGCTCTGGTGTGGAAATGGGCCTGCGAGGAGGAGGAGGAGGAGGCGGCGGGATGTGTCCTTCACTGGGAAAAGCAAGAGAGCTCAGCGCCCGAATGCGGAGAGAGGAACGGGAAGCTGAGGGTGCTCTGTGCTAAGCATGGGGTCACAGGATCGGAAAGCACCCGGGAAGGAGCCCCTCTGTCCTCACCCCAGAACTCCTGGTTTGGGGCTCATCCAGGTGGGGGGAGCTCAGGGGAGCTAGGCCCCTCCTTTTACGGATGGATCTGTAGCCCAGAGGGGTCAGCCTATTGCTCAGCGTCACACAGCGATGGGTCAAGCACAGGAAGGGGTGTGTGATGTGTAGACGTTCACGGGGTGATGATTCTAGAGCTCAGGGTTCCTCATGCCAGCACAGCGCTGGTCCTGACACCACGCACGGCCTCGTCATGGATGTTCTCTGCGTCTCCGTGTCTCCCCGGCAGAAGACAAAAGCACCTTGTCCGCTGCTCGGTGGCGTGGCCCTCAGAGTGGCGCTGACCTAGATCCCAACACGGGGGGGAGAGGGGGTGCTCAGGAAGAGGGGCCTTGGGTGGAGGTGTCTTCCTGGTCAGAGCCTCTGTGTCTGAAATGAACATGATCGAAGCAGTAACCTGTAACCAGGGGGTGCGGAGACCCCGCCTGTGAAGCGCCTGGCGGATTCTGCGTTCATTGAGGGTCGTCTTCCTTCCTGCCCTCAGCTGCGGCAGAAGGACCTTCTCTTGGCGAGCATGCACCTGACCTAAGGACGGCGACACATTTATAATATTGAAGGAAGTGCATGTTTTAAATGCATGCCATGAGGGTGCGATTCAGACAAGGATGAAGGGAGAGGCAGGGAGCAAACGGACTGGACCCTCTCCACCTCCGGCCGCCTGTGGTTCCCCTGAGACACAATAGATGCTGATGAAGCAACACAGCCATGTACCAGCAGCTTGGAGGGGTGTGAATAGAGGGCATTGGATTTGAGTCAAAGAGAATCATTTTACTCTAATAGAAAAGGACGAGCAGAGCTTCATTTAGAGCAGCGGTTCTCAACCTTCCTAAGGCCGCGACCCTTTAAGACAGCTCCTCATGGGGTGGTGACCCCCAACCATAGAATTATTTTCGTTGCTACTTCATCACTGTCATTTTGCTACTGTTATGAACTGTAATGTAAATATCTGATAGGCAGGATGTATTTTTCATTGTTACAAATTGAACATAATTAAAGCATGGGGATTAATCACAAAAACAATATGTAATTATATATTGTGAAATATTTATTTCTAATAACAAATAAATGAAATGTTGTCTTGAATCGTGGTGTAGCATGGGTAACAGTCTTCATAGGACAACAGTAAACTACATGGCTACACTTTGCTACACCGAGGAGCAGTGTGTTGGTTCCTAAGACCATGGGAAATATGTTTTCCGATGGTCTTAGGCGACCCCTGTGAAAGGGTCGTTCGACCCCCAAAGGGGTCTCGACCCACAGGTTGAGAACCGCTGATTTAGAATATCGTGTTCAATGCTTACCGCTTTGGCATAAAAAGGGTGTGGGAGCAATGATGATGGTAAAGCAAGAGTCAGGAATAGGACTCAGGGACTCGGGGAACTTGGTCGGATGGCATAGCCCAGGGACCTAGGCCTGTATTGATTCACAAAAGGCAGGGATAGTGCAGCACGATGCATGCTTTTCCCGTGGATAACGAATACCAGAGCCACCATATAATGACAGAGAGGCGCATGAGAGAACGCTCGGCTTCCTCCCTCATTTATTCTCTTCTCACCAAATGGAGGCACCAGTCGCCGCCTTTCTAGACCCACGTGGATGATGAAACGGCAAACACGTTTCCTGTAAAAAATGGGCGAGTCTTCCAATTAGTCAAAGCCCCATCTTCACGCCTTAAAAAGGACAAACGGCTCTGTTTGTGGAAAAGCTAAAAAAGAGGGGGAACACCCCACATGCAAATATTGACGGGCAGACGTGCAGCGGCACAGACTGTACTGCGCATGCATCCCTGGCGGGATTGGCAAAGTCAGTAGTTGTCATGAAGGTTCATTGGTCAACAGTTTGGGCCTCATTAAAAAACCATGTTTTCGGATGGTTTTTTTCCTAGAGTGTTTGCCTTTTTTTTTTTTTTTTTTGGACTATTGGAACATTTTAACTTCGCTGTAAAACGAAACAGGAGTTTTCCGTAAAGGAGCAGCTGTGGCTGATCTAAATAAGTAGGCATTTAAAAATAAGGACCTGAAAAGGAATTTATTGTCTATACGTTTAAACATCTCTGCTGCTGCCTAAGATAAAATGATTTCTCCACTGGGCAGCTATTGGTGTTCTGGTTTATTGATTTATTTTATTTTTTAAAATATATTTTATTGATTTTTTTACAGAAAGGAAAGGAAAGCGATAGAGAGTCAGAAACATCGATGAGAGAGAGAGATATCGATCAGCTGCCTCCTGCACACCCCCTACTGGGGATGTGCCCGCAACCAAGGTACATGCCCTTGATGAGAATCGAACCTGGGACCTTTCAGTCTGCAGGCCGATGCTCTATCCACTGAGCTACACTGGTTTCAGCAGTGTTCTGGTTTAGAAACCATTTGTAAACACGCAACGACTCAACATGTTCATCATCATTTCTTTATGGGCAAAGCCAGCGTTTACTGAGCACCTACTATGTGGCAGGTGCCCTGCAAAGAACTGGGCAACAAACCAATGCCCATCGTCAAGGAGACATGTGCCCAGAAGCCACTGTGACGTAACTGAGTTGGCCCCTTCTCTCATTTGTGGTGCTTCCCCACCAGGCAGGTGAATGGGACTCTCCCCGAGAGCGTGTTAAATGCAGATTCTCAGTTAGTCCCTGGTCTGGAGAAGGGCCCGACCCTCTGCATGCCCAGGGGTGCCACTCCTGGGGGACAAGGTCTCCAAAGAGAGTCAGAGAAGGCTGCTCGTAGGTGGAAAAGGGAGAGGAGCAAAATCTCTCTCGAAATATATACATTTCACCTAGATCAATTTGCACTGAATGGTTTGATTTTCAAAGTGTGTGCCCCCCCCCCCCCCCCAAGACTTTTAAGGGAGAGATCTGTGGGTCAGAGCTATTTTCCTAAGAGATCACTTCTCTTTTGTGCTAAGGCTGTCAACGCATGGGTGGGCCAAGCCATTGAATCAAAGCAGTGGCCCCATGCGGTGCCAGTATTCATTGCATTCCTCACCCCAAACATCCGGAGAAAAACAAACAAATAACAAACAGACAACCAATTTCACTTAAGAATGTTATCGATAAGCATTCAAACTGTTCATTTTGCTGAAACTGGTTTGGCTCACTGGATAGAGCATCAGCCTGCAGGCTGCAAGGTCCCAGGTTCGATTCCGGTCAAGGGCATGTACCTTGGTTGCAGGCACATCCCCAGTAGGAGGCGTGCAGGAGGCGGCTGATCGATGTCTCTCTCTCATCGATGTTTCTAACTCTCTCTCCCTTCCTCTCTGTAAAATATCAATAAAACATATATATATATATATTTTTAAAAAAACTGTTCGTTTTATTGAACTTGGCCTTGTGTGCACACCTTCCTCATGTCACGTGTGCGACAGTGGAAGTGCACACGCAGCGTGCTGCCACCAGGGAGGTGGCGCGTGGCTGGAAGAGAAGTCGCCTTGGGATGGAGCCGTGCGCTCCACCCTCTGCTTTTCCCAAAAACACTGTTTTTCACCTGGAAACATCCGACAGACAACCTGGTTTTTCCTGCTGGGGTATCAGGCAGACGCTTCCTTTTAAAAATGAAAGAGGGGAGCCTGTCACTTAGAGGCAAACCAGGGACCGTGTTGGTTGCCAACGATAACATCCGAGCCTTCAGGTGAAATGATCGTTTGGGGGAAATGTGTACCTGCCGCCAGGGGCTTGATAACATCCCAAAGCTTAAAAACGCTTTTGGTGAGGGTTGGGGTCATATTAATGAATGTGGGGGTTTGAAGAATAAATCAGCGAGCCACTGGTTTTTAATCAATCGGTGCATGAGTAAAAGATCCGCTCAAAGCGCACAATACATGAATGGGTTTTAAGAGGACCCCAGAGGGACAAGTTCATCGATATCTTTTCTGATTCCATATCATAACCTAACCTTTTAGAAATGGCCGCCGTTGAGTTTGGGTGCAGAATTGAAGAATACCCACAATTATCTGAAAAGGCTATGAAATACTCTGCCCTTTGCCAACTCGTATCTCAGCGAGGCGGCGTGGTCTTCCGATGCACCAGGCAAAACAAATATCTCAGCAGACTAAAGGCAGAGGCAGAACTGAGAAGGTAGCTGTGTGCTGTTAAGTCAG
Organism: Lasiurus cinereus; assembly: GCA_011751065.1. NCBI lineage: Eukaryota > Metazoa > Chordata > Mammalia > Chiroptera > Vespertilionidae > Lasiurus > Lasiurus cinereus. The sequence continues at coordinate 1,467,952 of JAAGEH010002529.1, forward strand.
GTATTTAAAGCGATTGGCTAAACTACAAAACCATGTCTTTCTTGGCATTCTCTTCTGTTTGGGAAAGTAGTCATTTTCTATGAAATTTTATGATCAATGGCAATATGTAATATATTTATTGTTGTTTTCTAGAAATGAACTAAGAGCCCTGGCCGATGTGGCTCAGTTGGTTGGGCATCATCTCATGCACCAAAAGGTCACCGGTTCCATTCCCAGTCAGGCAACTTCCCAGTTTCCGGCTCAGTCCCCAACAGGGGACATACAGGAGGCAGCTGATTTATGTTGATGATTCTTTCTCGTTGATGTTTTTGTCTCTCTCTCCCTCTCCCTTCCTTTCTCTCTAAAGTCAATAAAACATTTAAAAAATTAGTATAGTAACTAACTTCACTGGTCTAGTAATCCTATATAGTAAAAGGCTAATATGCAAATCAACCGAACAGCAGAACGACTGGTCGCTATGACACGCACTGACCACCAGGGGCAGATGCTCAATGCAGGAGCTGTTCCCTGGTGGTCAGTGTGCTCCCACAGGGGGAATGCCGCTCAGTCTGAAGCCGGACACATGGCTGGCTAGCACAGCAGTGGGGGTGGTAGCGCTAAATATGTCCCACTGATAGCTTAGGCCCGTTCCCTATGGGAGTGGGCCCAAGCCATCAGTCGGACATCCCCTGAGGGCTTCTGGACTGCGAGAGGGTGCATCCAGGCTGAGGGACCCCCTGTCCTAGTGCATGAATTTCATGCACCATGCCTTTAGTATTCTATAATATCCAACTTTTGATACACATTTTAATTTTTGTACAACAAAATCTACAGCTTTGAAATAATGAGCAAAAAAAAAATATATATATATGTGTGTGCTTTTCTGTTGAGGTTCTGATCTGCCTAATCAGCAGAGCCGTGTACTGCCTGGAAGAGCGTGGGCGTGGATGAAGTAGACCTGGGTTCAAATCCTAGCTTGCTGATGGATATTTTGTGATCGGAGACTCGGCATTTAACCCCCCTCCGGCGGCTTATCTGTGAAGTGGGCAGAGTGAAACCTACCACAAAGGCTTAGGTGAATGTACACGAAAAAGCTTTTAGTGGAGACCTTTGCATAAATTAATGCTTAATGATGAAAATGTGGTAATGGTTTGATCCAAACGTTTTGGAAATTGTGTGTGTGTGTGTGTGTGTGTGTGTGTGTGTGTGTGCATTCATGTGTGTGCAGACATGAAAATGCAATTTTCATTTCCAGCCAAAAAAAGGAATCCCTTATCTATCTTATCGTACAAAAGTGGTATCACCTTGCCTCAATGCCTCAACCAGTAAGGAAAAAACGAAATGAAGGAAGCTAATTATTTTTTTCATATTAAGGCTATAGAAATATGTTTAGTTTCTTGAAATATAGGCTCTTTTCTCTCACGTTCATGCTTCTATTTTTTTCTAGAGACATGGGTCCAAGAAAGCCCTGTCCTTTGAGCTCCCCAACGTCAAGGTGCAGACACTAGATAAGACCTGAAGGGGAAGTGGCGTCTAGCGGTAATGGCAGGAAAGGCTCCCGGCCCTCCAGTCCGGTGGGCCCTGGTGCGGGAGGCTAAGTGGGGTCTCTTGGCCCACACTGCCTGCCCTGGTCCCCACTCCTCCCGGTCTTATCCTGGGGTCTGGGCATTCTCCCGGGTCTGCCTTGAGACAGAGAAGTTGAGACCCAAGGGTGCCCACGTCTACTTTTCACCCATCCACGCAGAACCTGGAAGGGGCATAGGTGATGGAATCTATCAGTTCTGTGAAAGGGGCAGAAGGAAGTGTAAGAAAGAATGTCCCCGCCTTCAGAGGCTCAGTGACCCCTCCACCAGCCCCTGTATCTTCTTAGGGAGTGGGGGTGCAGCTGGGGAAGAAAGGGCTTGACGGGAAGGGAAGGAGGAAGAAATCTGGGACGAGGAGGGCAATATTGACATTTGAGTCATTGCGTCCTCAGCCTCTAAAGGTGTTGTCACTTGGACCTTCCATTGTCTTGGAGCCACATTTCTTCGCCATTTCCCATCCATGACCTTGGCCCAAGGGCTTACCACTTCATGCCCGGCCCAGTCCCCACGTGCCCTGTCCCTCCCTCCGTCGCCCTCATTCAGCTGCTTCGTGCCTGCCACACGGAGCCTCCTGCAAGTCACACTCCTGCCCGGAACCAGAGCTTCATGTGTGGGGTTGCAAAAGTCTAGATCAGCGGTTCTCACCCTGTGGGTCACGACCCCTTTGGGGGTTGGACGACCCTTTCACAGGGGTCGCCTAAGACATCCTGCCTATCAGATATTTACATTACAATTCATTAACAGTAGCAAGATGACAGTGATGAAGTAGCAATGGAAATAATTTTATGGTTGGGGGTCACCACCACATGAGGAACTGTGTTAAAGGGTCGTGGCAGTAGGAAGGTTGAGAACCACTGGTCTAGATCCTTCTCTGGCCTTCATTTCATAACCTCCCCCCGCCCTCCAAATCTGGTCCCATGCTGCTTTTCCAGAGTGAATTTTGAGGTGTCTCCACTGTGCCCCTCTTGGCCCAGGCGGGCAGATTTCTCCGGAGGACCTGCCTGCTTCTGCTCAGAGACCAAGACTTCCAGCTCCACCTTCACTGCGCGCAGGTGCGGGCCTGGGTTGGGAAGGATGACTAGTGCTACTGGAAATGGCTCAGAACTAAAAAATAGGGCATCAAATTAGCAATGACTATAATTATAATAAAACATTTTCACATGGGGAAATGCTAGAAAGAAATATTTCAAAAGTCCCGTTAGCTGTAGAGCAGGGTAGAAACCAATAGGAGGTTCTCTGTTTTTGTCACTTTTCGTAATGTTTTTATATTGCCTTGATGATGACATGGAAACAAAGGAAAAGTAATGAGTTTTATTTTTTAATTAGTTAATTTTTAGAAAAATTATTGATTTCAGAGAGAGGAAGGGAGAGGGAGAGATAGAAACAGCAATGATGAAGGAGAATCATGGATGGCTGCTGCCTGCATGCTCCCCACAGGGGATCATGCCCACAATCAGGGCCTGTGCCCCAACCAGGCATCAGGCTGTGACCTCCTGGTTCATGGATTGATGCTCAACCACTGAGCCACACTGGCTGGGCCAGTTTGATTTTCTAATTTAGTTAAACTCTGGATTAATGGCAGAAGGATTTCTTGTGATGGAAATTCAAAATTCTATGGTATCATGAAATAAAAATGTCAAATGTCAAGAGGAGATAAAAGGATGCATAAACTGATAGATTACTTGTAGTGATCTGCAAGCTCAATATTAATATATACAGTCATGGGCAATGCGTACTATGAAAAGATAAGGGTTAAAATTTTCATCCTATTGACTCAAGAACCAGATGATAAACTATAGTCACTTAAGAAAGAATATTATTTTTCAAAAAACCTTCTCTGGCTTTTAAGGTCTATCTTTTTTTATTAAAAAAACAAAAAAACCCAACAACACACAAAACCATTTTTTAAAAAGAGGGAGAAAGAGAATCACAGCCTCTGATAGATTGCTTTGTAGAGAATTATTTATATGAAAAATCCTGCCTAAGCATAATTTTTTTGAGATGACATGTACTTTCAAAATACAGTATGATTGCATCTTGAATGTAAAAGTAACTATCTTATTTATTTATTTATTTGTTTTGCTGACACCAAGAGATAGAGAACCTGCTGATGTAACATGGGTGGTAGTTGGCTCCATCAATCCCGAAGCCCATAAATCCATGTGATCTACAGTACGCTGTACAGTGTGGAGGAAAATACCATTGATTTATGTAATTGGAAATTTGAGCAATACAATTTTACTTAATTATGTTTATTTTTCTCCTTCAAAGCTTGCCTCTCTGATGACTGGGGGCTAGTTGAGATTCTCAGAATGCTGCTGTTTCTTCCACTCGGTTCCCTCTTGGAGTACAATTTTGGACCTATTAGTATTTTAAAAAATGTATATATATATTGATTTCAGAGAGGATAGAGAGGGAGAGAGAGATAGAAACATCAATGATGAGAGAGAATCATTGACCAGCTGCCTCCTGCACACCCCCTACTGGGAATGGAGCCCGCAACCCAGGCATATGCCCTGACTGGAATCGAACCTGGGACTCTTCAGTCCACAGGCCAATGCTCTATCCACTGAGCCAAACCAGCTAGGGCAGGGCCTACTAGTTTTGTTTTTGTGGTCCACTGAATGTGAGAGCATGTAGGGTGAAGATGGACTCGAGTTGCAAGGATTCTTCATGAATGAACCCCTAGCACTTGGTGCTCAAGAGAAAAACACAAACAGATAAAAGCAGGCCAGCGAGCCAGTCCCTGAGATGATTCACATCTCAAGCAGGTCCCAGCCTTCATCTCTCCACGAAGGCACATTCTAACTGTGTGTGATCTTTTACGTTAGGAAGAAGGCTGTTGTCGCTCCTCTCCTGCAGGGCGATCGGGCACCATGACTGTTTGTTGAACGACTAAATTCCTCTTCAATGAAGTCTCTGTACCTCTGCCAGGAAAACCCTTCTCAAATGTTGCTTTTATCACATCACTTCCCGTTTCCAAAAACTCAGAGACCTCACTTCACCCAGAGCCCACTTTTCACGTGGGGTTCTTTGCAATTTGGCCTCGCCTCTGATTTTCTAGCTTCGTCACCTGCCTTCTACTCCCCTCAACAAGGCCCCTACTGTGCCCGGCATCAGCTACTCACAGACCCTGGCAGGAAAGTGGGTACCAAGGACTGTACCCACTTACTGACAGCAGCTGGGTCTCTATTTGATCTCCACTGCTTCTAGAAAACTTTGTCATTAGCTTCCTACTCATTAGTAGCCCACACCAACCTGTAAGTGGTCTCTACCGCCCTCCTTTGAAGCCATACCAGCACTCCCCACGTCGCCCTGTTCCTTTACTTTCCTATGATATCCATGGTGCAGTTCCTGTGGTTGTATAAAAGATTTGCCCTGTTCTCAGAGGGAAAAGGTCTTATAATATTTTGGATCTCCCACAGAGCCAGGAATGGTGTTATGTAGAAAGACACGTGTTATGGGCTGAATTGTGTCTCCTCAAGAGCCAGAGGTTGACATCCTAATGGTAAATACCTCTCCATATGACCTTCCTGAAAATAGGGGTATTTCAGATGAGCGGAAGTTAGTAGTGTGGGCCCCTAAACCCATATGATTAGCGACCTTTTAGAAAAGGAACCTGGGAAACAGAGACACCTACTTGGGGGGAAATTAGAAAATTTGACATTAGAGAATGAGAGTGCCCCAAATTGCCAGGAACCACCGGAGGAATATCTGAGGGAGGCCCAGAACAGAGCCCTCAGGAGGAACCCACTCTAATAATGAAACCTTTATCTTGGATTTCCGGCCTCCAGAATTGAGACACAATGCATTTTGTTTGTTTAAACCACTCAAGTTGTGCTTTGTTAAGATAGCCCTGGGAAATGAATACCACATGTCTAATGTTCATTAAATCAAAATGAAAGAGAGGGGCAAAGGGCTCGCTGTGGACTTAAAAGAAAGAAAAAAGAAAAACAAAACATAAATTTATCAAAACAAGTTTTAAAAAGAAGACTTATTTTTAGAGCAGTTTTGGGTTCACAGAAAAATTGAGAGGAAGGTTCAGAGATTTCCCATACTCCCTGCCCTCATGTGCCCACAGCCGCACTCACGATGGCCTTGTACCCATGGAATACTGGTTACAACGGAGAAAACCGAATTGACACCTCACCATCACCCAAGGCCATAGCTTACTTAGGCTCACTCTTGGTGTTGATAAGTGTATGACATCCGTATATCTACCATTACAGCATCAGACAGTATTTTATTGCCATAAAAATCCCCCCTGCTCTGTTTATCCCTCTCCTCCCCCAACCCCTATAACCACCCATCTTTTCACCATCTCCATGGTTTCCAGAATGCCATGTAATCGAAATCATTCATATGTAGCCTTTTCCGATTGGATTCTTTCACTTAGTAATATGCGTTCCAGGTTCTTTATATGTTTTCATGACTTGGTAGCTCACTTCTTTTTAGCACTGAGTAATAAATATCCCATTGTCTGGATGTACCACAGTTTATCCATTCACTGACTGAAGGGCATCTTGGGTACTTCCCGAGTTTCAAAAGTTCTGTAGAAACTCCTATAAACATTCATGTGCATGTTTTGGTGTGGACATAGTTTTTTAACTCATTTGGGAATATTCCAAGAAGTGTGGTGGCTGGACTGTAGGGTACAAGTATCTTTAGTTTGGTAAGAAACGGAAACTGTCTTCCCAAGTGGCTGTACCACAATGAGTGAGAATTCCTGTCCCATATCCTGGCCAGCAGTTGGTGTTAGTTTTTTCATCATTCCAACGGTATGTCATGGGACCTCGTGTTTAAAGGTGCATTTCTCCAGTGACAGAAGTATACCTTCTTTGGTGAAATGTGTGTTCAGGTCTTTCGCCCATTTTTAAATTTGGGTGGTTCATGTTAGTATGGCCGAGTTTTAAGAGTTCTTTGTGTATCTTGGATAACAACACTCTATCCGATGTGTCTTTTGCAAGCGTTTCCTCCCAGCCTGTGGTTTGTCTTCTCATTCTCTTAACCATCTTTTGCAGAGCAGGTATTTTTAATGTATGAAGTCCAGGGTATCAGTTATTTTTTTCAAAGATCAGGCCTTTGGAGTTCTGTCTAAAAAGGCATTGCCATACCCAAAGTTACCTACATTTCCTTCCATGTGATATTCTAGAAGTTCCATAGTTTTTCATTTGGGTTCATGATCCATTTTGAGTTAATTTTGGTGAAGAGTGTAAGGTCTGTGTCTCGGTTCTTTTTTTTTTTTTTTTGCATGTGACTCACCCACTGTTCCAAGAGTTTTTATATATTGAAAAAAAACTACTTTCGCCCCTTCATTAAAGATTGGTTGAATATATTATTTGAGTCTATTTCTGGGCTCTCTACTCTGTTCCATTGATTTATTTGTATATTCTTTTGCCAGTACCACACTATCTTGATTACTGTATCTTTAATGAATTGAGTCTTGAAGTCAAGTAGTGTCAGTCTTTCAAATTTATTTTCCTCTTTTAATATTATGTTGGCTATTCTGGATCTTTTGCCTCTTTATGTAAACGCTAGAGGCCTGATGCAGGAAATTCATGCAAGAGTGGGCCTTCCTTCCCCTGGCTGCCTGCACTGGCTTCCTTCTGGGACCCGGGACTTGGGCTTCCCTATGGCCACCAGCAGGCACCTGGGACCCAGACTTCCCTCACAGCTCCGGCTTCATCTAGAAGGTCGTCTGGTCTAATTAGCATATCATGCTTTTATTATTACAGATTATAATCAGTTTTTCAATATCCAGAAAGTAACTTGCTGGAATTTTGATTGGGATTGCATTGAATCTATAGATCAAATTGGAAAGAACTGACATCTTGATAATATTGATCTTTCTATCACAAATATGGAAATTTTTATTAGATTATTAGGTTCATATCTAAATATTTCAATTTTGGAGGAGTTAATATAAATGACATTGTGCTTTTAATTCCAAATTCTCCTTGTCCATTGTTGGCATATGAGAAAGCAATTGATTTTTGTATATTAACCTTGTCTCCTGCAACCTTGCTGTAATTGCTCATGAATTCCAGCCATGTTTTTGTTCATTCTTTTGGATTTTCTACATGGATAATCTTGTCATCTATGAACAAAGACAGTTTTATCTTCTTCTTTTGTTGCATGAAGCTACTACTTTCAGTGTGGGGTTGGAAAGGAGCAGTGGGAGGGGCATCCTTGCCCTTTCCCTCATTTTAATGGGAAAGGTTTGATTTTGTCACTGTGTGATGTTTGTTTTAATCGAGTATTTAATATGATCTTGTCTTCTCTCCTTTCTTAGCGTATCAGGTATATCTCTGTTATGGTCTGAATGTGTATGTCTCCCCCAAATTCCTCTGTTGACATACTAACACCCCCCTTCTCTCCAGCCTCTAAACTCCCTCCCCCCTAAGTGATAGTATTAGGAGGTGGAGCCTTTGGAAGGTTGTTAGGTCATGCGGGGAAAGGATTAGTGTTCTTATGAAAGAGACCCCACAGCGTTCCCTAAACCCTGCCACCATGTGAGGACACAATGACAGTTCTGTGACCTGGAAGAGGACTCAGTCATGCTGACACTTCCCACCTCCAGAACCGTGAGCAATAATTTCTGAGGTTGATATGCAACCCAATCTGTGGTGTTCTGTTCTAGTAACTCTAATGAACTAAGACCACTTCCTTTTCTGTGTTCCCCCCCTTTTTTAGTGATTTCCATTGTTTGAAATGCCCATTTACAATTAACCCATTTTCAAATAGCACGGTGCTACCTCACAGGTGGTGTAAGTACCTTCTAAGAACAAAATTACCGTATTTTCCGGCATATAAGATGACTTTTTTAACCCCCAAATATCTTCTCAAAAGTTGAGGGTCGTCGTATACACTGGGTGTCATCTTATAGGGCCAGTATATCCCAAACTCTATATTTTAACTGGAAAAGTTGGGGGTCGTCTTATACGCCAGAAAATACGGTATTTTCCTCCTTCCCATGTCTGTGTCATTGCAGGCATTCCTTGCGCTTATCCACAGGCATACTAGAACACAGTTGGGTACATTGTTGCTCTTCTATGTTGAGTAAACTGCTGTTCGATCAATTAAAAATAAAAAAATAGAAGTTTTCATATTACTTTCAGTTGTTCCTTCTCTGATGCTCTTCCTTTCTTGATGTCCATCTGAATTTCTGTTGTACGTCATCTTCCTCCTCTTTGAAGGATTTTTTAAAACATTTTTTGGAAAGCACAAACATTCCTGTTGGTAGGATTTCTGTCTATTTCTGTCGGAGAACATCTTTATTTCTCCTCCACCTTTGAAGTAGAATGTCTCTGGGTAAAGAATTCTAGGTGAATGTTTTGTTTTTGTATTTTTCCTCTCAACGCTTTAGATATTTCACGTCACTTTGTTCTTGCTTGCCTGGTTTCTGAGAGGTTAGATGCAATTTTTATATTTGTTCTTCAATAGGTAGAATGGTGGTTTTTTGGTTTTTTTTTTTTTTGGTCTTTTTTCAATAATTTTTTAATCTTTGATAATTCCAGTATCCCTGTCCTACCTGAACCGGATTCTGATGATTCCTCTGTCTCTTCGAACTGGTGTGTGTGTGTGTGTGTGTGTGTGTGTGTATGCGCGCACGCCTTTTAGTACCCCTTGTGAATTATGATAGCTACACATGACATTCTGGGTGAAAGAATCCCCCAGACAGACTTCTAGTGATGCGATGGTGGGGTGTGAGGGAGGTGAGTGTTGCCCTATGAGTGAGCTGGGCCTCTGCACCCCAAACCTCACCATTCATTACTGCTCCATCTGCTGCTCCCACGCATGGAATGCCATGGCTGGAGTTGGATGTGTCTCTTCTCCTAGGCCAGTCGGGTTCTGAGAGAACCCCAATATTTTAGGCTCTTTAGATGTATTCTCTGGAGGATGCTCTGGTGTGTTTCTAATGGCCCGGTTCTGCTTTCCCCTATCCCCCATAGAGAAGAGCACAGGGTGTTCATTCGTTGGTTTGTTTTCTCTCTGACAGTCACTGCACTGTAAGGACCTGGTCCATCTCCTGGAGCTGTAAGTCAGAGAGGGTGGGACCCCCACCGTGACTGAGCCCCCCTGAAGCTCCTACCTTTCCCAGTTGAAAATGAACCTCTGGCAACTTCACTGCAGTTCAGGTCTCCTCCCGGGCGCTGCCTCCCGGGGGACGCTGTGGTTCTCCGTGGCCTCCTGTCTGTCTTCCCGGCTTTGGGGTGTGGTTTGTCCTGTGTCCTCCCTTCTCTGACTTGTGATTGGAAGTGGTAACCTTCAGGCTCTTTAGATGCCGCCTAGTAACCAGAAGTCCCGTGGACTTGAATTAGCTGCTAGCATCCAAGAAAGCGACTCTGGCTTTGTGTTTAAGGCAAAGATGGAGTCACTCACTGCGCTTTGACTGTGATGCGCTCTTAAAATTTTAATCTACTGAGAGGCCTGCAGTAGGATTTCACCGGGTACAATGTGACTCTGAATTAAAATATCAAAGAAAGGTTTCTCCAGTAAATTAATTGCTGCGAGAAATGATCAAATGCAGTTCATGAAAACAGAACAAAAACAAATGAGATAAATGTAATCATCTATATTTTATCAAGAGCCAAATGTCTACAGAAATATGAAACATCCTTCATATTACTTCGTTCTGCTCCAATATGTGGCATGCAGAAATATCCCCATGAAAAAAAATGAGGATGATATATCTGTCTTATTTTTAGGGTCACATAGTCATCTACTATCAGAAGTTACATTGGAGCATTATGGGAGGTGTTGACTCAATGTTCCCAAGGCTCCGACCCCCTTTTACATTCAGAGCTAAGTAGGATGAATGTCATTTCACAAGACCTTCTTATTAATAAATGAAAGGGAAACATCATTGCACATTCTATTTTAGGCCGCTCCAAAAATGTATTGTTTTATTGTATAGACACACCCCTCATGATATTTTTAGAAATGGGAGGAGCTATAGTTTATCTCCTTTGGAATAGTCCATAATTTTATTTGGTGGAGACAGTGTGAAAATGAAATATGACTTTAAAATATTTTAATGTAAGATGTCTTTCAGTCATGAACACATTTACAAGTCATATTGAATACAGGCCTTTATAATTATTCAAAGTGTGTATATACACTTTTGGGGACAACTTATATAAAGTAAGTTGCGATGACTCGAGTCTATATGGAAGTATATAACTGCGTCACAACACAGACGAGAGGTGACTTCATAGATGTCCATGTTGATGGACATCTCCACTGAGAGACTTCCGTGCAGTGCTGGGCATGGCCTGCTTTTACAGGGTGGGGCAAAAGTAGTTTTACAGTTGTGAGTACTCGAAACACAGTTTATTCTTTTTTTAAAAAAATATATTTTATTGATTTCTTACAGAGAGGAAGAGAGAGGGATAGAGAGTTGGAAACATCGATGAGAGAGAGACATCGATCAGCCGCCTCCTGCACGCCCCCTACTGGGGACGTGCCCGCAACCAGGATACATGCCCTTGACCGGAATCGAACCTGGGACCTTCCAGTCCGCAGGCCAACGCTCTATCCACTGAGCCAAACCGGTTTGGGCACAGTTTATTCTTGTATTATTATTGATTCATTATTGCATTATTTTCAGGATGACCTCTACACCTACTTTTGCCCACCCCGGCATAGATTATGTATTTTTCCTGCAGAATGGCGATTCCTGACTCATGGAATGCTGTTTCTCACCAGCGATCAGGCAACTTCCCCTCCTGCCGAGAACACCCAGATGGGGTGCGAGTTGGTGCTATCATTTATTTGCAGACTTGGCTTTCATTAGTTAAAATATATCCTATTCGTGTCAACTCTCTTCCTGGGTGTCGCTGGGATTCTCCCGGGGAGAGATTATTCTTCCCACGCTGGGGTTTAGCTAAGCTGTGGATGTTCTTCACTTCTTCTCTGACGAGTGGCTTGATTTTCCTCCTTCTGCTCCGATGCAGTAATATTGGCCTCACGATGCCCCATCTGTCCATCACGGACTTAAGCTCTGCGGGGCAGGTTCTTGGGGACACGTGTGAACCACCCGGGCCTCTCCGAGCAGGCCAAGTCTTTCCGTGTGACGTCCTCCGGCTCAGACTGGTTACTGGTCATCATACTTTCCTCAGGGAGGAGGGGGGAAGGTTACCTCATCTTTCCCCATGGAGACAGGGCCAAAACAGGCCAGCGTGCCTCGTTACCATTCAGCACATGCTCCGCGCCAGACCCAGTCCCCTCCTCTCTGAGCAGCTGAGAGGGAAGATGCTGAGACAGGTTTGCACAGGATCACAGCCCGGGTCTGAGGCCGCCAGTCAACCCTTTCCTGCAGCCCTCAGCGCAGGTGCAACTTGTTAGAGGGTGGGGGACAGGGGGTGGAGAGAGGGCAAATGGAAAGCTGACATGACCAGAGAAGAATGTAACCCGACTCTTTGCAAGCATCTCTTCCCCTCCCAACTTTCCTCCAGGGAAAGAATGGGGAGACCGTGGGGAGACAGATGGGCATCCCAACTTTTGAGAGACAATGGCTGAGACAGCAGTTGCTTTTTCCCCGCGGGATAAATAGGTATCCGTCAGAGTTGTTGGATGAAATACATCTTCCCTCCGACCTCTTCCCACCCCACCTACGAGCCCCAGAACTTTAAAGCGGTGTTACTGGTTTTAGGGCCCTGAGGATGCACATCTATTCAATACATCACCCTCTAAGCCAGCGGTTCTCAACCTGTGGGTCGCAACCCCTTTGGGGGTCGAACGACCCTTTCACAGGGGTCGCCTAAGACCATCAGAAAACACCTATTTCCCATGGTCTTAGGAACCAACAGACCGCTCCTCGGTGTAGCAAAGTGTAGCCATGTCGTTTACTGTTGTCCTATGAAGACTGTTGTCCGTGCTACACCATGATTCAAGACAAAATTTCATTTATTTGTAATTAGAAATACATATTTCACAATATCTAATTACATATTGTTTTTGTGATGAATCACTATGCTTTGCTTATGTTCAATTTGTAACAATGAAAATACATCCTGCATATCAGATATTTACATGACAGTTCATAACAGTAGCAAAATTATAGTTATGAAGTAGCAACAAAAATAATTTTATGGTTGGGGGTCACCACAACATGAAGAGCTGTCTTAAAGGGTCGCAGCTTTAGGAAGGTTGAGAACCACTGCTCTAAGCCATCAGGCAATATAGACCCGAGTAATGATATCAGGTTACAGTTGATCACCGACTACAGAGTATTTAGTTCCTGTACAGATGATCAATGAAATGATCCAACCTGAAAAGGAAATGTAGAGGATTGTTCTATTCATAGATCACATAGCAGTATAATGCCGAGAATCAAAATTGTGTTGACTTGAGGCGCACACTTCTGTCGTGATGTGTACGGCACTCCCTGAGGCAAGTATTTCTCAGGTTTGAAGAATGTAAGAATGGCGGTCCCCTCGCTCACCACCTCTCCATTTCTTTTCTTTTTTGCACTTCCCTCCCCCCTTTTTTTGAGCATGGAAAGACCCAGAGTTACTGACATATGAAAGGAGCTTGTTCTGACAAAATTTCCAGATGAGTTCAGTGGATGAATTCCATGAACTCTGGCGAGAAAGACAATTTTTAGAAGAACTCTGGGATTTCAGCAAACTGGTCAGGAAAGATAGGAAGGATTTTTTTTTAAATATATTTTATTGACAGAGAGGAAGGGAGAGTGATAGAAAGTCAGAAACATCGATGAGAGAGAGACATCGATCAGCTGCCTCCTGCACACCCCACACTGGAGATGTGCCAGAAAGCAAGGTACATGCCCCCGACCGGAATCGAACCTAGGGCCTTTCAGTCCGCAGTCCTATGTTCTATCCACTGAGCCAAACTGGTCTTGGCGATAGGAAGGATTTCGATGGACACCTTCGCTGTTGTCATTTTTGTGTGATCCCCTTTCCAAATCATACAAATTGGTAATAAATAAGTCCCTCAATCAGAATGGCCAGGGTTTTTGCTCAGAGTCTCAAACTGGTGCAGGTCTGGGGTCAGACCCTCGCCACATCCTCCTTCCTGTGGGGTGCCCGGGCAGGTGGGCACTCTGCTGCTAGCTGGGCATCCCCTCCGGTTTGGGCAGCTTGGCTCCGGCTCCTTCCTGTCTGCTCACGTGGGGTCGGGCATCTCTGGGTAGCCTTCCAGGTTCCTCCTGACCATCACCCAGAACCACAGGCCAAAGCTCTGCTCTGCTTGTCAGACAAGATGCTCAAGGACCTCTGCTTACTCCCTTCCAAGAGGAAATTGTCTGCCTCCAACGCAGGCTTCCCATCAGAGTTTGGGAAGCTGCTGACACTGACTTTTATTGAGAGTGTTAGTTCTGGGGTTGGGAGGCCCATCTCTTTGTCCCAGGTTTTCTCCAAAGTTTCTCCCAAGAGGTTAGCGAGTCTTGGAAGAAATAAAATTCAGATATACCGATTAGGATTCTCCTTTCGCTGCAACCGAAGCTGTCTGGTTTGTAATGAATGATTGAGAAGATGCCTAGGCATGGATATCATAAATAACCCCACTAATGTCAATATCAATCACCCATGTCCCCAAGGCTAATGACAATGCACGTTTGGTTGCTCTATTTCTGGACTGTGTCCAGAGAGAAGGAAGTTCAGGAGAAAGATGAGTCTCATTAAATCATTGTACTTCTCTGTAGTGGTTTACAACGTACACACACATTTTAAGCATTTAAAAAGTTCACTTTGCTCCCTTCCCCACCCCCTTTATCTCTCTCAGTGATATTGAGTCATTCATTTATTCCTCTAGGACAGCGGTTCTCAACCTGTGGGTCGCGACCTGTTTTCTGATGGTCTTAGGCTCTACAGCAGTGACCCACAGGTTGAGAACCAGTAGCAGGGTCGTCTAAGACCTTCAGAAAACACAGATATTTACATGGCGATTCACCACAACACGAGGAACTGTATTAAATGGTCGCGGCCTTAGAAAGGTGGAGAACCACTGATCTAGGACATAGGTGCTGAGCCCTTACTGCATGGCTGCGCTGTACTCTGTGCTGGGACACCACGGTGAATGAGTTGGAAGTGAACTTGACCTCACACCCTGCGGGCTAGCGACTGTAGATCGTATGCAGAGTTCATTTCACTTCATTATAACTGCCCATCTCCACTTAGGGACGATTATCTTGTTGAGACTCAGCACTTCTGGTTTCTTTCAAGATAAGCACAGATGCTTTTAAAACGTAGCAGTCAAACCATGCAGAGAGGTGCCGGTGTATGCGATGGGACCTTCTGAAAGATGTTGATGTGGAGCCTGTCTCGGTATTGACAGCTGGCTATGAGAGTTGTAAAGAACTGAGTCTGCGTATGAAGGCAGCACGGTTAAGGGTAAATATGATGTGCTTGTTCTGGATAAAATGCAAGGAAAAGCTCAACAATGGAATTGGCTTCCTTGAGAAGCCAACATAAACCATAGAACGTTAATGCCAGAGGAACCCAGAGAATGTCTTCTCTCCTCCCCTTGTTTATAGAGGGAGATGAAGAGGGGCCAGGCAGTGCTGGGTCACCCTACCCCTGCGTCACACAGAGGGTTTATTTAAGATCATCTGAGACCCACTGGCCTTTGATGGGTTCCACTCTGAAAGGAGAATTGCAGGAGAAAATAAGAACTTAGAAGAAGGGACTAGGTTTTCTCAGAGATGTGGTCTGGAGCAGTGTTGCTCTCTTAGGACTGCTCGGAGGCAGGCACCTGGGAAAGAGATGTTGCTGTGGGAGGTGCTTGCTTGAGACTCCCAGGAAGGCCCTAGTCGACTTGGCTCAGTGGATAGAGCGTCAGCCTGCGGACTGAAGGGTCCCAGGTTCGATTCCGGCCAAGGGCACATGTCTGGGTTGCGGGCTTGATCCCCAGTGGGGCATGCAGGAGTCAGCCAACCAATGATTCTCTCTCATCATTAGTGTTTCTATCTGTTTCTCCTTCTCCCTTCCTCTCTGAAATCAATAAAGAAATATATTTTTAAAAAAAAAAGACTCCCAGGAAGAGGAGACTGACTCTTTTGAGACCCTAAAGAAGAAATTAACCAAGGGCTATTGTCAAAACTTCACTCTAACGGTTGTTAATTGACTTTCCTGGGAATTTTAGCCATCTAAGAATGAAATGCAAAATGTTTTAGGGAGAAAGAATCGCCCAAAATACATTTATTAAAAGCCATGTATCCATTTCATTAATTCTAAGTCACAGTTGATTTTAAATGTCCCATTATTTTATATACCACTGAGAAGGAAAAATCACTGCCCATTAAACTATGATACATGGTTTGCTTATCACTTAGAATTTATTTTATAATTTATACAGTGGCACCTCTAGATACGAGTGCCCTAACATACGAGATTTTTGAGATACAAGCTGTCAAGCGAGTGATTTTTGCTTTGAAATACGAGCAACATTTGAGATAGGAGTAATTGCGCGGATTGGCTGGCTGCACACAACCCACCAGTTTACCGTGACTCGAGCGTCTCATAGTTTCCCACGCCTCAAGGTTACGGAACGAATTAAACTCGTATCTCGAGGTTCCACTGTATATATAAAAGCCCAAGCGACTGTGAGGAGTAGATGACCAATGACTGGCCGGTAGCTATGATGCACACTCACCACTGGGGGGCAGATGCTCAATGCAGGAGCTGTCTCCTGGTGGTCAGTGTGCTCCCATGGTCCATCTCCCATGGCCAGCCAACCTCTCACAATCCCTTTCCCCTATGTTCCCCCCACCAGCCAGCCCCAATCAGCCCCAATTGAGATTGGTCAAGATGGCCCCCAATAGACCTAATAGCTGAGCTACAAATGTTTTCCTAAAGCTTCTTCACACCCTAAGTCCAGCTCTGCTTTCCTTTTCACCTATTGTCACTGATGCTTATGTTTGCGTGTATATGTGTGCCTTTCAAGACCCCGGTGGTCATCATCTCCACGGAATCTGTAAGAGAATTACCCGCCTTCAGCACATAGCTCTTACCTGGCTTGGCAAGGAAGTGACAGGCACCCACTTTGACTCCTGTATCAGGAATGAGGCTGAACGCATAGGGACCAACTCTAATCTACCCCCCCCAAAAACATCTGATTGTGAGCTCATGATGAGAGTGCGCTTCTAATTTTCCATTTTTTCCCCCCTCCAAGTTGCCAATGCTTGCTCATGCTTGGCAAGGAGACACCAGTTCTGAAACACATCCTGATCTGGGTCCTTAGCACAATGTGAAATGAAATATGTGTCTCAGAACTAATGAGTTATGGCACTCCAAGTCTCCTTGCCTTTATTGCTTTTCTTCTTTTGGTGTTTGACCTATTTTGCTGCAGACAAAGGAAATGAGCCCTGTTTTTGTTATTGTAAGTAATTGATTTTGGGGTCAGGTACAGTACCTGCCAGGCGGGCATCAGCATTTCCGACACTGCCTTTTCTGAGTGACGTCTGAGCTATCCGTAGTGTTCCATGTGGAAGAAGATACTGTGATCAGGGAAGTTTGGAAGATGCTACCCACCACATTTCTCTCCTGCAGCCACCCTTACAATGAGCCTACGAAAGCCGCTGGAAGGCCCTCCAGTGAGAATGGCATTGAAATGCTTACCTCTGTGCTCAGAGTTGGGGGACTGTAACATCCTCCCCCCATTTTCATGTGTGCTCTCGCCGAGTCTCAGAGTTCTCCTCGAGTATTTCAGCACACAGTCCTATTAGCCAAGCCCGCACCACCACCCTGGCCTCCTGAGATGGCCCTGACGTGTATTACTAAGTCACCCATGGTGGCTGCCTCTCAGAGGAAGGACATGTCCACAGGAGAGCTAACAAGTCTCGCGGGATTTTCCCAGTCCTCCAGAGGCACGAGACTGTCACAGAGATTAGCCATTTCCCAGGCTCTTATCCAGCGATGCTTCTCCGTGGCCCTGGGGTCACATCTCACCTGTCAGACCAGGGGCGGGCTGCTCCCTCTCTCTTAACTGTCGTCTTCCTGTCTGATCTGTCCTCACCTGTCTGTCTGCACACTCCCACACCTTTGCGGGATGGTCTGCTCCATGCCCAACGCGTCACCACGTAGAGAGCAATGGCGATTTCCACACCTGCCTCTCCACCCGGACATTATCTAGAGCTATGGAGTTGACGTCTGATCATCGCCACTTGAGTTAGTCACACGCCTCCAATTTCAACACATCCTGAGAGGAACCCATAATACCCACATGCCTCCAAACACACAGGTCATGGGTTCTCTCAGTTAATAAGCATCCAGGAGATAAAGCCACTTTCAAGGTATGATCCATCATCCCTTGCCCTAGTTCTCCACCGTCAGCCCGAGTCCTGTGAATTGACACCCATGACACCCAAGGCGTGGTCCTTCCCCATCTCTCTGCAGCCTGATTCAGGTGCTCTGACCCAGCTGGAATAGTGGTGCCCCCAGAATTCTTTTTCCTGGGGTTCACCTTTCATGCTGCCTGGATTGTTTCTTCCAGCCATATCAAGACATCCTCTTTTAAAAATGTATATATATTTTATTGATTTTTACAGAGAGGAAGGGAGACAGAGAGTTAGAAACACTGATGAGAGAGAAACATCGATCAGCTGCCTCCTGCACGCCCCCTACTGGGTATGTGCCCGCAACCAAGCTACATGCCCTTGTACTGAATCAAACTGGGGACCTGTCAGTCCTCAGACCGATGCTCTATCCACTGAGCTAAACCAGTTAGGGCAAGACATTCCTCTTAAATTCATCTTCTAGTTCCCATTCAATGAGCATGTCCAGCATTACCCAGTTGGAAACCATTGGAGGGGTTAGTGAAGAAAATTATATATACATTTATGGTGGAATACTATGCATCCACTTAAAAAGTTGTACTTAATTTATTTTTATATTTATTTATATGAAAGACTGTTCATCCTATATTTATAAGTAAAAAAAAACAAAGCCCCACACATTACAAAATAGTATGTGTCGTAGAATCCTCACCAAGGTTACATATGTACAGGATTGGACAAAAGTAGACTTATAGATGTGAGTACTTGAAACACAGAGTTTATTCTTATACTATTATTTATTAATTATTGTATTACATATTTGTACTACAACTGTAAACCAACTTTTGCCTATGCCTGTATTTTATGTGTGTAGAAAAATATATGGAAGGATCTCAAAGGAAAAGGGTTTGAAGGGCTGGAAGAGATTAACCAAAGAACTTATATGCATTATGCATAGCTCAGGTGAGGTGAAGTCCTGGGGTGCAGCAGAGGCTGGGTGGAGGGAAAAGTGGGGGGCGGGAATGGGGTACCCCTCTAATAACCATAAAAATACATATGGAAGGATATAAAATGCTAAGTGTTGTTTATCACTTGACATTCGGGTCACAAAGATTTTAATCAATTTCTTCCTTTATACTTATGGGCTTTGAGTTTCTTCCAGTGAAGTTGTGTGCTTTTACAATTACAAGCTTGTTATTAAAAGGATTTGGTTCTGATAGGCTCTCTTCTGTGTGAGCTTCCCGAATGCTCCTTTCCCATCACTTGCTACCCACGTGCTTTGTTACTCGGAGAACAGAACAGGTGGTGCTGAAATCACCTGTGTCCATCTGCTCCCTGGACCGGACTGTCACCTCGTTGAGGACACAGCCATGTCTTACTGGTCTTGAAGCCTGATATTGAGCCCAATCATCAGATTTCCTACTAGAATTAAGACTCTTTTTCTGCTGATACGTGTGTATGCTTATGATCCTGTTTTAGACCTATCACATGCATTCCCTATGAGGCAGACAGTCCTATGATTATTGCTGCTGTTACTGTGGGGTGAATGGAGGCTTGGAGGTAAGTTTTGCCTGGGAATCTGCTCTGAGCTCCACTTGGAGTCCCTCGCTCTGAATGACGTTATACTGTCTCCAGTGGGTCCAATATCACCATGTGACACGTGGGAAACCTATGCCATTCGCCATAGAAAAGGTCCCGGGAGAGTCACTGGGCTCTTGACAGAGGGAAGGGCGGTTCTGACCAGAGCAGACCTGTGAACAGCCAGCACTGGATTCTTGCTGCACAGCTTTGCTCAAAGCTGGTTCCATGGTAGAAAAGTCTAGTCAACACGCTGATCCGAAGCCACTTCTGTGCTGTTAAGATGGCTCTTGAAGGTGAGATCCTGGCATTCCTGAGTTCCCATGACCTGAGAAGAAAGAAGAGAAGAAAGAAAGAAAGAAAGAAAGAAAGAAAGAAAGGAAGGAAGGAAGGAAGGAAGGAAGAAAGAAAGGAACAAAGAAAGAAAGGGAAGGAAGAGCAAAGCAACAAGTAAGCCTAGGATCTGCTGTTCTGATCGGGTTGAAAAATGACTGTTACGTTGGCCTGAATCAGCAGGTGGTTCCGGAGCAGAAAAAGGAACATGGCTGGAGCACACAGTTGCTCCTACTTCTCCATATCCCCTCCTGTGGTTCCTCCAGGGTGACACCCCCTCCCAGCGCACCCGGGACTGTGGGATTTATAGCATCAAAACGGGGGGAGCTGATCACCCACCACCTTATTTCCACATTCTCACGTGACACCACCAGGAAGCTCCTCCTCACCCCTTAAACTAGTTCATGCACACACCCCACATCCACTGTCCCCCTCCACACCGCCTACCCAACACAACAAGCATATCACATACACCACACATCCCCCCACACACACCCCACATACACTGTCGCCCTCCACACCGCCTACCCAACACAACAAACATATTACATACACCACACATACCACACACCACACACAACATCCACTGTCCCCCTCCACACCTCCTACCCAACACAACAAGCATATCACATACACCACACACACCACACACACCCCACACATCCCACATACACTGTCCCCCTCCACACTGCCTACCCAAACACAACAAATATATCACACATACCACACAACACACCACACACCCTGCATACACTGTCCCCCTCCACACCGCCTACCCAACACAACAAATATGTCACATACACCACACACACCACACACATCCCACACACCCCACATACACTGTCCCCCTCCACACTGCCTACCCAACACAACAAGCATATCACATACACCACACATACCACACACACCCCACACACCCCGCATACACTGTCCCCCTCCACACCACCTACCCAAATACAACAAATATATCATATACACCACACACACATCATACACCCCACATACACTGTCCCCCTTCATACCGCCTACCCAACACAACAAGCATATCACATACACCACATATACCACACACATACCACACACACAACATACACTGTCCCCCTCCATACCTCCTACCCAAACACAATGAACATATCACATACACCACACACACCATACACACCACACTCACAACATATACTACACTATACAAACACAACACACAACATACATAAAACAAACACAACACACTTAAAAACACTACAGATATTACTTAGTCTTCTCTCCTTAAAAGGACACCTAAGAAGTTTGGAAAATATACCAAAGTGTGAAGAAAGACAACACACACACACACACACACCCCATGCCACCACCATCCAGGAATAATTGCTCTTAAAATCATGATGTATATCTCCTTTCAGTCTGATTTTATTTTCTACACAGGCAACCTTTCTGTGACTTATTTTCACATTTCATAGCTGCCCTCAATACTCATTCGAACCGAATTATCTTCATAAAATTATTGGTAGGGGTGAAGAAAGCCCGGGATGATGGATTTCACCCCATATCCCTGAGATATGGCTCTGGACAGGTGCCCAAGGTGTAACCTACCAGAACGACCGAGGACTTTAGAATCAGGTAATTACTTCCTTAACAGAGGCGAGCCACCAATTTCGAGGGTTTATGGTTAAAGGCAGGCAGGAGAAGTTGCCGAACATTTAGCAGAGAACCACAATAGCTCTGGACTGTTTCATAATGAGATCAGAGAGATGCTTCCATAATTATTAGCAGTACACGAGTATTCCTTAACATGAAAGGGAGTGATAAATTTCTCCCCCTGCCTCTGGTGAACAGTTAGACAAGAAGAAATGAGTCTTAAGCGTCGTGTGAAGGATTTAGGCTAGATAATAGGAAAAGTTATTAACTACCTTAGTGGGTGAGAGCGTCGAAGAAATCGCCTCCTCTGAAAGTCTTTAAAAAATGATAGAGATTTTCCTATCAAGGAAGGATTAAGTGTGGGCCTGCCTCACGTCGAAGAATAAACAAAGTAGCCTGTCAGAGGGACTCAGCCAGCCCTCAGGTTCCATTATTCTCTACATAATGGAGAGCACACGAAAATGCATGTAAAATTGATTTTTATTTCACTTTTTCCCTTGGAGAAACAAAGAAAAATAGATAGTGATGTTTTTTTAAAGTTTGCGTTTAATTTTCCCAGGGTTGTGGAACAACACGTTGCTATGGGGTTGAGGAGTAAGTAACATCAGAGGAGGGTCGCTGGAGTGTGACCATGTTGACTGCCATTATTTTTTCCGAACTGCATTCTTGTTGCTTTTTCCCCCATAATTTTAAAATCAAGTTCCTGTAGTTTAGTAAACGTCTTACCTGGTGATTTTCAGCCCTGTTTGTATTTCAGGGGATGACACAAAATTCTGGCCTTGGCTTCCTGGCGCCTGTTATGTTATAGGTCCTTCCTCCTTGTTAACCATGTTCAGTTCAGTGCTCTTTGTCGTTCCTGCCGGTCTCTGCCTCTTCCGCACACTCATGCTCATGGAGATCGGGAGTAAATATCATCCCTTTCTATGCAAATTGGAAGCCTGGGGAATCGTGGGGAGCAAACAATGTCATTGAAAGTCACTCAAATCAATTGGCAAAAATTACTTCCTGCGATTATCTGGTTTTTGCAGTTACATGTTTAATCTTGACAGTTTAAGTGTGTTTAGGGTTCACGGTAGTGAAAGGCCAAGCAGAATGTGGGCCAGGTCACTGTTGAGATTCCCATCGCTTGGCTAATGAGGTTTCTTTGGATTTTTTGGTGTCATTTCGTATTATTGAGATTGAAGAGAGATGCTTTAGGACAGAACGAATGAACAGTGACTTCCTGGGTGCCAACGAGGTGCCAGGTATGCAGTAAGTAGGGTGGCGCATAGATATTAGGAGCACGTCGCTTTCAAGGGCCTTCCTATCTAATTAACAACAACAACAGAAGCAGTTATAAGACTACAGCCCACATACGAAGAGGTCCACAGAACAGGGCATGGTTACATGTCATTTAAATTACACAGGTGAAGGTGACTTGATTTGGGGGAGAAAACCGTGTCAGACTTCTTTTCTTCAGGTGACAAGCCATGAGTTGGTCTCAGAGGCCTTGGGTAAACAGAAAGGGGACCTTCCAGGTGACCGATGACTGTGTCAAAATAAAGTTTGAGCGGGAGAAAGCGAAAGGCATGTTTAGGAACCAATGACTATATTTTGGTTGGCAAGGAGACTTGGAGAGGGAGACTAGTGGGAAAAGTTTGGGGACCAGTTCTCCGTTAATACCAAGTGTATTCATTTTCTGTTGCTTTGTTTCCAATTACCACAGACTTAAGAATGTAAAATAATATCAGTTTATCATCCCATAATTCTGTAGGTCAAAAGCTTAGGTAGATGCAACTCAATTCTCTACCTGGAGTCTATAAGGGAAGACCAAAATCTAGGGCTCACCCGGGCTAAGTTGAGGTTCTGGAGAGCATTTGCTTCCAAGGTCTTCCCGATTTGGGGCAGAATTCAGGCTCGGTGGCTCTCAGAGGGAAGTTCTTGTTTTCGTGTTAGCGGCTGGCCAGGTACCACTCTCAGCTCCTAGAGGACATGCTCTTGTCCTTGCATGATGTTCCCTCCAGCCCAGCAACAGAGAAACTCCCTCCTGCTGGCTCCTTCTCCCTCTCTAATCTCTCTGACTTCCGCTCCCGCCACCAGCTGGAGAAAACACGTTGGTTTTGAAAGTCTCGCGTAGTTAGCTGAGGCTCTCCCACCTCATCTCTACTTTGATTAATTCAAGGTCAACCGATTAGTAACCTTAGCGAGGTCTACAGAATCCCCTCCGTGTAGTCGAGTGCAGTCATGGATAACACAAGGAGATGGAGATCATGGGCATCAGCTTCCCACCGCCCACCATACCACGCCTATAAATGGTGATGCTGGCACATCCCTTTCTGTGGCCTAGGAGTTCCAACCTCAGGGCACGTGAAGAAAAGGGGCCCCATTTAACTAGTGGCAGAAATGTGGTAGAACTTGGCACTCTTGTCAGCTCTGGGTTATTTTCAATAACAGTGGTACCTCGAGATACGAGTGCCCTAACATACGAGATTTTGAGATACGAGCGAGTGATTTTTGCTTTGAAATACGAGCAACAGTTGAGATAGGAGTCATCTCGCTTATCAGCTGGCTGCACACGACCCACCAGTTTACCGAGACTCGAGCATCTCATAGTTTCCCACTCCTCAAGGTTACGGAACGAATTAAACTCGTATCTCGAGGTACCACTGAATTATGCTTTTCGTGGGAGAAAAATGAAGATGGAAGGAAAGGTCTTAGAGAGTCTTCCATTCATCTTTCAAGGTCGTTGCTTAGGCAAAGCTTCCTTCTGCCCATGAAGACGGTGGCAGCATCACTGACTTGACCTGGATGAGAAGACAAACTTGAAAGAGTGAGAAGCATTCCTTCGAGGGTGCGCACTCTATTCATACAGCCCTCTGCTCTTGGGCTGGCCGGAGTGTCTTTCTATTTGCTACATTTTTCAAGAGTCATGTCATTCCCCAAAAGGTATAAGGTCCCATTTTCAAGGGAGAGGCAGTGGAGTGATGTCAGAATTTAGCGAAGAAAAAGTAACCCGAGATGTTTATAACTGAAACCGACTGTACCAATGGTATTCTCTGTACCAACATGGCTGCACCGTGTTGAATCATTCGGGGAAGAGATGGTGTTTATTTATATCTCTCCCACTGAGTCATCGCCTCCACTCTGAAATTTGACAGCCAGCCGAGGGAGGCGGAGGGGAGCGGGGAGAATGAGTACTCAGAGCTGAAGAACAAGGAAATAGTTTCTTGTACAGTAACCCTGGCCCCAGTTCCTGGTGAAGTGTAGACAGTTGCATGCAGGCTGGATAGAGTATTCCGCCAGTCAACACATGAAGTGCCCCTACCCGCCCGGGCAGAGCCCTGTGCATGCTGTTCTGCGATTTTTCAAAATGACTCAAGTCCTTTTAGGCTCTGAAGAAAGCTCCTTCTCTTCACCAGGCTGCTTAACTTTAAGGAGGAAGAGTATTAAGACCTCTCTCATAATCTATGAGTTCCATGCTCGTGGCTGAATGCAAATATTGTTATCACCTACCATTGACAGGGGACTCCATTGTTACAATGGAGAATAGCGTTAATCCGTTTGTAATTAATGCCTTATTGGGGTCTGCGCAGGTCAAGGATAGAGCTGGATTTTGGTAAATTAACTTTGAAGTCCGTTTCTTAATCCTCATTTTTCTTTTATCTTAAAAAATAACCATTGTATGTAACTTTTTTTTTTTTAACCAATGATATGTAAGACCTAGCTTAGATGCTGAAATGAAACAAACCTGGACAAAGGGTAAGTGTGAAGGACATATAGCTCTTAAGACAACCTCCCTAACAAAACATACGAAAAATCCAACATCCAGAAATTACTCTGGTCACCTGGTAAGGATTAGAGTGTAATCATTTGCAATCATTATATTGGTGTCTCCAAGAAGGGCTAAAAAGAACATTTCTCCTAAATTCTGTCAGAGATAAAAAATGCATTTTAAAACCAAATGGAAGCTGAAAGCTAATATATTCAATTAACTAATGAGCTCCTCAATTCATGAATTTTTGTTTTGTTAAGGATTAGGCGATCTAGAAGAAAAACAGGAAAATATTTTTCTCTCTTGGTCACAACAAGCCATTGGAGACACATGAAAGCAGTAGAGTTTGATGGTTTCATGAGTATGATTCAGAGATGAGTGGCAGGTGTCTGGAAAGGTACCCAGGAGGAGTGGGCATGAGCCAGGCTCACTGAGGAGTGGACTGGGTAGGCACAGACTGTGCAAGGTGGCTTAGCAGGCAGGAAATGGCAAGTGCTAGCAAAGGCAGGATCTCAATGGCATCGTGATAATCTGTGACCTTAAATATGTCTAGATAGCACACAAACTAGTGAAGAGCAGCGTGGACTTCGTATTCAGGCAGATTTTGCTTTAAATCCAGCCTCCTCACTTAGGAAATGGCTTTGGAAAAGTTACTTAACCACTTTGGCCTTCAGTTCCCCCATCTGTGAAATGACAATAAAAGTAATAATTAGCCGAAACCGGTTTGGCTCCGTGGATAGAGCTTTGGCCTGTGGACTGAAGGGTCCTGGGATCGATTCCAGTCAAGGGCATGTACCTTGGTTGCGGGCACATCCCCAGTAGGGGGCATGCAAGAGGCAGCTGATCAATGTCTCTCTCTCTCATCAATGTTTCTAACTCTCTATTCCTCTCCCTTCCTCTCTATACAAAAATCAATAAAATATATATATATAAAAAGTAACAATTACCCAAGGTCTGTAAGGAGGGTTGAATCAGAGGGTATCTAGACTTTTAGAGGTATGTATCTGGCCTGTGGTATCATTACTATTATTTAAAAACTAGAGGCCCAGTGCACGAAATTCATGCAAGAGTAGGCCTTCCTCCCTCTGGCTGCTGGCACTGGCTTCTCTCTGACACTCAGGGCCCGGGCTTTCTCCCAGAAGGTTGTCTGGAAGGATGTCTGGTCTAATTAGCCTATTATGCTTTTATTATTATAGTCATGAGGATGATCAATCAGGAGCTCCATTTAGCTTGTGAATAGAGTAAAAATATCCAACAACTATTCCATGTTTGCTACATGCCAGACATTCTTTGGGAGTATGTGACATCTATTACCCTATTTACTACTCACTCCCGTGCTATGGGGTAGGTGGCATCATTATCCCCATTTCACATATGCGGGAAGTCCAGCAAGGTATGTGATGACCTGTGCAAGGTCACGCAGTTGGTAAGAGAGCTGGGATTTCAACCCAGACCGTCTGGTGCTGGCATCTGGCTTGGGCTCACCAATCTGTATCACCCGGGACTCCCTTGGGAATCTGAACCAGCAGGTGCCATTGCTTCTCTTTGAGCTCCACAGGAAGCTCAGAATTGTCTTCACTAACGATATCTGTCCTTTATAAATGATGACAGCAAGGGCTAATGGGCTCAAACATTTTTAAAAATTATGTACTTTATCCTAGCCTAAGAATTTAGTCTAGCAATATAGAATTTCTTCAGGAAAATTTTTAAAGAATTTAAACAAGGGCAGTGGAAGGAATCATGTGACATACACTGATTCTACAAGGCTCACGAGTCTGCATACAGTCTGTGGTTTGACTCGGGGTCTTTGAAAAATTTCAGCAGCCCATCAACGTCCGTACTAAGCATTTGCTATGCACCAGCTCCCGAGAAAGGCGGGTGGTCTCCGGTCCTGGAGGAGGGGCCGGTCTAGTCGAAGGGGCAGAATAGTAGAAGCGAGCCTTGTTGATGAACTAGACATAGAGCCGGAACTGAAGACCGGGCCTGTGACCTTGAGGTGGCATCACCCAGTCTAATGTGCCTGATATCCTGACCGGGAAAATGGAGAGAATGCCCCCTCCTTCCCAGGTAAGGCCTGAATAAACCGAGGCGATATCTGCCAGGCATCTGGTATCATTCCTGGAAAGTAGCTGGTTCTCATTACATGGTGTCTGTTACGACGACAATTAATATCATTTGACATCCGTTCACACGAAGATAACCAGACATGACAAGTATATCAAACTAAAGGTGGAAATGATAGCTGTGCATTGACTTCAGGGGGTAAGAGCAAGAGGCTGGAGGCTTCAGTAGCGATTTTCCAAATGAGGTAGAGTCTTCTCTGAGTCGATGCTTTCCGGGGTGGTTTCTAAGAATCCCTGAGTTGTTAGAGGTAAAAGGGTCCTGAGGTCACGTGTGTTTAGGAGCTGCTGGCTACCGAGGTGGAATAGGCTTCTTCACTGTGGGAGGTGGGACTTCTCAGCGTCTTTCGGTGACACCTCTACAGTAACTCTCCCAGAGGAAGACTCTGTAGGCGGTGTGGTCCAGCATATCCATCTTTTTGTTCTTTCATGGAGTTCCCAGGGGCTGGGCTGGTAGAGCAAACTCTGGGGAAGGTAGAGCGAGACCATGTCCCGACGATAGACGGGCAGGCTCTAGATGGAGATGGGGCAAGGCCAGGTAGGAACAGAGGCAGGACCATGTGAGCCATGGGTGGGCGATCATGCTGCAGGCGTAGACTGGGGACTATTTTGCAGGAATGGAGAATGAGGGGAGGGTGTGTTTGCATTTAGAAGTTCCGTGCTTTTAAGAAAGATGAATCTGAAAACATGACCCAGAGGGTCTGGATGGACCAAGCCTGCCGCGGGAAGGCCGGCCAGAAGGGTTTTGTGCCACTTCAAGCCCGAGATGACCCGGTTCTTCCCACCCTTGTCTTTCCCAATCTCTGATGACAGCGTGCTCACTGCTTGGCCGGGGCACTGTCATTGCCAAATGTTGAGCTTCCTCGCAGACACCCCACATTTGCCCCAGGTCCCTAAGGCATTACCTTCAGGTAACTCACGATGATGCTTTATACCATTTCTGTCCTTTCCAGTCTGTCTTTTGCTTCAAAATCATGAAACAAAACAAAACAAAACACTTACTGTGTGGAGACATTCACGGGAGGTACGGCTCTTCCGCAGCCTTCTGATCCCAAACTTGCAGAAAGCCCAGCCTTCCTGGCGCACCGCACGTCTGCGTGTCTGTCATTGACAACGCCTCCGGGACTTCACCGAAGCTGGCCACGCTGAGCACACCAATGGGACGGCCTCCCAGCCTCATGGCCTTTCCCCTTTAAAAAGGAAAGATACAGCCCTAACCGGTTTGGCTCAATGGACAGAGCGTCGGCCTGTGGACTCAAGGGTCCCAGGTTTGATTCCGGTCAAGGGCATGTACCTTGGTTGCGGGCACATCCCCAGTGGGGGGTGTGTAGGAGGCAGCTGATCGATGTTTCTCTCTCATCAATGTTTCTAACTCTGTCCCTCTCCCTTACTCTCTGGGAGAAAAATCAATAAAATATATATATATATATATATATATATATATATTAAAAAGGAAAGATACAGAGGCAACAAAGCAGCAAACAGACTGTCAAATGACAGCGGGAAGGTTAGGGAGAGGTGGGGTAGATAAGAGATCAACCGAAGGACTCGTGTGCATGCAGATAAGCATAACCAATGAATGCGAGACACTGGGGGGTTACGGTTTGCCTGGGAGGGGGGGGACAATGGGAAGATATGTATACATGTGACACATTAATAATAATAATAATAAATAAATAAAAAATGTGAAACATAAAAAAAAAAGAAATAAATAAAACCAGAGTCTTCTCAGCGAGAACGAGAACTGAAAACATAACGGAGAGAGAAAGAGCTGATAGAGTACAGTTTGTCATGGCTGGAAATCCCAGCTAAGAGGAAGGCCTCAGGACTGTCTGATGATCTCTATGGAAGGAGTAATTATTGCTCTTGTGGAAGAAGTCTGTCTCTCTCTCTCTCTCTCTCTCTCTCTCTCTCTTTCTGGCCCTTCCTTCTTCATCCACTTTGACCTTGACCTGGAAGATAGTCTTCTGCCATGTGCACAAATTTTCAGCCACCATTTGGTACTGTTGGATCCCCTGGCTTGGATGTGGTGTGTGAACTCGGACAAGAAACTGAAAAGCAAACGTTTGCATCAACCGTTTTCTTAAAAAAATCAATTTTTTTTTCTAAAGACTATGGTGGGAGAGCCCTTTTTCTCCTTTTGTTTTTTTAATATATTTTATTGATTTTCTACAAAGAGGAAGGGAGAGGGATAGAGAGAAACATCAATGAGAGAGAGACATTGATCAGCTGCCTCCTGCGCGCCCCCCACTAGGGATGTGCCCGCCACCAAGGTACAGGCCCTTGACCAGAATCGAACCTGAGACCCTTCAGTCCGCAGGCTGACGCTCCATCCACTGAGCCACACCGGTTTGGGCAAAAATAAAAAATAAAAAACATACCAAGAATATTTCTATGTCCTTGTTGAACCGGTGAGGGGGGAAAGAGAGGAGCTCTTTATAAGCACGGAGACGAAAAACACAACGACACCACCACCTTCTCACCCGTGTCAGCCACCAGCTGCCCCTGTGACATGCCAGCGCTGGCCGTGGGAGTGGTCAGCGGTCAGTGTTCAGCGGCCAGCGAGGCCAGGTCCCGCGTCCGGCCCAGGAAGCAGGTTGGCACCGGTTTATTGGCGACCCGGCCTTAAAGGGAAACAGATGGCACGGCTTGCAGCGCTGCTCTGCTCTGGTCTCCAGCGGCTCATTCCCATCACACGCCGGATGCTATTCTTAGCGCGGCAGCTGCCGCATTGTCTGAGCGGGGCTGCTTCTCCCAACAGCACCCCCATTTCCCCCAGCAGAGGAGCCAGAGCCCACAGCGGCCTCACCGTCACCCAGCGGCCCGCGCCGAACCGCCTGTTGCTGGGTGACAGCCCTCAGGGTGCACGGGGCTGGCCATCCGCACCCCGGTCCCCTCGCTCCACCTGCCAGAGGCGGGCCTGCCCTTGGACAGCGGCGGTGCCTTCTAATTTTAGAGCCGCGACCTTTCGGGAACTCTCTTTCGGGGTGGGCAGATGGCAGGGATGGAAATAGAAGTCGGGGTGGAGGAGGAGCTGGGGGGTGAGAGGCGGTCCCAGGAGGAGCAGCAGCGCCCAGGGCCTTCCCTCCCCTCGGGGTGCCCTGGTCGCCCCCCAGACCTCCGTCAGCCCCAGGCCCAGGGCAGCAGACGCGGACCAGAAACTGAAAAGCAAACGTGGGCATCAGCCATTTTCTTAAAAAAATCCAATTTTTTTTTTTAAAGAATATGGTGGGCCAAGACCGGTGTGGCTCAGTGGATAGAGTGTCGGCTTGTGGACTGAAAGGTCCCAGGTTCGATTCAGGTTGGGGGCATGTACCTTGGTTGCGGGCACATCTCCACTGTGGGGTGTGCAGGAGGCGGCTGATCGATGTCTCTCTCTCATCGATGTTTCTGACTTTCTATCTCTCTCCCTTTCTCTCTGAAAAATCAATAAAATATATAAAAAAAAAAGAATATGGTGGAAGAGCCCTTTTCCTCCTTTTTTAAAACAAAATATATTTTATTGATTTTTTACAGAGAGGAAGAGAGAGGGATAGAGAGCTAGAAACATCGGTGAGAGAGAAACATCGATCAGCCGCCTCCTGCATGCCCCCTACTGGGGATGTGCCCGCAACCAAGGTACAGGCCCTTGACCGGAATCGAACCTGGGACCTTTCAGTTCGCAGACCAAATCTGTTTCAGGTATTGCGCAGTTTTTAAGTTTGCTTATTTTCATGTTCTTTTAAAACCCTTTTCCCCCCCTTAAGGATAAAAAACTTGTCGAATGAATAACTATATATTTTTCAAGTAATCAGGCACATCCTCTTACCTCTAGCACCCCACCTCCCCTTCACCCCCCTTTCTCTCGGAAACCTCCTTCTCTCTCCTTCCTCTTGCTCCGATCCCTCAGCTGGCGAGGTCATTTGAAGAAGGCTTAGTCCTCGGACTTTCTGTTACTTTTTCTCTGTCTTGACCCCATTTTTTCACCATTGGTCTTAGTGTCCTTCTGGGTCACCATCAGGGTCACGTGGTTCTTGTCTCCTCCTGAAACTGGCAGGTTATGATGTGGAAGGATGGTTTGTGTTGCTCCTTTTGTTGTTCATCTTGTTTTCTAAAATGACAAGCGAGCCCATCTGGTGTTCTGCTGATGGCTGCAGAGATGCATTTAAGACCCGTGAGAGAACACCGCACACCCGGGAGACCACAGAGAGGGGTACCAGGGGGGTCACCCAAGACCCAGATTGATGCTCCTTCGCCAGCTCTCCTGTGAGCCAAACCAATCAGTTTTCAAATGAGTCCAAGGATGTACTTGAAGGGGCATCAATCTGATTGAGCCCAGTTGAAGATGCGATGATAGATGTGTGAGAAGCAAAATGTTTGATTCCTTGGATTGCTAAAATAATTATTATTTTACCCTCAGATTATACAATTATGTCCTGACACGGCAGAAACAGTGAGAAACCAAGATTAGTGAACTTGAAGATATATTAATAGAAACTCTTCCAAATGAATACCTAAATGTAAAATCTGAAACTAGAGAACTTCTATAAGAAAACATAGGAGCCGAAACCGGTTTGGCTCAGTGGATAGAGCGTCGACCTGCGGACTGAAAGATCCCAGGTTCGATTCTGGTCAAGGGCATGTACATTGGTTGCGGGTGCATCCCCAGTAGGGGGCGTGCAGGAGGCGGCTGATCGATTCTCTCTCCCATCAATATTTCTAACTTTCTATCCCTCTTCCTTCCTCTCTGTGAAAAATCAATTAAAAAAATATTAAAAAAAAGAAAACATAGGAGAAAATCTCTGAGATCTTGAACTGAATTTTACCAAAATAAAAACTTTAACCCCTTCATAAAAATATGAAAAGACAAGCCACAGACTGGAAGAAAATATTTACAAAACATGTATCTGCTAAAGAACCTATAAGCGGAATAAATTGTTAAATTAATAAAAAAGGAGGCCACTAAAGTGGTTGTAATAGCTTAGCAGTTTACATAAGCAAACCAAACCGAAGTCTCTATATGCCTTAAGGTTCAGAAATCAAAACCTAAAGGATAATGAAGGATAAACAGCCCATTTGCTTTTTTCTAAATATGATAAATATTTCAGCTACATCCAATCACATATTTTCTTACTTTGCCTCTGCCCTTTCTCTGGAAATGTTTCCCCCCTCGCTCCTACCCGTGGCGCATTCCTAACCACTTCTGGGTTTGGCATCGCCCAACGAGAGTAGATTATTTGCTCACATAAACGCTTGCGATTTTTCAGATGCTGCCCTTTACCTTCTCACAGTTCTGGTGTCGGAAGTAGAGACCCCTGGTGGCCTCCAAGAGCAACAGGCAACGAGCAGGTGTAAGATGTCACTGAGCTCATCCCCGGCAAGCTGTTTTCTCACGGCCCCTGGAGATCCGGGGGAAGTCCCTGTCCCAGAGCCAAGTTCCACAGCGTAGGACCGCTCAGTCTTTCCACGAGCATGTGTCTCTTTCCCCGACTGGATCTGGGGTCAATTTCCTACTTGGCCGAGCCGGGAGGCGTCTGTGCCATGGCAAATACTGCCTGCTGTACCCGGATCAGCCCCTCTGATTTGTAGCAAATACAAGAAATTAACAAGCACACCACGTGGCTCAATCAGAGTGATGCCCCTTCAGGAACATCCTGGGACGCAGTTGAGAAGCAACTGGTTTGGCTCACGGGAGAGCTGGCGAAGGAGCATCCATCTGGGTCTTGGGGTGACCCCCCTGGTACCCCTCTCTGTGGTCTCCCGGGTGTGCGGTGTTCTCTTACGGGTCTTAAATGCATCTCTGCAAACATCAGCAGAACACCAGATGGGCTCGCTGGAACTGGGAAAAGAAGATGAACAACAAAACGAGCAACACAAACCATCCTTCCACATCATAACCTGCCAGTTTCAGGAGGAGACAAGAACCGCGTGACCCCGATGGTGACCAAGAAGGACACTAATGCCAATTTTGGGTCAATTTCTCAAGTATGAGAGGATGGCCGGGAAATGGAATGGCTAAGTTAATTAAACAAAGAGACCGTTTGCCCGAGGTCGTCCTAATACAGTGGTACCTCGAGATACGAGTGCCCTAACATACGAGATTTTTGAGATACGAGCCGTCGAGCGAGCGATTTTTGCTTTGAAATACGAGCAACATTTGAGATAGGAGTCATCGCGCGGATCGGCCGGCTGCACACGACCCCACCAGTTTACGCGACTCGAGCATCTCATAGTTTCCTACGCCTCAAGGTTACGGAACGAATTAAACTCGTATCTCGAGGTACCACTGTACCTTAGCAGTCTACAGAGGCAAACCAAAACCCAAGCTTGAAAGTGCCTCAGGGTTAAGAAAACAGAACGTAAGGACCCTCAACCAGATAGGCTTTTCCAAATAAGCTAAAGGAGTCAGAAGATCTCCCTGCTCTGCGTGGCGTCTTCTCTAGAAAAGTCCTTCCTCTGGCTCCTTGGGTGGAGTGTCTTAACCACTTTCCCTTTGGCACCGCTCGCCGGGAATCGATTTTGCTCACATAAATTCTTAAAATTTGTAATAGGCCTCAGTTGCTGTCTGAGCAATATATAACCCTCCAAACCCAGCAGTGAGAAAACAACTCAATACAGAAATTGGCCAAAGATTTGAAGGGACATTTTAGCAAAGAAGGCGTGTGGGTGGCAAATCAGGCCACGAAAAGATGCTCAACCTTGGTCAGTCAGGAGAGGGATGTGAATGACTGCCAGAGTGAGTGAGCACTTCGTACCCATTAGAGCAGTGGTTCTCAACCTTCCTAAGGCCGCGACCCTTTAATACAGTTCCTCATGGTGTGGAGACCCCCAACCATAAAATTATTTTCGTTGCTACTGCGTCACTATAATTTTGCTACTGTTATGAGTCGTAATGTAAATATCTGATAGGCAGGATGTATTTTCATTGTTACAAATGGAACATAATTAAAGCATAGTGATCATCACAATTAGATAGTGTGAAATATTTATTTCTAATTACAAATAAGTGAAATTTTGTCTTGAAGCATGGTGTAGCATGGGTAACAGTCTTCATGTAACAACAGTAAACTCCATTACTACATTTTCCGATGGTTTTAGGCGACCCCTGTGAAAGGTTCGTTTGACCCCCAAAGGGGTCTCGACCCACAGGTTGAGAACCGCTGCATGAGAGTGAAAAATTAAGCCGAAGGCCCTTGCCAAGCAGGAACAAGGATGTGGCGGAACTGGAATGTTTATGCACTGCTGGCGGGAATGTTCGCTATTCCAACCACTTTGGAAAGCAATCTGGTAGCTTGATAAAAAGTTGAACGGACATCTCTCATGTGGTCAGCCATCCCATCAATAGGTGCTCACCCGAGAGGAAAGAGAGTCTATGTCCACAGATCTGAGCAGCGTTTTTGGTGTAGCCAAATTCTAGAAACAACCCAAATGTCTGTCAGCAGATAAATGGTAAACAAACTATGGTATATTTATATAATATGGTATAACTCAGCCATAAAAAAAAAAACGGATGAAATGTTGATAGACATAATAGCGTGATGCTGTGTGAAAGAAACAGTGTGTGACTGCAGTTATAGAAATGCTGGGTAACAAACTCTAATTAGTGGTGACAGAGCAAATCAGTGGCTGCCAGGGGTGGGGGAGGGACCCAATGGGTTCACTACCTTGGTCTGGTGGTTAATAGTTTTGTGACATATTTCAAAGATGGTCGAATTGTCTACTTTAAATATATGCAGTTTTTATTTGTCAGACCTCAATGATATTTTTAAAAATGTATTTT
Organism: Lasiurus cinereus; assembly: GCA_011751065.1. NCBI lineage: Eukaryota > Metazoa > Chordata > Mammalia > Chiroptera > Vespertilionidae > Lasiurus > Lasiurus cinereus. The sequence goes on from JAAGEH010002529.1 coordinate 1,502,927, forward strand.
ATTGGGTTTTTTTTTTTACAGAGAGGAAGGGAGAGGGATAGAGTGTCAGAAACATCGATGGGAGAGAAGCATCCATTAGCGGCCTCCTGCACACCCCCTACTGGGGATGTGCCCGCACCCAAGGTACATGCCCTTGACCGGAATGGAACCTGAGACCTTTCAGTCTGCAGGCTGATGCTCTAGCCACTGAGCCAAACCAGTTAGGGCTCAATGACATTTTTAACTTAAAATAAGAAAGCATCGTAGAGATACATCGGAGATGACACATGCTGACAATTCCAAGAAGGCTTTTGGGTCAGCGGTGTCTATTCATCCATCAACATGTTCCAGCCAGCCAAACCCGGAGCTACCGCTCTGTTCTAGGTAACCACCCAGAGCCCCTCACTTCACTTTCAGCCTGATGGGGGGGAGAGACAATTGTCTCTCTAAAACAATAATTTGTAACACTTACTGAGCCTTTTCTGTCTGCCAGGCCTTTTTTAAACATACCTGGCATCTAGAACTCATCGTTTTATTGATGAGGAAACCGAGGCTGAGACGACGAGTCCTCTGCCCCAGGTCACTCAGTGAGTGGCAGAGCTGTGGCTGCAGAGCCTACCCACCTCGCTGTTCTGCCTTCACAGTGACACAGGGAGAGGCATGTGTGATGTGTGCAGGATGCTGTGATGACATGGCATGAGAGGGCGCCATCTAGCGAGGGGTGGGAGGAGTGGGGAAAGGGCCCCCCCCCCACCTCCCTCAGGGAAGCCAAGGTTGAGCGGAGAGGTGAGAGGTGCAGGGTGAGAAGGAAGGAGCACTGTCGGGGAACCAGGGACATGCGCTCCAGGGAGCAGGCACCTTAGACTTGCTCTGTTGTGTCCATAGCAACGCACAAGTGTCTTTCTCATTCTCTCTCTCTCTCTCTCTCTCTCTCTCTCTCTCTCTCTCTCTCAAATGGATAGGGATAGGGAACCATCTCTCTCTCTCAAATGGATAGGGATAGGGAACCGTCTCTCTCTCTCAAACGGATAGGGATAGGGATCCGTATTTGCCGATGGTTCTTGACAACATGGAGAGCAGAACCAGGTCCCCGGGGATGTGGGAGCAGACACCCCTTCTGCCCTGGTGACATCTCGGAAGGCCTGACAAGAGCGGCCGGCGAGCTGGGGCCACTGGCTTGGTGCTGCGTCCAACACATAGGCCCTCTGATGCCTCTGCAGATCGGAGCCTCCTGAGAGACTCCTGCCGCCGCTGGAAGCGATGCCCACACCCACTGCTGGAGGAAAACATGCAGACGGCTGGGGTCCTGGAACAGCGTCCCTCCAAGGACTAGCCTCCACGCCTGCTTCTTCCCATCAGAAGGGGAGATGCACTCGGATTTGCAATTGCAAAGAGCCAGAGCCGACCCAGCTCCCCAAATCCCTGCACTGACCCTGAGACGGAAGGAAACTGTCGAATCACCGGCCATCGGCAAACCTTTGGCGGCTAGGCCGCTGGCACCTTCGGATGTGATGGCAAACGTCTCGCAGGAAAGACGGGATTAAGGATGAGACACATTGACATGAAGGATGCGCCGTGCTGGGCAAGTTCAGCCGGCGGCTCAGGGGCCCCAACTCATCTCCCAGCCCCTGAAAGGTGTCTTGTTAATGCCACATGACAGATGAATTATATCGCGAACCCCAAGAAACGCCTCGGGGGGGATCAAAACATGCCGTGAGCAGGCAGACCTTTGCTGGTTTTCCCGGGGTGCCGCTAGCTTTCCAGAAACCCGGCTCCCAGCCCCACTGAACCACAGACGTCACCTCAATGCGATGGAGATGAAAGCAGGGGAGATGCGCCCTTCCAGGCGCAAAGAGTAACACTGTGTCCATTGGGGCACTGTCCCCAAAGTGGGGGGCGCCTCCTCTGTGGTGGGAGGCGAAAGCGTGGGACCCCCACAGGTGGTTTTGCAGAGCGGGGTTCCCAACGAGCCTAGGTTTTCTGCAGCTACAGGTGACGTCGGCGGAGGTTAAGTCAAGTATGTAGAATCTTTAACTGGCTGCATCTTCAGATTTATAGCTATTTTAATTTAACACCGAGTGCTCAGAGGAGCGCTTTTCTTTAACGCCAATCGAGTCGAGCTTTATTAAAGTCAAATAAGAAACAGGGAAAAAATGAGCCCCGAGAAAAAGAGGCCCCTGGAAATGCTGATTTGAGAACTGCTCCCATATTACAGGCCTTTCCTCTTGATTTATTCCTCCGGCCTTTGAATGAAAGTTTAGGCCCACCTGAGAAGCACAATAAGATTAGTCCTCCGCAACAATAGGTAACCGGGTTAGGGGAAAAAAAAAAAAAGAGACAGCAACATTTGCCCAGATAAAAAGTTTAATTATGTCCTCGTGGCTTGCTGAGAGCTGGAAATCAATGCAGCTATTTCAATATCATTCTTCGTGGGCGATCAAATGACGCGAGGGATCTCTGTCCCCCTTCTGTTAAAATACAGCCGCCATAAAATAATTAGCCGGAGTGGAGCTGACATTAGAGGAATGGGCCCGACCTCGGGTGGGCGGCGGAATTGCTTTTTGAAGGAAACAGGAAAGAAGTTTCCAGACCTCCGTGTGAGCGAAGGAGCAGGAATGTGCTTGGAACTCGGAGGATTTCTCCTTTGTCTCGGTGTGGCATGCAAACGCTACATTCCGCTTCACGACTTTGTTTTAGGAAAAAAAATTGGAAGTTCTAAATGGAAAAAATCTGGGTAGCTTGCAATGGACCACATTATAGATGTAGACCACACAAACTATTTAAGGCACCGTATTGAAACAAGCCAGTTGGCACATTATTATTATTATTATTATTTCTTTTTTAAGGGGAGGAGGAGGTGGTTATGGGACATTGAAGGAGGTTTGAATCTCAGTTGGGGTCCTTAGTAGCTAGATGACTGAGCCATAGATGTTTCTTTATTATTATTATTTTTTAATTGAGGTATAATGGATATATAGCATTATATTAGTTGTGGGTATACAACATAATGATTTGATCTTTGGGTATATTCTGTGAAATGATCACCAAAATACACCTAGTTAATATCCATTGTCTATCGTTACAATCTCTGTTCTTAGCAACTTTCAAATAAGCAATGCGGCATTATTAACTATAGTTACCATTTTGTACATTTCAAACCCAGGAATTATTTATTTTATCCTTGGAAGTCTGTACCCATTCTGTCCATTCCCCGCTCCCTACTTCCATGCATTCAATTAGATAATAGTAACATCCACTTATCTGCCATACAAAGCTGTTGTATAGAATAAATCCCTAAAGTTTATATATGTATTAATTTTTATTACATATTAAGTATTAAATATTTTGTATGTTTTTAGAAGTTAAAAAAATCTGCGGAGGTAAAAAAGAGTCCAGATGTTCTGGTGGAGATTATGTGGTTGGGTTCCCGGGACTGAGAAAGCGCCTTTTATGAAAAGAATATGTCTGGTAATTCCACACTTTGTTTTCTGAACGTTATGGAACCAGATTCCACGGCTGCTCTTCTGGAACCGAGGCTTTGGTCTGAATACCCAAGCGGTTTCCCAAGGACCCACCAAGGCTGTGGATGTGGTTATTCGAAATGTTCTAACCGGACCCCGTTTTCTAGGGAATGCTTTGGACCCCTGTTTCCAACAAGTGCCTGGACCTGGTTTTTTGGGAAGATCCTGCTAACTTGGTGAAAGTTTCATTTAAAGTGTGTCAGCTTGACAAGCCAGAGGGAATCTTCCATGTTTTAAAAACAACCACCACGCTGAAACCGGGGTGGCTCAGTGGATAGAGCGTTGGCCTTCGGACTGAAAGGTTCCAGGTTCGATTCCAGTTAAGGGCATGTATCCTGGTTGCGGGCACATCTCCAGTAGGGGGCGTGCAGGAGGCAGCCGATTGATGTCTTTCTCTCATCGATGTTTCTAATTCTCTATCCTTCTTCCTTCCTCTCTGTAGAAAATCAATAAAATATATTTAAAAACAAACAAAAAAAACCACAAAAAACAACAACAGCAAACCTTCAGTTAGGAATAAGGAACCGACAGAAAACAGGGTACCCTTAAATTATTAATCCCCTGGTTGATTTGTGGATGTAACGAGTCTTGAGAACCGACTGTAATACCCAATACTCTGCTTGATGTTGGGGAAACATGGGTGAGTCAAACTCCAGGCATGACCCTGGCCTTCACAGAGCACTCAAGATCAAGGAAGGCAGGTTCCAAGCCAAGAATCACACAAGTGAACGTAAGATAATGACCATCCTCCGTGCTCCATGGAAGAGGTCCACAGTGACGTAGGAGGACGTGGTCCAGACATGGATGCTGACAAAGGTTCCCTTGAGGGAGCTATGCCTGAGCTGAGATGGGAAAGATTTGCGATGACAAAAGAGGGGAAGGTAAAGGGAGGGGGTGGCAGAGAGACATTCCAGGTCTAGGGCACAGCCAGCGTCTAAGCCCTGGGGCCGAAGGACCATGACCTGGTAAAGGAACTGTGAGCAGTCCACGTGGCTGAAGTGTGCCACACCATGACCGTGTGGAGGTGGAGCGGAGCCACACTATGAAGGTCTTGGTGGTCTTGATGCTAAGACCTATGAGAATCACTGAAGTGGATTAATCTGATTTATTGTGTGTGTGTGTGTGTGTGTGTGTGTGTGTGTGTGTCAGATTTGTGTTTTAAAAAGATGACTGTGGTTGAAACATGAACAAAAGATTGAAGATGGGCTCGAGTCAAGGCAGGCAGATCCTCTCAAAGGCTCTGGAATTGGTCTGGGAAAGAGCTGATGATGGTTGAGCTGAAGAGGAGCAGGGCAGGGGCGGGGAAATGTGGAAGGTCAGTTTTTTTAAATTCTCTTTTTTTTTTTATTATTGTATTACATGTGTACATATCTTCCCATTGCCCCCCCCCTCCTAGGCATAGCCTAACCCCCCAGTGTCTTGCGTCTATTGGTTATGCTTATATGCATGCATACAAGTCCTTTGGTTGATCTCTTATCTATTCCACCTCTCCATAACCTTCTTGCTATAATTTGACTGTTTGATGCCTTACTGCCTTTGCATCTATCTTTTTGTTCATCAGTTTATAATGTTCTTTATTATCCACAAATGAGTGAGATCATGTGGTTCTTCTCCTTCATTGACTGGCTTATTTCACTGAGCATAAGGCTCTCCAGTTCCATCCAGGTTGCTGCCAATGGTAAGAATTCCTTCTTTTTAATGGCAGCATAGAATTCCATGGTGTAGATGTACCACAGTTTTCTGACCCGCTCATCTGCTGACGGGCACCTAGGCTGTTAGCAAATCTTAGCTATGGTGAATTGTGCTGCTATGAACATAGGGGGGCATACATCCTTTCTGATTGACGTGGAAGGTCTTGAAAGACGCTTAGGAAGTAGTTGGGTCAGACGGAGTGAAGACAGGTGATACCTGGGGAATTTCTTCTGATAGTTTTGAAGAGCCCATTTTATTTTTACTGATTTTTTTTTCATTTGCTGGTCTTTCAACACAAATGTATGTGTTTATGGATGTATGCATACTGGCAGGAGTCAAGGAGTGGGGAGTCAAACATTTAATGTGTCCCTGTGAGCACGGCACCGGGGATGACATGCAGAGTCACACGAGGTATGCCTGCCCTGTGTGCTTACAGCTGGATAATGTGGTCATGTCCTTCCTATATCCTATCTGCTCATCCCTCTACTCATATTTCCGCTGTGTTTCTCTCAGCTGTCACCGGGCCAGCTCGGGTGGCACTGCAACACTTGTCCTCGTGACCTGTGCTGGACAGCTGAGAGCCGTTTCTGTACAGATAACCACGTTTATGACAGTTTTTTTCATTTGTGGCTTTCTGTCTTGCTCTTCTACCTACATTCTTGCTCAGATTCCTGAAACTTCCCTGTGGTCTCAAAAGTGTGGTCTATCTCATCTTTTTTTTTTTTCCCCTTTGAAAAAAAATATGGTTAGCTTTGTTCTAAGCCCAACACAGTTTTATGCAAAAACAGATGTATTGAAGTTGGTGATCGATCAATTGGAGAGTGAAGATAGAATACATTCTTTCTTTAGGCAAGAACGATTTCCCCCCCCCCCCCCCCCAAATCTTGGCTCCAGGCTCACAGGATATTAAGATTGGAAAAGGCCTTAAGATGGTTCAGGAAAACTATTCGCTGAAAAAAAAATCGCTTGTGGTAAAAAATAAATGATTTAGTATACTCCAGGAAAAAAAAAAGGAAAGAAAATATGGTTTTCATCGTTCAAATGACATCTATTCCCAAAGGCATTTGGCACCAGGCTCCGAACAAGGTTGCAGGGACTGGGTACCAGTACCTGGGATGCAGGAGATTGGCACGCCGAGCTATAAATGGAAAGGTGCAATATTGAATCTTGACCAAATTTCACTTCCCACTGAGCGGCTCTGATACGTGAAGGATGAATTGTGCTCGCTGTGTTTGGGGGAGAAACTCTCTCTCTCTAATAGCTACTTCCAAACCTCTCCCCTTTGACTGGTGGGGAGTCTTTGTTAAAGGCAGAAGGAAGCCAGCGGTGGGAAGAATATAAAATACAGAATAAAGGATATTTTCTCCAGCTGTTTGCTCATCACGGCGAGGGGTGTAATCTGTAATATCTATCTGTCTCTCCATCTAGTTATTATCTATATACATTTTAAGATCTTTATTTCTACTGAGTAGACTAAAAAGGTTAAACATTGAACCTATGCCTATTAGAAACAGAATGATTTTCTCTAATACCCCTTTAGCTATCTCTGTTTTATTTAGACAGACACATTTAACAACTTCTTATTTAGTCTGATCTTTCATATCTCCATTAAAAAAAATCACTTCTGTTGGAGTTTAATTCCTCTGGGTTCTTTCACAGGAAAGCATGTTCTATCCGGAATGCAATATACTTCTCCTTCTTGATCTCTGGCAAGCGATCTGTCTCTGCCAGGGCTTCTCAGAACTGCACAGTGATTGTTAAAATCCTGTATGCAAAGGCCTCAGACATCCAGACTCATTAGATCTGGAGTGAGGTGAGGAATCTGACTTTTATGTAACATCCACTTGACTCTCATTTACAGCAGCCTGGATCACTCTTTGAGAAAGACTACTTTTACACGAAGGAGCATCTTTTAAATAAAGAAAGTCTGTGGTTCTCAACCTTTCTAATGACGCGACCCTTTAATACAGTTCCTCATGTGGTGGTGACCCCAACCATAAAATTAGATTCGTTGCTACTTCACAACTGTCAGTTTGCTACTGTTAATGAATCGTTACACAAATATCTGTGTTTTCTGTTAGGTGATCCTGCTAGTGGTTCTCAACCTGTGGGTCACCACCCACAGGTGAAAACAGCTGCTGTAGAGCCTAAGACCATCGGAAAACACAGATATTTACATTACGATTCATTAACAGTAGCAAAACTACAGTTGGGAAATAGCAACAAAAATAATTTTATGGTTGGGGGTCACCATAACATGAGGAACTGTATGAAAGGGTCGCTGTCTTCAAAAGGTTGAGAACCACTGCTGTAAATATAGCAAACTTGTTTCCTGTTTTAACAAGTTCCTGACATAAAGCACCATGGACCGTGGCCAGTTGAATACACATTTACACATTTTTGTCCTCCTAGTTTTTGGCATGCTATTGCATGTACATAAATCCAGGTTAAAAATGTCAATCTTTATTTTATTTTTAAATACTCCTATTGGAAAATACCCCACGCCCCTTTATGGGTAGCCTGCTATAAGACAAAAAAGTAAATCTAAATATTCGCTTAATAACTTACAAAATATGAAAACATTAAACCCTAACCTGAGTCTTCAGATCACTTAGCCCATTGCTAATTTTTGTGCCACATGTGGATGGAGAATTTCTACTGTTTTCTTTTCTACTTTATAGATCTGTCATGGTGCTGTTACATCCCAGACTTGCATTTTGCCAAGCTTTCTTTAAAAATATTTTGAGTGGATGAACCTCTGTCTGAAAAATCTAGCTCCTGCAATGTAATATCTTAAGCCATCTTTCAGTATGAGTTTAAGTCCCAATGACCACCATTGTGGTAATCAGAGTTTTGCACCATGATCACTAGAACAAACAAACAAACAAACAAACAAACAAAGAGCCCTGGCTGGTTTGGCTCAGTGGATAGAGTGTCATCTTGGGGACTGAAGGGTCCTGGGTTGATTCTAGTCAAGGGCACATGCCTGGGTTGTGGGCTCAATCCCCAAAAAGGGGTGTGCAAGAGGCAGCCTCTCAATGACTCTCTCATCATTGATGTTTCTCTCTCTTTCTCTCCCTTCCTCTCTGTCATATATATATTTCCTTTGCTTTGGGAATGTGCTACTGAGCACATTCTTGTGGTAGGCCTGACAACCGCGGATGCTATGACATGAACCCTCCATTTGCAATAATCCAGGAATACTTTCTATATTCTTGCGATTGTTACCTACGATATGTAATTATTTCCAGGTGCATCTTGAAGTGCTGATTAAAACAGAACCATATGGGTTGTAATTGATAACTGGAATGACATCTTCAACTCTGTGTCATGCCTCACCCACTCACACATGTGGTGGTTTTAGATGATTTTCACCACAGGGGCTTTCGGAAGTGATTTTCTAAGAAAAGAGCTCTACATAGCCAGTTGGGAGGGGATGATCTGAATCAGCTGATTCGCTGAGAAACATTCCAGAAGAAACAGTGGATCAGGGATGAATGTCATTGGACGGACCCCAGGAGAGTTCTTGTTGGATTGTGGTTGGTTTTGGTTAGTTAACCTCGTCTTGGCTCAGTGGTGGTTAAACTTGTCCCTGGTCGGGGGTAAGATGTGGAATATTTGTGTTGAATCTGAGAACTTGGGACTGGAAGACATTCATGAGTGTTTCCATATTATTACCACAAAAGAGCGTGTTCATCAGAATATGAATACCAGCTGCCAAGAGAGCAGCCTTCACATCTCAGTGGCTTGACCAAGTCCATGGATGGTCCTTGCTCCTGCACCTGTTTGCGGTATGTGGGGTACTGGTCTGAGAAGCTCTTCTCTAAGATGGCTGGGAAATCAACCCCTTCTAACCTGTGATGCCGCCATCTTACACATGTGACCTCCACAGCTGCAGAAGAAGCAGATGTAGTGTGGACGGTCTGCACAATGGTGTCTGGCCAGGCCTGGAAAGAGCCCACATTCCACTGGCAGAACCCCATCACTCTATGTTGAAGGGAGACCAGGTGACACGGTCTTCCTGTGTGTTCCCAGGAGTAAGACTGGCCAGCATCAGGCTGGTCTCCTCTGAGAGATTCGGGCCAATTTCCATGGTGTAATCCCTCTCCTGGTTTGGCTGTGTTTTGACCGAAAACAGAGACATTTAGCTTAAAGTGCGGAGTTTGGATTCTGGTTGGGGAAAGAAGGCCTTTAAGAGTTTGGTGGATTTGGGTTCTTGTTTTGCCACTTTCTCCTATGGGATTTGGGATAAATTTATTAAAAATGAGCCGAGACCGGGTTTGGCTCAGTGGATAAAGCATTGGCTTGCGGACTGAAGCGTCCCAGGTTCGATTCTGGTTGGGGGCATGTACCTTGCTTGCGGGCACATCTCCACTGTGGGGCGTGCAGGAGGCGGCTGATCGATGTCTCTCTCTCATCGATGTTTCTGACTTTCTATCTCTCTCCCTTCCTCTCTGTAAAAAATCAATAAAATATATTTTTAAAAAATGAAGAAAATATCAGTATTTAGTTCATAGGATTGGTATGAGAGTTACTAGTAAATAAGCTCATGCTCAAAAATTGCTTGTATGTGTCAATAATAATAATAATGATGACAATAAAAAGTTGTTACCATTGTTATTATAGACAATGAATGTAATTATAATTACTGCTAGTTGTTTATTTACCCTGTGACCTAAGAGGAAAGGGATTTCTACAATAGTGTTTCAACCCTGCCCACCCAGGGGTGTCATGAGTTAGAGTCATTGGAAGTGCACACAGTAGGGCAACACCTGGCTATGCTGAAGCCAAACCTTCTCCCATCAGTGAGTTGAGAAAGCCAAGCCCAGCACAGGTGGCTGAGGGCAGTCGGAGGTTGGAAGAACAGGTTACTTGAGGAAGACCCTGAGTCAGAAGACAGAAAATGGAGGAAAATTAGAGAATTTCAGAGCCGAGGGCGGGTCCAACATTCAGCACTGCATGCCACTCACAAACGTTTGGGAATCCAGCCTTCAAGGGAAGTGGGAGAGAGCTGTGTGAGCTGACCCTTCACCCATGCCGTTGGCTTCTCAGAGTCCCCAAAGTGTCTCTCTTTGTTGCCCTCTTTCCAGCCTTACCTCTTGATCCAACTTTATGGAGCACCATAAGTAGGTAGAGAGAATTAACTGCTCTAAGAAAGAAAAAAAAAATGGTCCCTTGCCTTGGAGGGTAATCGGCCTCTCCCATTGCTCTGGGTCTGAGAAGTCCTTCCTTTTCTTGTGACACAAAAATGCTCATGTTTGCAAAGGCCCCAAAGGCCTTCAATTTCTTCTTCCCAGTTCCCTTTAGAGCAGCGGTTCTCAACATTTAATACAGCACCTCATGTGGTGGTGACGCCCAACCATAAAATTATTTCCATGGCTACTTCATCACTGTAATTTTGCTACTGTTATGAACTGTAATGTAAATATCTGATATGCAGGATGTATTTTCATTGTTACAAATTGAACATAATTAAAGCATAGTGATTAATCACAAAACAATATGTAATTATATATTGTGAAATATTTATTTCTAATTACAAATAAATGAAATTTTGTCTGGAATCGTGGTGTAGCTGGGCAACAGTCTTCATATAACAACAGTAAACTACATGGCTACACTTTGCTACACCGAGGAGCGGTGTGTTGGTTCCTAAGACCATGGGAAATAGGTGTTTTCTGATGGTCTTAGGCGACCCCTGTGAAAGCGTGGTTCGACCCCCAAAGAGGTCGAGACCCATAGGTTAAGAACCGCTGCTTTAGACAGAAAATCTTGAGAGCATTTCAAGGGTGAAGATAAAAGAAGGTATGGATCAGGATAGGCTTAGTTATGCTGCAATAACAAAGGATTTCAGACTCTCAGTGGGTGGTAGCTCAAGGTCAAATGGGAGCTCTGCTCTGTGCTCTTCTCTCCCAAGACCCGGGCTGAGAGATCAGTCACCGAAGGGAGTATGACATCATTGGAAAAAGAGGATGCTGAGGGTGCCTACCATGGACAAATGCTCCCACATGGTGCTAACAACACAGTGGGCGGAACTGTCATATGCCCACCAGGAAGTCAGGAGACAAGGTCTTTTTTAAAAAATATATATTTTATTGATTTTTACAGAGAGGAAAGGAGAGGAATAGAGAGTTAGAAACATCCATGAGAGAGAAACACCCATCAGCTGCCTCTTGCACGCCCCCTACTGGGGATGTGCCTGCAACCAAGGTACATGCCCTTGACCGGAATTGAACCTGGGACCTTTCAGTCCGCAGAACGAATGCTCTGTCCACGGAGCCAAACCGGTTTCAGCAGGAAACTAGGTCATTTTTGTGCCCGGAGTGAGAGAACTGGTCAAGCAGGACCGCCGGTTACTACAGAGATTCAAATGTCAAAAGCATGTTTGAATTTCAACCCCTGCCTGAGAAAGTAAAAATAGCTGAGGAAAAACAACACATGGACATCCCAGATAAATATGTCAAGCAAAGACCTCTGAGCCCAAAGCGAGACTGAAAAAATACCCAACATTAGCATCTCTAGAAGGATTTCTTTTCTCAAGTTTATGAAATTGGGTAACACAGAGATTACTGATGGCTTGTGTATGTAGGCTACGGGGTGAGTTCTTCAGAAAAGGTTTATTTCTCTATTTTCTTTTATCTATTTAAAATTTCTAGAGAAGTCTGGGTAGTCCTTTCTTGCCCTTAAGAATAAGTGGGTGGACGCTTTGTGGTAGGGAATTTGCTTGTTTTTCTGCTCATGTGGATGAGGACTGTTTCTGAAGTTTCAATTTTTGGGTCTTTACTCTCCACTCAACTGCGTCTAGAATAGTCTTTCTATTTATATTGACTGAAATAAGCATTGGAGGATGAGTGAGCATGAAAAATGAACGAGCATTCATTTTATAATGCCTCAGCGTATGTCCCAAGGATTTCTGAGGCCGTTGTGAGAATTTCAAAACAAATTAATTTCGATTGATTTTCATTTAAGAAATAATGCGACACGTCCGGTCATGTTACCGTAGCAGACAATAAAACCGTATCTGCTATAGAGTTTTTGAGATGATCGTATCCAGATTCCCTTGAACGTCAAAATGAGGTGTGATTTCCATCTTTGGTTAGAGACTCCTGTGGGCTGGTTACATGACCAGGTGTGAAATTCGGTTCCGATGGCACCATAGTTCTCAGGTGGCCACTGTAAGGTTCAAGGCCCAGGAAATGGGAGTGGGAGACAAGGCGTGTTAAAGAGGAAGTTTATTCTGCAATAACAAGCGGGATAGAAAAACCAGGATTAGAGAAGGAGGAGGAGAAGGACCCAGGTGGGCTGACTCGCAGAGAGAGAGAGCAGCAACACATGCAGCAGTGAACATGCCTTTTGAGGGGAGGAACAGGAAGGGGTGGGGCCCGGGGCGGAACAGCACCTGCTGATTGGTGGTTGAATGTCCCAGTGCAGACGCAGGTTACATCATACTCCGCCTACCAGTTGGGGGAAAGGGGGAATCTATCAGCCACTTTTCTTTTCCTTTTTTTTTTTTTAACATATTTTATTGAATTTTTACAGAGAGGAAGGGAGGGAGATAGAGTCAGAAACATCAATGAGAGAGAGACATCCATCAGCTGCCTCCTGCATGTTCCCTACTAGAAATGTGCCTCTAACCAAGGTACATGCCCTTGACCGGAACCGAACTTGGGACCTTTCAGTCTGCAGGCCGACGCTCTATCCACTGAGCCAAACCCGTTTTGGCAATCAGCCACTTTTCTTATTTGGAAACATTCTTGGGATTGTCTGTGGATGGCAACCTACTTGTATCCATCTTTTTGAAAAATTCTATCGGAGAGGAAAGACGTTTCTAAAACTCTTCCGTGTGAAAATCATGTCTCAAAAGCAGGATTCTTGGACACGGGTTTCCCGGGATTCAGGTTAGCGTTCAGCTCGGGAGCCCAATCAAACAAATGAAGGTTTCTTTTTGAATTTGTCTCTTCTTGTCTTTCAACACCCTTTATGAATATTATGATCACCCTCCGTTGCCTTCCAATTTCATAATATTCTTCTCTCTTCATCTGCCCCATTCCCACTCCACTCACAGCTCCCCCAGCACCTGCTCCAATGTCTCCTCTCCCCCTCCCTCTAAACAATGGATTTGTCAGGGCCATGGCTCCAGCGTGAGGGACCATTTCCCGCTGTCACTGCATGTGGCTGGCCCAGGGCTCTCTCTCTGCTCTGGCCTAGACAGGACAGTCCCGCCTGAATGATGCCCCGTCAGTCCTCGCAGCTAAGGATCAGAAAGAAGAGATCGCAGGACAGCCAACCCTTTCGTATCTCATCCTTCTTCCCTGACCACAGGCTTGCCGGAGGTTAGAAATACAGTGGTACCTCGAGATACGAGTTTAATTCGTTCCATAACCTTGAGGCGTGGGAAACTATGAGACGCTGGAGTCGCGGTAAACTGATGGGTCGTGTGCAGCCGGCCAATCCATCCGCAAGATTACTCCTATCTCAAAAGTTGCTCGTATTTCAAAGCAAAAATCGCTCGCTCGATGGCTTGCATCTCAAAAATCTCATGTTAGGGCACTCGTATCTCAAGGTACCTCTGTAACATATTCTTTAAAGAAGAGAATGCCCTCACTTACCCAATACGCTCTAAAAATACGCCACCAACATGATGTTAGTAATGAGCAGAAAGCTGGAAAAACGCCAAATGAGAAGACTGCCCCCGTTAAGAAATGTAACCTCCCTGGCTCCCAGAATGATGTATTTTATGCACCTGTAGACGGCTGGCGAGGCTTAACATTCCGAGGGCCACTTTCTAGTAACCAACTCCCAGAAGCCCGTGGACAACCGCTGCTTTGATGTGGAAAATAACTGCGAAAATGGGTGGCGAGCCATCGAAAACACCCCCCCCGTTGAATCCGGAGGGGCCGGGAGCGAGACTTGAAATCCTCTTACCGAGCCAAATGAATGAAGGCGCGCTCGCCTTCGGAGGGACACAATGAAAAGAAACCTCTAACGTTTGTGTGGCACAGTGTCCCAGAAATCAATTAGGTAATTTTGTACAATCATATCAGGTAGAGCATCAGCCCATTACTGAAACCCGGAGCTTTCAAACCTAATGGAGACGATTTGACATTCCTCGGCGAGCTGCCAAAGGCCCCGTCCAATTGCCAACGTGACAATTATTGACACAGACAGGGACAGGCAGCGAAGGGTTTTCAAGGAAATAACGTCCATAATTTTCTACTGTGTTTTAAGCTCAAAACCCGCAGCCGGTGAGTGACTAGAATCTGTAGGAAATCGCTCTCTGCAGATCCCTTGCGTGTGGGAGCGGTGATGGCCAGTAATGGGGCAAGTGCGGGCCCACGTGAAACCCAATTAGGCTGGAAACGGCGAGGCGAGCCGTGCAGGCTGGAAGTGGCCGGGATTTTATTCATCGACTGCCGCCAGGGATCAGAGATCACACCCTCTGGGGTCTCTCCTTGCTCTGTGCACTGAGCATCCCTCGCGGCCTGGATGACTTTCACATCGCGGATTTCATGGCGGGACTCTAAGGCGGCAGGCCCACATGGCTGTTTTCTGCTAGCTCCCAGCCTGTGCCTGGTGTTCAGTGAATCCCTCTCACATCCAGGCCCTGAATTCCCCTCATAGCTCATATGCTCAATCCTTCATCTAAGCCCGTCCTCACAATATCCCACAATACCCTCTCCTCTCCATTTGCCAGTCTCATTCTGCTCCTTCTTTGAGGTCATGTTTGAATCCGGTTGCCTCATAGTCTTACTACTTCTTTTTTTTTTTAATATATTTTATTGATTTTTTACAGTGAGGAAGGGAGAGAGATAGAGAGTCATAAACATTGATGAGAGAGAAACACTAATCAGCTGCCTCCTGCACACCCGCTACTGGGGATGTGCCCACAACCAAGGTACATGCTCCCGACCGGAATCGAACCCGGGACCTTTCAGTCTGCAGGCTGATGCTCCATCTACTGAGCCAAACCGGTTTCGGCGTCTTACTACTTCTTGTTTGCTGAGGGCCTACCGAGGCCAAGGCCAGTGATGAGTTGACTTATATGTTGGACCCATGGTTTTGGTACCTCTGTCTCTCTTCCATAAGCGTGTAAAGAAACTGATGCGTGCAATAAACAGGGAGTTGTCTTATTTCCACAGATGCGGTGTACATCGGAAGGTGCAAGTATACCTCTGATTGTGTGATTAAATAACGTTTATTTCCTTAGAAGAACACAACCGCTTTGCATAATAGGGACTCACGTTCCCACTGGACGGGTAAAGAATTGGAGGATCCCAGGGATTGAGTTTCTTGTGTCAATGTGTTTACGTCACAAATAGAGATTCGAACAGAGGCCCCTCTGCCTCTGGAGCCCACGCGGAATTGAGAACTGGACATTAGAAGTTTGAGGGACTTGGTACCAGCTGGGTGGCCAGTCCAGGGAGCCGGGCCCAGCAGAGGCAGGGCTCAGAGCAGTGGGGTTTTGTCAAAGGCCCCCCTGAGAATTATTACTAAATCAAGATTTTTCAGGTGCTCGGCGTAAGGAGAAGTCAGGTGAAGTCTGTCTCTGCCGCTTACATAACACTGTTGTGGGGAGCACGGTGAGGACCATCCTTATAAATGCTCCCTCCTCCCCCCAAAGATCTTGTTCTCTGGGTACTTTATTTCCTTTCTCTAAAGAGACAAAAATATTCTCATGCGATGGTAGGCTTTTCGATATTAGAGGAGCTACTCAATAACTCTATTAGCTGGATAGCAGTTAAGACAATATAATTTATCCATTTTACTTTTTACCTTGGCTTTTAGGAAATCCACAGCTCATGTTTTATGCTCCATTTAAATAATTACACCGTACGGAGGTTTTACCTACTTTTCTTCGCAGAGATGCATAAATGAACTGACACATGCAAAAGAAAAGGGGAGCTGTTCTCTCCCCACAATATGCTTCTGATTGTGCAATTAAATGGTTTTGCTTCCCTTAAAGAAACACACACAAGTTTACTTGTTCACGTGACATGCTATTTCACCTACAATTTCTAGGAGAGAGAAAAAGCTAGGGCCTTTTGGAAAAGTTTTTTTTTTTTAATTAAACCTTTATTGTTGCAAGTATTACATATGTCCCCTTCCCCCTCCCCCCCAGTGACCCCTTCTAGCTCCCACATTCCAGCCCCAGGCCTTCCCCACTGTATTGTCTGTGTCCATGGGTTGTGTCTGTATGCATACGAGCTCTCTGGCTGATCTCATCCCACCCACCCACCCATGTCTACCTCCCCTCTGAGGTTCCACAGTCTGTTCCCTGCTTCCATGACTCTGGATCTGTTTTTTTTTTTTTAAAATAATTTTTTGGTTTTTTTTTTTTTTTTTGAGAGGAAGGGAAAGGGATAGATAGAGAGTCAGAAACATCGATGAGAGAGAGAGACATCGATCAGCCGCCTCCTGCACGCTCCCCACTGGGGATGTGCCCACAACCAAGATACATGCCCTTGACCGAAATCAAAGCAGGGACCCAGTCCACAGGCCGACGCTCTATCCACTGAGCCAAACCAGTTTCTGTTTTATTCATCAGTTTATTTTGTTCATTCGATTCCACGTAGGTATGAGATCATGTGATTCTTATCTTTCTCCGACTGGCGAATTTCCCTCAGCAGAATCCCCTCTGTGGGAAAGTTTGGCTGGAAATTCATCTTGACCAAGTTTTGTTGAACTCTGCTCTTAGTCCTGTTGCATAATGAATAGCACTTCAGACAAGTTCACTTAGATCCGGTGATCTGCATGCAGTGGGGATTCCTGCCGATGCCTAGCCTGGAGTTAGATCTCTCCAAACCTGCCCTCTGGCTTGATAGGAGCATCATTAAAATGGAATTCCTGGAGGAGTGGCAATCCAGTTTAACTAAGAATACCTGGGGTGGAGAAGGACAGGGTGGGGGTGGGGATGTCTGTCTTTATAATTGATCCCCATTGTAGCCAAATGGATGTGCTATTTTTCACACTGGAGGGTAAGGGGCTGTTTTTATTTTATTTATTTATTTATTTATTTTTAAAATATATTTTATTGGTTTTCTACAGAGAGGAAGGGAGAGGGATAGTTAGAAACATCGATAAGAGAGAGACATCTATCAGCTGTCTCTTGCACTCCCCCTACTGGGGATGTGCCCGCAACCAAGGTACAGGCCCTTGACCAGAATCGAACCTGGGACCTTCCAGTCCGCAGGCCGACGCTCTATCCACTGAGCCAAACCAGTTTCAGCTAGGGGCTGTTTTTATTAGAGACTTTATGGTTCATGTGTCTGCAAACAGAATTAGTGCCTGATGGACAGATGGTCTCCGAGATGGGAGGGGAGGTTCTCCTAAGCATGGGTCATAGTGTAGCCTCAATTCCTTGTAGACCAGGGGCCCCAGTTCAGACAAGGCAGACCCGGGCTGAGAGTCAGGAGCCAGAACACTCCCCAGGAGTGTCAGAGTGGGAGGGACTTTCTGGACAGCTCAGGTCACGGTGAAAGGCTCCCTCTAGTGCAGTAGTTCTCAGGGGTCACCTAAGACTATTGGAAAACACCTATTTCCCATGGTCTTAGGAACCAACACACCGCTCCTGGGTGTAGCAAACTGTAGCAATGTAGTTTACTGTTGTCATATGAAGACTGTTGCCCATGCTACACCACGATTCAAGACAAAATTTCATTTATTTGTAATTAGAAATAAATATTTCACAATATATAATTACATATTGTTTTTGTGATTAATCACTATGCTTTAATTATGTTCAATTTGTAACAATGAAAACACATCCTGCATATCAGATATTTACATTACAGTTCATAACAGTAGCAAAATTACAGTTATGAAGTAGCAACAGAAATAATTTTATGGGTGGGGTTCACCACCACATGAGGAGCTGTCTTAAAGGGTCGCAACATTAGGAAGGTTGAGAACCGCTGCTCTAGTGCCATCTGGGGTCCTGAGCACCAAGAAGAGCGGTGGTGGTACAGCCAGTAAGATTTCGGAAGAAGTAGGTGTAGACATTGGTAGAGGTAGAGGTTCAGTAACAGGCGTAACCTGAACCCAGACAAATATGTCTGTCTGTCTCATCCATGTACTTACTTACTTACCCCGATGTTTATTGATCATGTGACCTCATCCACACACACCGGCTGCTGAGGCCTGGGGTGACAGGATGGCACCCACACTGTACCGAACCCTGGATGGACTGGTGTCACCGGAGGAAAAGGAGCTCACCCATCTCTCTCTCAACACCCGCTCTCCAGAGCGTTCATGACTCTAGCGACCTGGTGACAAGGAAAGTCACTGGGCCGGTTCCCTCACCTATGAAATGAGAGATCGGATTGAAGCATCCATCTTATAGAGAAACTGCTGTTTGACATTTTAACCCTCCTATTTGGCTTCTGTAAATGCTTGCTTACTTGAATAATAAGGAAAACGAGACTATTCTCACTTCAGAGAGGCCATTAAACCTTTCCTGGACAGAATTATCAGTGCTGGCACCAGGCCAGGCCTTCAGTGGAGGTCTCAAGGCCCCAGCACCTAGGGGCTCTTTAAGAACTGGCAAAGGGGCGGGAAACATCCCATATTTGGGAGACAAAGAAGGTAAAAACATATAAATAGGAAAAATTTCTGCATGTTGGGGCCCAGAATTTGAGAAACCTTTTCCTCTGGACCCGCGCGTAATAAATGTAACTCCAAACTCTCCCAGCATGGTTTGGTTATTCCGTTTTTCTGTAACATGATGATCTCTAAGAAGGCTTCTATTTCGAAAACTACAGGATTCTATTATTCAGTCCAAGCCAGGTGTGGGAAGCATGTGGAAATGAAACAGAGGGGACAACCAGAGGCGACCGAGAGCGAGGCTGCTGAGGTGAAGGTGGTAGAGAGTGGACTGGGAGGGAGGTATCCTGGGGGGGGGGGGGGGCAGGGGGCTCCTGAATTCGGTACTCTTTCTGGTTAACCTTGAGCAAGTTACTTAACTACTCTGCACCCGGATTTCTCTCACTTAGACCCAGCGTACTAATTTGTGCCATGCACCCATGTGGTGGGTATGATGGGGGTACAGTCCTCCTACCGTGGGCTGGCCCGGGTGACACTCAGCCGGTGCTGTGTCCTGGTGTCCAGCAACCAAAGCACCAGCTCTGTCAACCACACAGGGGTCTGGGGCCAGTTCATGTTGGAGCCCAAACAGCATGCAAAGGGACAGCCTTTATTGTAGTTAGAACCCCACGTTTGAGAATTTCCATTCTTTAGCGGCGTGATGCAATAATTCAAGGCCTTCCTTCCTCATTGGCAAAGGAAAGCGCTTGAATTCCATAAAACCTTCACAATATTTTCTAATTCACGATTCTAAGATCCATAAGCTAACCGACACCCTTGGAAGCTGTTGGAACATTTCATCTTTATGGGTCCCGCTACCTCTTGCACATAGTAGGCGCTCATCAATTCCGTTAAGGACGATGAATGAGATGGTGCCCCGTAATTTAATTCTCTCAGCCGCCAGCCAGGAAGAAGCTCACATCAAGACAGGGGATGCGCCACCTTAATCCTCTGAGTGCTGAACTATCTGCGTCATGCTGTCTCAAAGACCTGGGCTGGTGGCCTAAACTGATAAATTCTTCCATTAAGAAATTGCTCTCTCTGGCAGGCCCTGCTTCTGCGGCGGCCCCGATGAGACAGAGCAGGCAGGGTGACCGGGTCTGCTCATCAAGTGATGGCAGCCAGGAGAGGCCCGAGGAGCGAAGGCTCAGGGCACCCAGCGATACCCACGGGGCACAGCTGAGACCACCCTCACCGGCTGGGGACGAGGAGACACAGGTCCTGGTGCAGTGTCGTCCCTGCCGGCTCAGCAATCACACCGGCTCTGGGGTGATTTTTTTAAAGTCAACATTCCCCTGTCGGCACTAAAGTGCAGTACTGGTCTGAGAATACTTAGGTTTATGTCTTTTTTAAAAAAATGTTTTTATTAATTTCAGAGAGAGGAAGCGAGAGGGAGAGTTATAAACATCAACGATGAGAGAGAATCACGGATGGGCTGCCTCTTACACGCCCCCTCCTGGGGATCGAGCCTGCAACCCGGGTACATGCCCAGAGGGGGATTTGAATGGTGACCTCCTAGATCAGTGGTTCTCAACCTTCCTAAGGCCGTGACCCTTGCACACAGTTCCTCATGGGGTAGTGACCCCCAACCATGAAATCTTGCTACTGTGATGCATCGTGATGTAAATACAGTGGTACCTCGAGATACGAGTGCCCTAACATACGAGATTTTTGAGATATGAGCCGTTGAGCGAGTGATTTTTGCTTTGAAATACGAGCAACATTTGAGATAGGAGTCATCGCGTGGATCGGCCGGCTGCACATGACCCACCAGTTTACCGCGACTCGAGTGTCTCATAGTTTCCCATGCCCCAAGGTTACGGAACGAATTAAACTCGTATCTCGAGGTACCACTGTATCTGCATTTTCCGATGGTCTTAGGTGACGCCTGTGAAAGGTCGTTCGACCCCCAAAGGAGTCGCGACCCACAGGTTGAGAACCGCTGTCCCAGATTCATAGGTCACTGAGTCACACCGGTGGGGCCTTCGCTTTATGTTGATGTGGTTTGTGGTCCAGCAGATCCACGACGGGCAGACACGGAAAGGCCCGCCTGGGTCTGTCCAGCAGATGAATGGCGCAGACATGACCGACTCTGAGATCCTGTCCATTTTCACCCAGAAATGCATCTGCCAGGCCTCAGGGAGAGAGTGGGATCTGGCGCTGGACGGCGGGGTGCGTTGGAGGGAAAGGTGGTGGTGGGAGGTGCAGAGAGAGGAGGGAGGGAGGGCGTCTTCGTCGCATCCTCAGGTGTTCTTTCTCCCTGACCTCCGCCCCAGATTGGCTCTCTCAGAGCAGGCGGCATGGCTGTTTGTCTCTGCGGGTGCAGGGTGTGTCCCCTCCTTTGGGGGCGCGGTGGGGGGAGCGGGATGGGGCTGTTTTCTCTCCACCCGCCGTCTAGACTCACGTTTGCTCCTTGTTCGGTGCCTGGGCTCCTGGCACCTCCCCGAGCCTGGGCTGGGGCAGGGACTCCCTAGAGTTCAGGGATGTGAACAGCACACCCCATCATCTGCACGTGCTGTTTACCGGGACTAGAAGCTGTACTCGCCTCTGTTTCTTTCTGTTTTGTTTTGTTTTTTTAAAATATATTTTTAACAACAATGGGTGAAGTGCAGCTTCAAGGTTTCATCCAAAGCAAAGCACGGTTGCCATTGACTTCCATCCACCTCTAGCTCTGCTTGCTCCCAGGCGTCCTGGAAGGCAGGAGCCTCCATCCAGAGTCCGTTTCACCCCTTTAACGGGCCTCCCGCCTCTGTCCACTCCTCTGCCTTTGGAGATACCAGGTCAAACCTGTTCCAAAGGTGGAAACAGTGGGGGAGGAGGCCAGAGGGGCGGTGCACCATGTTTTTTTTTTTTTGTATGTGTGTGTGTTTAAATGAGTTATTGCTTGGCTGCCCTGATCTCTCTCTCTCTCTCTTTTTAAAAATATATTTTATTGATTTTTTTACAGAGAGGCAAGGAGAGGGATAGAGAGTTAGAAACATCCATGAGAGAGAGACATCGATCAGCTGCCTCCTGCACGCCCCTTACTGGGGATGTGCCTGCAACCAAGGTACATGCCCTTGACCGGAATCGAACCTGGGACCTTTCAGTCCGCAGGCCGTCACTCCATTCACTGAGACAAACCGGTTTCGGCAGCTGCCCTGATCTCTTCAGAAGCATCAGAAAAAACCAACCAACCAAACAAAACCACCAACACCCCACACCAAACAAACCACAGCGTGCTTTAAGCAGCAAATGCTAGGAAAACGTCTGTGCGGATAGAGATGTATTTCCACAAGGTTTTCAGAGAGAGAGAAAACGATCCCCAAATTGCAGCCTGGCTCTGTGAGACCCGCGTAGCAGCGGGGCCTAACACAGCTCGAGATTTGAGGCAATTTGGACACCTCAAAGCGAACCAGCCAGCACCGCAAGGGCTTTGAAACCCAAAGAGAATGCAGCCTGCTCGCTTACGCTCTCCGCAGCTTCAAAGGGACAGTGCTCTCCTCTCATCTCCTGGCTTTGCTAGGGCACCACGGGAAGGCAGTGATTTGCCTGGCACTTTGGCTACTCGGTCGGGCAGAAGAGGGACAGGGCTACCCTTGATGGCTGTGAGTTCAAATCCTCGTCTTTCCGTGCAGACCTGGGAAGGGCAGAGCAGACAGCGAGGGGCTGCCACGCAGGCCTCGCACCGAGTCACGGGTCCCTGATGCCATGCGGTTCAAGACAGACTCCTTGCCCGACTCTGTGCTTGTATTTCCATCTTTTCAGCTCCCCGAGTTCTCTCTCGGGCGGGGTGCTCAGAAGGGCCAGGCTGCCTCGCAGCCCCTGTGAGCTCAGATAATGAACAAGCAATTAAATCTCATGCTTGAGGGCCTGTGCTGATTGCCTGCTGGAGAGGGCAGAGCCCAGTCTTGTTCTCTGCCCGCGGGGCGGGGGGTGCGGGGCCTGGCTGTATTTCTCTGGGGGGAGGCTTGTCAGCTGCAGGGGAGCGTGGAGGAGAGGGCCTGGGGGGACCTGGGTTCAAGGAGACCCCCGTGCTGGAAACGGGCGTGAGCTGACCTTGTCCGCACAAGGTATTGTCTGAGTTGTTACTGTACTTTCCAGGGTATAAGATGACTGGGTGGCTGGAAGCAGTTTGGCTCAGTGGATAGAGCGTCGGCCTGAGGATTGAAGGGTCCCAGGTTCGATTCTGGGTCAGTGGCATGTACCTTGGTGGCGGGCACATCTTTAGTGGGGGGTGTGCAGGGGGCGGCTGATCAATGTCTCCCTCTCATCGATGTTTCTAACTTCTATCCCTCTCCCTTCCTCTCTGTAAAAATTCAATAAAATACATTAAAAAAAAAAAAGACCACTGGGTATATAAGACGACCCCCAACTTTTCCAGTTAAAATATAGATGTTGGGATATACCCATCCTATAAGATGATATCTGGCGTATAAGACGACCCCCGACTTCTGAGAAGATTTTCCGGGGTCAAAAAGTCGTCTTACACGCCAGAAAATACAGTATTTGTTAGCAAAACACAAACAGGCAGTGACTGCACTTCTTTTCAAAGACTCTCCTCTGCAATGAGCGAATGTTTACCGAGGGCGCGTTTGAAAAGAAACAACAGGTGCTCTTGCTGTTTGGCGGAGATGGCTATTGTAGCTGGGTGCTTGAAGCTAACTCTTGTTTTTGCTGCGTCTCCCGTTCAAGTTCCCAGTCGTTGAGAGGGAGCGTTGGAGATGGTGGTATAACTTGACCAAGGACATGCCAATGGTAAGGGGTAGAGACAGAAATGGGTCCTGGAAGTTTATTTGAGGAATCAGCTTTCTTAACCTCTCTGCTTGCCTCTCTCAATAATAATTAACTTGAGTAATTCACCACTTAATAAAAATCATTCCATTAATAATGCAATAGATACGTATTGAGTTGGAGCTCGCCATCAGAACATCAGGGATAAAAAAGGCCTACCTTTTCCCTCTCCTGCCGGATCATGCGTGGTAGGGTGGGGCTGACATTGGGAAGAAGTAGCACATGATTATAGAACAGCAAACCGTGGTAAGTGCCATGCAGTTAAATCACGTGATGAGGTGGGAATGTCTAAACCAGTGGTTCTCAACCTTCCTAAGGCCGCGAGCCTTGCATACAGTTCCTCATGTGGTGGTGACCCCCAACCAGGAAATGTTGCTACTGTTATGCATTGTGATGTAAATATCTGCATTTTCCAATGGTCTTAGGTGACCCCTGTGAAAGGGTCGTTCGACTCCCAAAGAAGTCGCAACCCACAGGTTGAGAACTGCTGGTCTAAACCAAGGGTCTCAACTAGTTCCAGGCATCGTGGGATACCATTCTGAAGAAGTGAACTTGAACTGACAGATGACTAAGGTGGATGAGGGGGCGAGGGGATATAGGGAAGAGAAAGCGATGGGAGGGGAGGCTGGGGAGGTAGCCAGGGCCAGGCCACGTGGGACTGTACAGGTCTCATTAAGAATTCTATTTCTGATCCAAAGAGTAACCCCGGGAAATGACACCCTGATATTTGCGTGTTGGGAAGGGCGCTCCAGCTGCGGCACGAGGATGGGCAGGGTGGATAGTGTGGGAAACAGGTGAGTGTGACAAGGACCAGTGTGACAGAATGAAGGCAGAGGTGGGAGGCTCTTTGGAAGACAGAAAGCACAGAGCTTTGTGATGCTCAGGTTTGGGGAGAGCAGGGAAGAAGGTCAAGGATAATTTCTTGATTTCTGGCTTGCGTCGCTGGATGAATGTCTGTCCCTTTAAGCCCGTGGTTCTCAACCTTCCTAGTGCCTCGACCCTTTAATAGAATTCCTCATGTGTTGGTGACCCCCAACCATAAAATTATTTTCATTGCTACTTCATAACTGTCATTTGGCTACTGTTATGAATTGTAATGTAAATATCTGATAGGCAGGGTGTATTTTCGTTATTACAAATTGAACATAATTAAAGCATAGTGATTAATCACAAAAACAATATGTAATTGTATATTGTGAAATATTTATTTCTAATGACAAATAAATAAAATGTTGTCTTGAATCATGGTGTAGCATGGGTAACAGTCTTCATATGACAACAGTAAACTACATCGCTACACTTTGCTACACCGAGGAGCGGTCTGTTGGTTCCTAAGACCATGGGAAGTAGGTGTTTTCCAATAGTCTTAGGCGACCCCTGTGAAAGGGTCGTTCAACCCCCAAAGGGGTCGCGACCCACAGGTTAAGAACCGCTGCTCTAAGCTGAGATGGGTAACACAGCAGGATGCGATGACTGGATGTAGGGGACAATTTGAACTTGGTTTGGACCCGCTGAGGATGAGATAGCCCCAAAGGGAGATAATTGTGTAAATCCTCGCACA
This sequence comes from Lasiurus cinereus, assembly GCA_011751065.1. Taxonomy (NCBI): domain Eukaryota; kingdom Metazoa; phylum Chordata; class Mammalia; order Chiroptera; family Vespertilionidae; genus Lasiurus; species Lasiurus cinereus. Next base: position 1,528,031 of record JAAGEH010002529.1, read on the forward strand.
GGAAGGTCCGCAGTTGAAATCAGAGGTTGGAGGCCACAGAACCTTGGAGTCACTCGTATGGACAAGATGCCTTGCAGAGAGGCTATAAATGGAAAAGGACTGAGTCTGGGATGGAAAGATGAGAAACTTCACTGGGCAGAGGCCATGGAACAGAGGACTAGAAGAAGCCAGAGCAGCAGAAGACCCCAGGAGGTGGGGACACCTCAGAGTGGGGGGACTTCCAGAAAGAGGGGCTGGGCAGGGTGGGAATGCTCTGCTGAGAACTCCCTCAGCGCCTTCCCCTCCCCCATCCTCAAAAAACTGGTGCGAGGCAGAAATTATTATTTTCTTCATCTCATCGATAAGGGAGATGAGGCTCAGAGATCTTAAATAATTTATAGCCAATCACACAATGATTAAGTGGGGAATCCAGATTGGAAGGTGGTTCTACGTCTGGATCCCACACTTCTGTCCCGGTCTCTCCGTGGCTTTCTTTCACCTTCAAGTTTATCTTCTCTTTTTTTTTTTTTAGAAAAAGAACAATGTAATGGCACTTAGGGTTGTTAAGGAATCCGGATGAGAAAAGGAATGACAACTGAAATACAATGTGAAGCTTATAAACTGATGAAGGGTTTTGAATATAGGATAAGTAGGCTTTTAAAACCAATGGATGTGACCCTTTAATAGGCTGTTTATTTCAAATCTGACAGTTGCAGCTAAAACACGGAGGGCCTGCATCTATCTTCTGCCTCAATTAGTCTCAGAGCCAGTGTAGCAAAGATGATTCTTCTGAAGCCAGCCGATGTCATTCAAAGCCAGATGGGTAAAAGAAAGGCCGGTCACGGAGGACGCATGCAGGACATGGCATTGGGGACTAGGAGAATTCAAATGACTGGGGGATTTTTCTCGTTTTCATCTTTATGAAGATCGGATCATACTATATGGATAACTCATCATCTGTCCAAATCATATGTGAATTAAGAAAACTCAAATATGGGCTGAGTGGGGTTGGATTGTAGGGGTTTTAAATATTCTGATGTTTGCGGGAGTATTTATGGGAAGGCGATAAATAAGTGTAGGTTTACAGGACTTGCAGGCTGGAGTGTAATATGATGATTGAGATTCAAGAGTTGGGCTGGTGGCCCACGTGTCTCCAGGGATGGGTGGTAGAGAGGGAAATATTTAAACACTTTAGGGAAACGAAAGTCTAGAAACACCTGGAGCCTGAAGACTAAGGAGAAAGAGACAGAATTGCTAGCTGGGTAAGTTATCCCTTTCCAGGGCCTCTTGAAGCATCCATTTTATATAAAAACTGCTGTTTGAAATTTTAACCCTGCTATTTGGCTTCTGTAAATGTTTGCTTGCTTAAGTAATAAGGAAAATAAGATTATGCTCCCTTCAGAGAGGCCAGTAAACCTTCCCTGGACAAAATTATTAGTGCTGGCACCAGGCCAGGCCTTGGGTTGAGGTCTCAAAGCCTCAGCACATAGGGACCCTTTAAGAACTTGCAAAGGGGCGGGAAACATCCCATATTTGGGAGACAAAGAAGATAAAAACATATAAATAGGGAAAATTTCTGCATGTTGGGGCCCAGAATTTGAGAAACATTTTCCTCTGGACCTGCGTGTAATAAATGTAACTCCAAACTGTCCGAGCATGGTTTGATTATTCTGGTTCTCTGTAACACTCTAATGCGCTGAGCTTGACTGTATCCCTGTCCTTTCCCTGTGCTCTCCACTGGCCTGATGACTGGTCTCGCTTCCAGGAGCAGAAGCTCATTTATGGCAAGGACTGTGTTTTTCATCCTTGTTTCTTGACACCTAGTTTATTTAGCGCCAGGACCATACTAGATAATTGTTAAGTAAACATCCGTTAAAGATTAAACAAATCAACCAATGCCACGAAAGGCTTGAAAATGAGAAAGGAGGCCAGGGGAAGGGAAAGATGATGATGTGGGTCTGTGTGCCAGGAGGAAGAGGATCCCGGGAAAATGTGTGCTCATGGATGCCCAGGATCTTATTGATGACTTACATATGGGCCTCAGACCCGGATAACTCCAGCAGAAAGGTGGTACATTCTTCAAAATTAAAAGAATGGGAGGGTCACTCAAGAATACCGTATTTTCTGGCATATAAGACGACTTTTTAAAAAATATTTTATTGATTTTTTACAGAGAGGAATGAAGAGGGATAGAGAGTTAGAAACATCGAGGAGAGAGAGACATTGATCAGCTGCCTCCTGCACACCCCCTACTGGAAATGTGCCCACAACCAAGGTACGTGCCCTTAACCGGAATCGAACCTGGGACCCCTCAGTCCGCAGGCCGATGCTCTATCCATTGAGCCAAACCGGTCTCGGCATAAGACGACTTTTTAACCCAGGAAAATCTTCTCAAAAGTTGGGTGTCGTCTTATATGCTGGGGTCGTCTTATAGGGTGAGTATATCCCAAACTCTATATTTTAACTGGAAAAGTTGGGGGTCGTCTTATACACCAGAAAGTACGGTAGTTCAGGTGGAAGAGGAATATACCAGGGACCCAACCCAGTGGGTGGGAGGCCAGGAGTGAGGCAGGAACCAAGCAGCAGTGAGGGAAGATCTGCAGAGCCTCAAGTTCATTCAGTTTGGGAGACAGTGTGTTTGTAAGGTAACTAGAGGCCCGATGCATAAAATTCATGCAAAGGTCTCGGCCCTCTCGACCCTCACAGCCTCTGCCGGCCCTCGCAGCCCCGGCTTCAGGCTTCACCCGAAAGGTCACCCGGCATGTCGTCTGGATAGTCGTTCAGCAATTGGTCTAATTAGCATATTAGCTGCTTATTATTTAGGATGAACTTTACTGTCCTGATTTTAAGGGTTTTGAATAGATGCTAAGCAGGCTCTTCCTAATTTTCTTGCTCTGGTTCCTGGGGAGCGGGTGGTCCTGAGCCTCAGCAGTGAGATTAAAAGGAAATCTGCCCGGTGGTGGAGGTAAAACGAAGAATCGAGCCAAGGGCAACCTGTGTGGTTTGCTTAATGATAAGGATGAGTCGCTCTCCCAGCTGATTCATGGGAGGCCCGCGTGCCGACTGCGTGTGCATTCTGGAAGGCCTTCTTTGCTTTGTGACCTCGCAGAGGACGTGTTCTCTGGAAGGTGGGCCTCCAGCTGCGGCGAAGTTCCGAGACGGCTGGAGGATCATTACTTTTCCTCTCCTTGGTGGGCCGAGAGGATCTCTGGATACAGCAAACTTGATCTGTGATCTGCCAGGGGCATTAATTAATTAACTAACTAATTAAGTAAATAAATTAACTAACTAATTTAATTAATTAATTAAAGGTGTAGCATTGTGATTTACTGTAGCTCACAGAAATTAAACTGTTGAAGAGGGAGTCATCGACTATCTGGAGGTTGGCTGCTTTTTTCTTTCTTTTCCTTTTTTTTTTTTTTTAGCTTCTTTTTAACAGTGTTTGTGCAGCTTCATGGTACGATACGATGGGTTTCAAAGCAACCAAACAAAAAATACGAACCATGGCTTAAATCCATGCACATCAAAGGAGTGGAAATCTGTGCTTCTTACCTGCATTTCTCGCTATCAGGCTTGGAGAAACGTTTCTCTGAGTAAGATTTTCATGGATTTTTTTTATTCCAAGTTTTTAATAGGACAACAAGGATGGCTTTTCAGTTTCTCCTCAGCGCAGGGGTGGAAACAAAAGGTAAGACTCACCTCTTGGCACCAAGTGAGAAGTCAGAGAAAAAGCCAGGCAGCTTTGGTGAATGTTCAGAGCCAGACAGCGACTTGTGCCTGCCTGGTCTTTGGCGAGTTTTACATATACAGCATGGGGATGTCTCCAGGGAGTGTGGTGGTGATGAGTTGAATAATTCATGTCATGTGCCTACTGCTGGACCGATCTTAGTATCTAGAAAATGCTTACTAAATATTGACTGTTTTCTTTTACATGATTGAAATTTATCATTAGAAATTTATTATTAGAATTAGAATAGAATTTTATTATTTTCCTTCCTTGGCCCCTGGACTCAGAAATTGACCCCTGCACATTTCCAACATTCCCTCCATATCTGATGTTTCCCCTAAGTTTGCTGACATTGGTTGAATCCATGGGCGTATAGGCTAATGGTCTTTAGATGTTGCATGTTACCTGATAAAAAAGGGGGGCAGGCACTGTGGCTTTGGATGTCTTAGAGGTAATTGGGGATGACGGATACTAAAACCTTTTAAAAGACATTCCTGCTCTTAACTAATTCATACTCTGGCAATTTTCCTTTTTAAGACACACTTTTAGGCGACGACTGTGTCTATAATTTACATATATCGTGAAAAAGAGACTTTTTTGGTCCTTTGAATAATTTTTGAAAGAGCTTCTCAGGGATACAGCTTCTAAAGTCTCCTTTCTTGCTGAAGTTACGCTTTCTGCAAGGGTTCCTGTGCTACTGAAGTTTGCTTACCCCGGATTGCTAGCTGACCTGCTGTTGGCCACCTGTCCACTCTGTGGGGATTTATTGGGAGATGGGTTCCCGTCACCTGCTGTAACTCCAGAAAGCCTGGACAGCAATTCAGAAGGTGTTTTGGACCGTATTTCATGTTTCCTGGGCTGCAGGTAGATTGTCCAAGTTGATGATGAAGGATTGGTGTTGAGCTTCCAACCGTTGCCAGGCTAGGTTCTACCATCAGCTTCCTGGAAGTCTAGGATAAACCTGTTTTATCCATGGTTTATCAGTTGGTTTTTTTTTTTCCCCACCAATATTCCAAACTAACTATTAAGATTTCACAGAAAAGAGCGAGTCAAAAATGTTGGGCAGTCGGAGCTGGGAAATTCCCAGTCTTTGGCTCACTGTGTGTGGTTTGTTTTTCCTCTCTGTGCCGGCGTAGTCTCCCAGTGATTAAAACTTGGTATAAATGTTGCTACTTACCCACCTGTCAAGGATGGTGTGAGAATGAGTAATAATATGTGAGCCATGTTTTTGCTCTTTAGAAGAAAGGTGCTATATAAATACTAAGTGTTATTTCATTAAAAATACTTGTATGATAACAGCGTATGTTAAATTCCATTTCCTTGACCAGTTTTATAAATATATTTTGGTGTTGCAATATGGCTGTTTTTATGGTTAGTGTGTGTGTGTGTGTGTGTGTGTGTGTGTGTGTGTGTGTGTGTGTGTTCTACACCCTGTGCTTCATTTTCTGTCTGGATGGTGCAACATATCAAGTGTGTAAGAAAAATATAGATGTTAGTGACATACCTACTCATATAAAATACATGAGCTTGACTCCAACATAATAGGGTCTTATAAAAACGCAACTTGGGTAAACAGTGTTTTTTCTTATTGATCTTAGCTCTACATCAATTATTAGCTGCTCACATGACAAAAGCATTATACTGTTAAACGTAAGGTCTGATTTCAGTGGCAAGAGAGGATGTTTATTGGAATTCATGCTCGCTCAGGTGAAATGTCATCACTTGATGCCTCAGGTCATCAATCAGGAACCTCCTGCTTTTGCTGAAAAGGTGGATCTGATGGATTTGAACCTCTCACATCACTACAGCGTATCCAGAGGACACGGGAGTGGCCCCTCTATGAAGACATAACACAACTACAGCACCATATGTGATTTTTGGGGATAGTTGGTTAAAATGCAAAATAGACTTTCTGATGAGTAATCATAGGGCCTTTAGAAGTGTTAGATGTTCTTCCTTTCCCAAGGGGAGGGGATTGCTATGACGACGGGGAAGCCTGCAAGAGGTGTGCCGGACACATGGAGCGGTAGAAACTCCAGCTCATACTGGTACCCTCAAGTAGAGAAGACAGAGGGGGGTTCTTGAGGAGCTTCAATATGTCCCCAGGAGTCTAGGAGGATGTCCGAACATAGAGGCTGGTGTTGGATCCTGCCTGAGGGATACTGAAGGCCCGAGGCTGGTGCACTCTGCCCGGGGTAGAAGGCAGGACTCGAGGAGGCTGTACTTCTGAGTCTGGTGGAGGCTGTGTCTCGGCATGTTGTGAGTGAACACTGAGGAAGGGGGCTGAGGGAAGCTAGGCCGGTGAGCCTGGCCTCACAGCGCAGCCTTGCAGGAGCGAACAGCAGTGTCTGTGGGCTACATCACACAGATGTCAGGTCTGAGAGAGGCTCACGAAAATCCAGGTGGAATCCATGGAGAAGTGGGGGAACGGGGCGGTTGAGATACTCCAATGAGAGCTACCCATGAACCCCTAAATGGGCTCTGTGAGCGGTCCAGCCATCAGAGTCCTGCCATGAAGGACAACAGGACAGCCATCTGGCGTTAGCCAAGAGAGAACAGCCACAGCTCCAGCGAAGCTAAAAGGCTTAATTCCTTGGCTGTTGTTATTTTTTCTGTCTCTCTCTGTTCCTTTGCTGACCCTCTCTGCCTGGAGAAGCACAGTGAACAGGAGAAGAGCGTGGAAGAGCTGGAAGAGGACACAGTAGAACAGATCATACCCTCTTCCTTGTTGCCTTGAGCCCAGAGTCTGACCTGAACTAGGGAGAGGAGAGAAGCTTTGAATCGGATGTGGTGTCGAACTTTTGATTGATATGGAATTTATAATTCGCAATCCTAAGGTAAATGGTGAAATCTCTCTCACAACTGTCTTTCGTGAGGACTGATATCTTGAATATTTGAAAGTGAGCTTTGGATCATGAGGCTATTATAATAAACTAGAGGTCTGGTGCACAAAATTCATGCATGGGAGGGGTGTCCTTCCCAGCCTGCTCCCTCTCCAATCTGGGACCCCTTGAGGGATGTTGGACATCCCTCTCACAATCTAGGACTGCTGGCTCCCAACTGCTCACCTGCCTGCCTTCCTGATTGTCCTTAACTGCTTCTGCCTGCCAGCCTGATCACCCCCTAATCACTCTCCTGCCAGCCTGACTGGTGCCTAACTGTTCCCTTGCCAGCCTGTTTGCCCCTAACTGCCCTCCCCTGTGGGCTTGGTCATCCCTAACTGCCCTCCCTTGCTGGCCTGGTCCCTCCCATCTGCCCTCCCTTGCTGGCCATCTTGTGGTGGCCATCTTGTGTCCACATGGGGGCAGTCATCTTGTGTGTTAGAATGATGGTCAATCTGCATATCACTCTTTTATTAGATAAGATAAAGGCCTGCTGTACAGGTGGGGGCCAGCTGGTTTGCCCTAAAGGGTGTCCTGGGTCAGGGTGGGTGTTCTCTTGGGGTGTGGGGTGGCCTGGGCGAGGGGCCTGTGTTGGTTTATAGGCTGGCCATGCCCCCGGGAAACCCAAGCACAGGCCCTCTTATCTGGGATTTATTTATCTTCTATAATTGAAACTGTAGTCTGGAGTGGAGCCAAGCCTTCTGCTCGTTCAGCCATTGAAACTTTGTTGCCTTAACCTGGGTTGGCCAAGGTGTGTGGAAAGTTTGGTTTTCTCCAGGGGCAACCCAAGCCTCCCTCCTGCTCTCTCTGTGGCTGTAGCCATCTTGGTTGGATTAATTTGCATACTCACTCTGATTGGCTAGTAGGCGTGGCTGGTGGGTGTAGAGGAAGAATGGTCAATTTGCATATTACTCTTTTATTATCTAGGATGAATGTAACACTGAAGGTATGAAGTTTGTGTGGGGTGTTAAGTGGTAATGAAAGGGGAGAGTCAGCCTCGTGTGTTTGAAGGTTGTGTGGGAGAAAATAAGCCCATTTTCTGTTTGTGTCTCCATTCAGTGAAGAGGTTACAGTCTTCATTGCACAAAGTCCTGGTCACCTTCTGGCGGCTTTTCTGAGGTCTGAGCAGAATGAAATGAGTGGGGCTCTTCATATCATTGATGATGACACCACATTTACTTACTGTAACCTAAGATGGTGGCTTTGAAGTCATATTTAATTTTTTAAAAATATGTTTATAAAAGTATTTTTATTGATTTCAGAGAGGAAGGGAGAGGGAGAAAGGGAAAGAACATCAATGACAAGAGAGACTCATTAATTGGCTGTCCCCTGCATGCTCCCTACTGGGGATCAAGCCCGCAACCTGGGCATGTGCCTTTGACTGGAATGGAACTCTTCAGTCTGCTGGCCAATGCTCTATCCACTGAGCTGAACCGGCTAGGGCTTAAAACATGTTTTATGGTGGATCTTCCTACCTTTTATTATGTAATCGATTATTTTAACACAAATTCAAGGTCAATACAATGCAACCTGTGAGTTTAGGCTCTTCATTCTACCCTATTAAGATTTTCTTGGCCTGATTGATGCTGAATGCATTGGTCGCCCTCCCAGCTTAATGTCCTCTGCCAATCAGATAAGCATGCTCCATTACTTAGGATGTAGGTTTAGGTGCTCAGACAGAGATTCAACAGAACAGTGGCTTAAATAAGAGGCTTCTTTCTTTAACACTCTGGGTATAAGCAGTCTAGGCTTATAGACTCAGAAATCCAGGTGCCTTTTATATTATTTCTCCCTTGGACCAAGTTGGCTCACCAATATGTTATATTCTAATCACTGAGAAGGGCAGAAAGCCGAAGACAGGGCCATGATCCCTAGGACACATTACATCTGCTCTCACCCAGCTGAACAGAACTCAGCCACCTGGCTTTTCCAACTTGCAAAGAAGGCTGGGAAAAAGTCGTCTGTTTTCCTGCATGTTCCCCTCCTCAGCTAAAAAATCCCGTTCTCTGAAAGAAGGGGGGAAATTGGAAGACAATGAGCTGATTTTGCCATGCACAATTTCTCAAGTTTGCATGTACGCAATTAGAGTTTTAACTAGCCATGGTTCTGGACACGCGATGAGTCTTAATCTTTGAGTTCATACGCTTTCTTGATTAACTTCCTAGGGTCATTGATTTCCATCAGCCACAAATTCACCCAGTGCCAAATCTCATTCTGTCGACTTTCCTCTGTCTCTGCCTGAAGGATCACATGACATCCTTTTACCAAATATCTCACTGGAATCTAGATGCGGTATGATGGCGGCCACCTTCCCGTGATCTCCATCTACTGCCTTATCGATACAGGAAATGAGGTTCGCTCAGCGTGACTCCATCTGCGTGAACCCAGCTTTTCCCCGTAGCTCCATTTCCTAGGAGCTCCGTTGTCAAGGGAATTCACGTCAGCTGTACCCATCTACGATTTTTGGAATTCATGTTGTTTCCATGCTTGAAAGTCAGATGGACTATTTAAACGTCGGATGGATGAGTTCCAACTTTCAGGTCCCTACGCTGTTCTTATTACTTCCCAAAAGTTGCAGGGACTTGGTGACTATCATATGTGAATTCTTATAATGCCATAATGTGTTCGTTTCCTAAGACTTCGGTAACAAAATGCCACAAACTGGGTAGCTTACACAACAAAAATGTGTTTCCTGGAATTCTGGGGGCTGGAAGTTCAAGGTCAAGGTGTTGACAGGTTTAAGTTTCCTTGAAGCCTCTCTCATTGGCTTGTAGCTGGCTGTTTAATAACTTGTGTTCTCACATGGTCTTTCCTTTGTGTGTAAATGCCCATCGTGGCAAAGAAAACTGAACTATCATTGCATTGTTAGTTGGGTTCCGGATGAAAAACTCCTGGAAGAGAATTCTCTGGTAACCTAGATTGAAACCCAGAGGTGTATATCAGCATATTTCCTTCTATATTCAAGAGACAATCCAGATACAGTGGTACCTCGAGATACGAGTGCCCTAACATACGAGATTTTTGAGATACGAGCCGTCGAGCCAGTGATTTTTGCTTTGAAATACGAGCAACATTTCAGATAGGAGTAATCGTGCGGATCGGCCGGCTGCACATGACCCACCAGTTTACCTCGACTGGAGTGTCTCAGAGTTTCCCACGCCCCAAGGTTACGGAACGAATTAAACTCGTATCTCGAGGTACCACTGTACATTTTTTTCGTCAACCATGTATAAGAAAGAGATAAAAACTATAGAGCGGCACAGCTGGTCTTGGGCCAGTTTACTCTTCCTGCTGGATGGGTGGGATATTTTAAGAACCAGAGATCAAGGGCTGAGGAGTGTGGAGAGGCGATGGGAAGGAGTTTGGAAAAGGCGTTTCTACATCCGGATCTAGTTTTGATCTCAGCAGTCGTCTTCTCCAGGGGTATCTCTGTGACATCACTAGTCTGACCTTCCGGTTGAAAAAAACTGCCCTCACCTTCAAGGTCAGATTCTGAGATATCAGCATAAGAAGAGCAAGATTTCTTACAAAGCCAGAGGGCCTGTGAGGAGTGGCCCATGGGGTGGGCCACCCCACTTCCTGTACCACCTCTTTCTCCCATGCACCTTCGCAGAGGCCATCTTCAGATTTCAGCGCCGATGCCACTTCTTCCAGGAAGCTTTCGTTTCCTCCTTGAGACCGAATTAGGAGCCTTACTTCACAGTGATGGCCGATCTCCCCACCCGTCTCCCCCACTCTGTGATGATGTGGGCTTTGCCATCAAACCTGGCCCAGGCAAGGAGCCTCAGTCAAATCCCAAAGACATGTGTCTTCTGTATGATTTTTAAACAGGCTAGAACATGATGTCCTTACAGTGCTAAATATGCATAGGGGATCCATCTTATTGAAGACATATTTGTAACGGTAAAACTGCATAATTGTGGAAACGTTCCCCAAATATCTTTTTCAAATCTACTCTACGGCGTGAATGTTGAGAAGCAGTTTCGCATTCAACCATTGTTCCGAAGTTATCTGGCTTTGTAAAGGGTGGATTAAATGTGTGGCTGATTTTCATCGCAGAAAAGGTCAGCAATCTGCGAACACATGTCACTTGGTGAAAAAAAAAATGTGTAGCTCATCTGTAAACTTCACGATTATTTTAAATAGCTCTCCGCAAACGAAACCAGGAGCATCTTTGGAGAACAGCAGATTTTCGTCGTCTCGCGCCTGTTTTATTAGGAAGTATTGTAAATGTGCGACTGTATTGAAAAGGTCTTGTTTTAACAAAATTAGCCACGTGGCTGGCAATCTGTAGCGCTCGGTGCATTTCTGGCTTCAACATCTTTGCAGCGATGATCTTCCTCCGTACGGTACGGTGAATGCATTTTAATTGTCTCTGTGAACTTGATATGGAGCATTTTTAAGGCTCTGTTCATGGTGGTTGAGGACAGCACCCCTGTGCGAGGGACTCCTCCCCGTCCCCCACCCCCCAGGTACCTCTCCCCACTGTAGGTGACCCCTGTCTCCTGACATAAACACCTAGCAAGGATCCAATGTCAAGTCTGCATATTAAATATCAGTCAAGGTGAATTTCCTTTTCAATGTTAGCTACCAATGACATCGAAGTTGAAAAATGTTGATTCTCATCTACTAATGGATTGACCCCCATTGTCCTATCTGAACCCCCAGTTTAGCTGGAGCTTATTACTTGTCCCTTACCACTGTTATAATTGTCTGCAATTCTATCACCGCATGTAGTATCACACTGTCTTAATTATTCTAACTTTAAAGTCAGCCCTGGTATGTCATACGGCGAATTTCATATCTTTTATTTTATTTTATGTTTGAGGGATATTTTTTTATTGATTTTCAGAGAGAGAAAAGGAGGGGGGAAGAGAGAAAGAAAAACACCAGTGGTTCCCCTAAGGGCGAGACATTGTACTCGACACTAATGATTTTCAGCCATCGCGTGGCACATGCACTAATTACCAACATTCTGTCAGCGTCACAAAAAACAGATATAATTTTAATTCATTCACACCGGATGGCTGTTGTGTGGGCTCTTGACACTTTTTAATTTGGTAATCCGAGGGAACAGAGGTCAGTGCTCCTGACCAAATAGTCAGGTATTGCATACTTTAAAAATTCTTACAGATCCCTAGTGCCCGCTATAACACAATGGTTGAAAAGCACTGTGCTATCCTGATAAAATCAAGAAAAAGACATAATCCTGAAACCTTGAGCAGATATAATTCCAGCGATGGTATCCCAGTGACTTACTGTGTGTTCATTTGATTATTTGCTTCGGGTGCGTATGCATAGAAAGGGTTAAAATCAGCAGGTACAGCAAATAAGTACTTGAGACTCTATCTACTCTGTGCCCATTTTATATTGCAGCATTTCATTGCTACTGCAAAGGTCTTTGTGCTTTTAATTTGCTTCATCAGATACAAATTAAGTTGTATTGTTCTAATTGAGGGAATCAAAATTTTAAGATCAGTGAAGTCAATAATTCTGTACTGTAGAGGCTGGTGTGTGTGTGTCTTCTTCTTATGGATGAATGGTGTGGACCTTTACAACCTGTGTTAAACATGAAAGATTAGGCCGAAACTGGTTTGGCTCAGTGGATAGAGGGTCGGCCTGCGGACTGAAGGGTCCCAGGTTTGATTCCGGTCAAGGGCATGTACCTTGGTTGCGGGCACATCCCCAGTAGGGGGTGTGCAAGAGGCAGCTGATCGATGTTTCTCTCTTATCGATGTTTCTAACTATCTCTCCCTTCCTCTGTAAAAAAAAAAAATATGTATATTAAAAAAAGGAAGATAAGAAATGTTTCCCCCACCTATCTAAAGCCTCACTGCCTATAGAGCTGGTCCAGCAATCACAAATGGTGAATATGAGGTATTGGGATCTCACCAAAGAACTTCCTTCCTGAACATCTGACTGACAGCTGACTCAATGCACACACACACAGAACACAGTTCTCTCTCAGGCATCTCTCGGGATAGAGAAACAAATACAATTAACAACCAGTACAATGATGAGGATAAGAAAAACTCCCACAAATAATAACTATTTTTTTATTTTTATTTTTTTATTCCACAATAGTTTATTTACAATTGAACTCTTTAAGATATTTACAAGACAACCAATTTCACACATCAGAAATGGTATCAGAAGTATGAATTACAACACAGACAACAATATGAAATGGGCTTAAAACAAAGCTGAAGTGGACAGACAAGCAATTTCTCTCTTTAACACTAAGCTTAAACTTTGTTAAAGAAACAAAGGTCTATGTTTTAGGAGAACTGCAGGACCTTCAGTTGAAGACTAAATTTCACAGTGTTGTACCCCATGTAGGGAAAAAATAAGATTAATTTCCTCCCTCCCCCACTCTTAACACACTAATTTCACTCTTGGAACTTTGCTAATCTACTCTCCAAAATCCTTCTCCACAAACCTCAATATATCCAAATCAAAGGAGAATTGATCTAAAAGAGGGGACAATAAAATTAGAGGTTCTAGGAAGAGGGAGAACCAAGGAAATAGAAGCCAATTAAGTCTGGCTATTGGCACCTCATGGATTCCTCTTCATCTAGCTCAAGTTCTGAATCTGGTTAAGACACCAACAAAAGATGAATTTGCTGACTCACACCCAAATTAGGAATCCGATAAAAATGTTGAAAATCAAATTAATAACCACTCTTTCAAAAGCAGGCATTAGAGTCCAATTCACCATCGAGAGATTTCTTTCCACTTTTTCTTTTTTTAGCTTCTCTTAATTTTGTGCCTGGTCCTTCCTATCTGTTCATTTCTCCAAATTAGGGCTGGTTCCTCCTGGGCGCTGGCTCAGGTGAGAGATGATGGAGGTAAGCATGAGCATCACAGGCTCTGAGCTGCAGGCTGGGTCCATGTCGGGGGAGGTGTTAGCAGGGGGTAACATGGCCTCTGCCAGTCGACCTTCACCCCCACAGGGGCGCTGGGAAGTGTGGAGGGGGTACGGAGCCTGGGTCAGGAAGGGCATTGGGGAATCCAGGTTGTGGCTTCAGGGGATGGGAGCCACTGAGACACTTGTGGGAATCCAAAGCCACCCTGTGCGGTGCTCAGCCACCTGCCACTGCTTTCAGAAGTCTCTGTGCCATGTCTGTGGTCCTGGCAGGCGGGACAGTGCTGTCTGGGTCACAGCTGAGACCCAGTGCTGAGCGGAGTTTCCAGCACCTGGTTGAGGCCAATGAGTACCACTGACTCTCTGAATGGAAGGAAGCGAACGTCTTCCTGAATGGGACGTGGCTTTTAGAATGTCTGAAGTCTGGGCGCTTGGTTTCAGAGGCAACAGCAAGATCCTAGACCAGTGGTTCTCAACCTTCCTAAGGCCGCAACCCTTTAAGACAGCTCCTCATGTGGTGGTGACCCCCAACCATAAAATTATTTCCGTTGCTACTTCATCACTGTCATTTTGCAACTGTTGTGAATCCTATCTGTGTTTTCTGATGGTCTTAGGCGACCCCTGTGAAAATGTTGTTCAACCCCCAAAGGGGTCGCAACCCACAGGTTGAGAACCGCTGCCCTAGACAATACACTCCGAAGCAAGTCCAGTGGTGGGCCCTGTGTCCCCAGGAGAAATGTAAGGAATTAGTTATAATTTTTTCTCAGTTATACTTTATTCTTCTTTTAACGAACCCCAACTTCTAGTGATGCTATTAATTCTATATTCATTTTAGCTGTGCTTTATGGGATTAAGGGTCAATCTATAGCCAGCCTAGGAATGACACAGATTCGGGAAAGTCATAGCCTCATGGCAAGGAAACGACTACATGGCGACAATGACACGCAGAGAGGCCCAGCGCAGTGTTTAGAATGGGAGAGGACAGCCAGTTACTGGAGTCAATGTGGGGAGGCTGTAAGAGTAACCTAAGGAATTTCAGAAAAAAAAAATGCCTGTAGGATGTGGAGAGAGATCTCCCTTTCTAACTCCTAATTTTACTACGTGTGCTTTCCTTTTTAACAATCATTCTTGATAGGGTTACCCATCGTATTAATCAAAAAGCCAACTTCTTATTTTCTCACCTTTCTTTTTTTTTAAATATAAAGTTTTACATTTCTGTCTACACAGCAGTTATAACCCACAAATGTTGATATCATACTCTTATTTTAAATATTTTAAACTTCTTTTATAATTTTTTGACGCATGGAATTTTAGAAGCAAATTACTTAACTTTTAAATAATTTACACTTTGTGAATATTTTATTTACTTCTAAAAGTTAATTTAATTTTGGTTAGAAAACATATTTTGTGATATTTTGATCTTTGAAATGTATAAAACTGTTTATATAATCCAGCTTTACTCTGCATTAAAAAAGAATGTGTATTTTACAATTCTTGAATATATTTTTTAATCCATATCTATTAGTTTAAGGGGGTTTGTAGTTTGTTTAGATCTATATCTTTACTGAATTTTTCCTAGTTGTTTTATCAATTTCTGAAATAAGTCTTCAACAACTGACAGGCATTTATTTGCCCTTTTTAACTTTAGTTCTTTAGTTTTTTTTTAATGTATATTAAAGGTCATTAATTAGATTAAT
Organism: Lasiurus cinereus; assembly: GCA_011751065.1. Classification (NCBI taxonomy): domain Eukaryota; kingdom Metazoa; phylum Chordata; class Mammalia; order Chiroptera; family Vespertilionidae; genus Lasiurus; species Lasiurus cinereus. The sequence goes on from JAAGEH010002529.1 coordinate 1,543,181, forward strand.
TCACACTTACGATTGCTATTTCTTCCTTATATGTGACCATTATATTACTAAGAAATGCTTTTAAAAATCTCTGCCTATCTTGTCTTGCTTTCCATTGTACCTGATATTAATATTAATGTGCCCATTCCAGCTTTCTTACCCTTACTCTTTGATTAGTATATCATTTTCCATTAAAAGATTTCAACCTGTATTTCTCTTTTTATTTAAAGATTATATCTTAAAACAAAAGCGTACCTGGGAATAGCCTTTTATTTTCTAATCCAACCAACAGTCTTGATCTTTTATTTGGAATGTTGGTCTATCTAAAATAATAAAAGGATATCATGCTAATTAGACCAGACAGACGAATGCCTTCCAGATGAAGCCACAGCTGAGGGGGCCAAGGCAGAGGTGGTTAGGGGTGATGAGGCAGGCAGGTGAGTAGTTAGGGGTGATCAGGCAGGCAGGTAGGCCCACCTAAGGAACACCCCCCCCCCATGCACGAATTTCAGGCACTCCAGGTAACATACAAAGTGATTATTGACATGGTTAGATTTATCTATTTTTTACTAATTATTTCCCTTTATTCTATAAGCTTTATTATTCCATTTATCCTCTTAAGCCCTCTTCTGCAATATTAAACAAGTTATTATTCTGTTTTTACTCCTCTATTGGACTTCTAGATATACTTCTTAAATTTTATTAGTTGCTGTTCTAGGAATTACAAAAAATCTATAGTTTATCACTATCCTTTTAGAATAAATATTTCATTGTTAGACTTGCAATGATATAGTTTTGTACATCCTTTATACTGTGTGCTTGACATACATTTTAAACCCTTTGTCAGTAATATAATTTGTTTTAAAGAGTTATATGGTTTTAAATATTTCAAAGAAAAAATTGAATGTCCTTCAATATATATACTTTCATGTATACCATTTTCATTCCTCTACATTCCTTCACAGTGATCTGAATTTCCATCTGGATCATCTTTTTTTCAACCTGGACAACTTTAGTATTTTATTAGTAAACATTTGTTGGTCACAGATTTTTCTCAGTTATTTTCTTTTTTGGAAAATGCCTTTTATTTTTTAGAATTTTTTTTTCTGGATATAAAATTCTTGAATGATGCCACAGCTGGTATGGCTCAGTGGATAGAGTGTCAGCCTATGGACTGAAAGGTCCCAGGTTTGATTCCGGTCAAGGGCATGTAGTACCTTGGTTGCAGGCACATCCCCACTAGGAGGCGTGCAAGAGGCAGCTGTTCGATGTTTCTCTCTCATCGATGTTTCTAATTCTCTATCTCTCTCCCTTCCTCTCAGTAAAATAATCAATAAAATATACTTAAAAAAATTCTTGGGTGACGTGTTTTTTCTTCTGTATTTTAACGATGCTATTTTTTTTTTGAAAAGAATTCTCTTGTTTCTGAGAAGACATTAGCTATTATTTATACTGCTGTTCTATGATGTGTAATATATATATTCTCCAGCTACGTTAGGATTTTCTCTTTATTTATAGTTTTCAGTAGTTGACTATAATGTGTGTAAATGTGGTTCTTTTTGTATTTTTAGTATTTCCATTTTGCTAGTTTCTTGGACATATATTTATCTTTCTCACCTAATTTGGGAAATTCTCTGCTATTAATTTTAAAAATTTTTGTACTGCCTCATTTTCTCTCTTCTCTTAATATTCTCTTACAGGTTATTGAGGTTCTGTTAATTTTATATCACCTCTTTTCCTCGATATCCTTTACATTAGATACATTTTATTATTCTCTTTTCAAATGCTTAGACTTTTTCTTCTGGTCTCCCAATCTGTTAGGAAGCCCATCAAGAGAATTCTTTAAAATTCAGATCCAATACATTTTATTTGTAAATCTCCACTTGATTTTTTAAAGATACTCCTGATAGATTTCTCCATCCCTTTATTCATGATGATCATATTTTCTTTTAAGACCTTAAACATTTATGATAGTTGTTTTAAAGTTTTATCTGCCGCTTCTAACATAGAGGTCATTTATTAATACTTTTCTTTTACCTCAGTGTCACATTTTCCTGTTTCTTTGAATTTTCTACTAATTTTGAAGTATATGCTGGAAATTGTGAATGATGTTACACAGCGTATAGATTCTGTTGTTTTGATATGAAAGATGTTAATTTTACTTCCTGACAGACATGGAATCCTGTCACATTCTTTCGATCCTGCCAGGATTGTTTGTATTCATCGTGAAGATTGGCCTATTTCCTATGTGGGCCAAATTCTGTTAGGTGTCTCTTCCTCCAGCATATGGTTCTTGTCAACTGAATGTCCACAATGTGTAGTGTAGTTTCTTGATGATGACAAACGGATTCCTAGGTCTTCAGACTGCACAACCTTGAGTATCACTGGCGGGACCTCATTCTTGTAGCGGGCTCTCTGCTTGGCCCCGCAGTATCTCACCCGCTTGCACAATCTGTCCAATCCTCAGCCTCGCACTCTAATGAGTCCCCAGGAGACGCCCCGCTGTAGCCACAGCTGATGCAACTCTCTTCCGTTCAGTGCCCTCCTGCTCCGAATCTCCCCCTCCTGCAGCCGGGAACCCCAGCATCTGCCTCCTCCACTCGGCAAGACTGTGGCTCTACGAGGCTCCACTTTTCTGATTTCTGGCAGAAAAGAACATCCGGCAGAAAATCAGGGCATTGAGGAGTAACTGCTGGACATATCTTGTATGTTTTCCTTCTTTCATTGATCACATCCTGTATTGTCTGTTGGTCAGTATCTGAAAGCAGTAAAACATTATATATATATATGTAGTCTTTTATTGATTAAGTTATTACATATGTGTCCTTATTCTCCCCATTGCCCTCCACCTCCCACTCATGCCCTCACCCCCCTGGTGTCTGTGTCCATTGGTTAAACTTACATGCATGCATATAAGTCCTTGGGTTGATCTCTTCCCTTCCCCCCCACCCTCCCCTACGTACCCTCTGAGGTTTGACAGTTTGATGGATGCTTCTCTGTCTCTGCTTTTGTTCATCAGTTTGTGTTGTTCTTTATATTCCACAAATGAATGAGATCATGTGGTTTTTATCTTTCTCTAACTGGCTTATTTCGCTTAGCATGATGCTCTCCAGTTCCATCCATGCTGTTGCATATGGTAAGAATTCCTTCTTTTTTACCACAGCGTAGTATTCCCTTGTGTAGATGTATCATAGTTTTTTAATCCACTCATCTCCTGACGGGCACTTTCCAAATCTTAGCTATGGTGAATTGTGCTGCTATGAACATAGGTGTGCATCTATCCTTTCTGATTGGTGTTTCTGGTTTCTTGGGATATATTCCTAGAAGTGGGAACACTGGGTCAAATGGGAGTTCCATTTTTAGTTTTCTGAGGAAACTCCATACTGTTCTCCGCAGTGGCTGCACCAGTCTGCATTCCCACCAGCAGTGCACAAGGTTCCTTTTTCTCCGCATCCTCGCCAACACTTGTCGTTTGTTGATTTGTTGATGATTGCCATCCTGACAGGTGTGAGATGGTACCGCATTGTCGTTTTGATTTGCATCTCTCGGATGAGTAGTGACTTTGAGCATGTTTTCATATGCCTCTTGGCCTTCCTTATGTCCTCTTTCAAAAGTATCTATGTAGGTCTATTTTTAACCAGTTTTATAGTTGTTGGTAGACAAGTTCAGTATGAATTACAGTGGCACCTCGAGATACGAGTTTAATTCGTTCCGTAACCTTGAGGCGTGGGAAACTATGAGACGCTCGAGTCGCGTTAAACTGGTGGGTCATGTGCAGCTAGCCAATCTGCGTGCTTACTCGTATCTCAACTGTTGCTCGTATTTCAAAGCAAAAATCGCTCGCTCGACGGCTCGTATCTAAAAAATCTAGTATGTTAGGGCACTCGTATCTCGAGATACCACTGTATACTGTTATGGCTCGAAGGAGAAATTTATGTACAGTTGATCCTTGAACAACATGGGTGGTCAGGGGTGCCAACTGCCCACACGTCGAGAATCTGTATGTGTCTTAAATCAGTCTTCCATATACACTGAGTGGCCAGATGATGATGGTCTCTGAACACATAATAATCTGGCCACTCAATGTATATCCTATATAATAAAAGGCTAATATGCAAATTGTCCCCTTGAATTCGTGCATGGGTGGGCTCTGGCCAATTCTTACCAACAGCAGGGATGGAACAGGAGTTCATCCAGCAGGCAGGCTGGCCAACTGCCCATGTCTCTTCCCCCTGCCAGGCTGGCCAGAGCCCACCCATGCACGAATTCA
>JAAGEH010002529.1:1550505-1579357 GCA_011751065.1 Lasiurus cinereus
CTACCTCTTGCTCTGGCCTTTTTCTCCCTTTTATTAAGACTATGGGATATACCCATGAGCTTTAGGTAGGAAATTCCAAGAACAGAAATTAACATGAGACAAACAGGTAGAGGCTGCTTCACTAACAATGTTTCAAGGAAACAGTGAGTGATGAACTCTGACCTTTCAGAGCAATGAAGGTAGACCAGCCTTCTGGTCTCCTGACCACATCTTTCTATTAGTAAGACCATCTTTGGTTTCCAGCAGTGCTATGCCGATATATCCGGAATGTTATTCTCTAAGATTCGCTGCCATCTTGTCCCTCCAAGTATTTTTTATGGCTTCGTCTCCTTTTTCAAGAATAAATTGACAAGCACCCCTCACGCTAAAGCCAGATTTTTCTTTTAACGCTCATGAACAGACTCTTCCATGCTGACCTTACTGGATTCTGCCTCTGTAGAATGGAGAAGTTTCAGTGGAAACGTGCAATGTCAAGTTAAACCAGACCCCACCTGGGGTGTTCAGAGTAGCTACCATCAGGGAAATGGTATATTTTCTGGGGGAGCCAGCTGATTACCCCAGATGTAAATCAGTGGCACGTCCCCCATAGACAATTACTTTATGGATGGTGAAGTTTTGATTTCTCTGGGACAAAGGCACAAGAATAGTTGCTGGCTCTTATGCTGTGGGAACCTCTTTCCACGTCCCGCGTGGTTCAGGGTTCCTGGTTCAGGATTTGGGTTCTGAAGGAGGCTGAACACAAACGAAATGAGACCAGAAAACATTAATTTGGCGATATTGGGGGGCCAGGCGGGAGCCTTCCTTTAGTGGAAAGGACTGCCACCTTCCTTTGGCCTTGCCATCCCCTTTTATTTAGGTTTGGGATACACCCTTTGCCCTGAAGCAGGCAATTCCAGTAACAAGTAGATTATTTTATCAGTCAGGATTGACATGATGATTTGATGGGGAAGTTCATTGTCTCAATTAGATAGGGAGTGGCTGGTTTTGACCTTTCAGAGCTTCAAGGTTGACCAGCCTTCTAGCCTCTTATTTACATCCATTTAGTGAGAACAATGTTTGGTTTCCGACATTATGCTAAGCACATTATAGTTTTTCAAGAAATTGCCAAGTTATATTCCAAAGTAGCGATCTCATTTGCATTTACACCATCCACATAGGCGAGATCCAGTCTCTCCGCATCTTCACCAGCATTTGGTGTTGTCACGAGTGATTGTATTTTAGTCTTTCTAAGGATAGCTTGGCGCAGCCCTCGCTTGCATTTCATGGGTGCCTAGAGATGTTGAACATTTTGTGTGTGTGTGTGTGTGTGTGTGTGTTTGTGTGTGTGTGTGTGTGTGGGCTTAATCACCATTTGCATATTCTCTTAGGTAAAATGTCACTTCATGGGATGTTCCCTTTTCTCATTGGATTGAGTTTGAAGAGTTTTTGTACATGGCCCAGCCAGGTGCGGCTCAGCGGTTGAGTATTGACCTCTGAACCAGGAGGTCATAGTTCAATTCCCGGTCAGGGCCCATGCCCAGGATTTGGGCTTGGTTCCCAGTGGGGGACATGCAGGAGGCAGCCTCTTGGTGATTTTCTCTCTCATTATTGATATTTCTCTCTCTCCCTCTTTTCCTCTCCCTTCTTCTCTGAAATCAATAAAAAAGTATTTTAAGAGGTTTTTATGCATGATAGATATAAATCCTTTGTCACACATGCAGTTTGCAAACACATGTTCTTCTCCTCTGTAGCTTGTCTTTTCATCTTCATCGAGGGGTGTGCCACAGAGCAAAAGTTTTTAATTTTGATGAACTGTATTGATTTTTCTTTTATGGATGCTCATTTGGGGTCGTGCCTAAGAACTCTTAAATAAGCCGTAGGTCCCAGATATTTTATCTTATGTTTTCTTCTGAAAGTTTTATATTTAAATTTATGGTTAGTTTTTGTATAAGATGTGAAACTTACATTGAGGTTCATTAGTTGCCGAAAGCTATTCAATTGCTTGGTCCTACTTATCAAAAGACTGTCTTCCGTTCAGTTGCTCTTGCTCCTTTGCCAAAAATCAGTTGGCTGTCCTTCTTTTTGGGCATATTTCTAGGCTTTATATTCTGTTCTATGGATCTATATATGTGTTTATTCCTCAGCCAATTTAATGTAATATTGATTATTGTCTGTATATAATGACTCTTGAGATCAGATAGAGGGGTTCCTTTGATTTAATTATTCTTTTTCAAAGTTTTAGCTATTATACTTTTTAAAGCTTTTTCATAGTTATTTAAAAATAACTTTTTCTACATTTATAAACACCTTGCTTGGATTTTTATAGAAACGATGTTAACCTGTATATCAACTAGAGGAAATTTGACACTATATTATATTGGGCTTCCCAATCCAGAACAATAATAGGTCTCTATACTTATTTAGACCTTCTTTGATTTATTTAATAAATGTTATAATTTTCAGCATACAGATCCTGTAAGATTTTGTTAGATTTATATTTAGGTATCCTGTGTTTTAAGTGATTACTAATATAATTGATATAGTATATTTAAACTAACTTTCGATTTTAGTGAAGTTTTAGATTGACTGAAACTGTAAAGAGAAATTATGAATCTAGCACAGAGAATTCCCATGTGCTTCTTGCCCAAGTTTGTCTATATTAATGTTTTACATGATTATGGCATATTTGATATAATTAATTAGCCAATATTGATATATATTATTAATAACTAAAGTGCACATTTTGTTCAAATTTCCTCAGTGTTTACGTAATGTCTTTTATCTGTTCCAGAATGACTTCCAAATTACTATATTCCATTTAGTCATCAAAATGCAAGCTCTTCTGATACACATGGAACATTTACCCAAACTGGCCCTATGCCAGTCTGTAAAGCCAGTCACAAAATACTTAACAAAAATTTAAAGCCTATTTTCTCTAATCAGAATGAAATTATTCTAGGAATCAATAACAGAGAAAAAATTTCCTAAAGTTTGGAAATTTAAAATTACTTTTCTAAATAATGCTCCTATCTCAAATGTTGCTTGTATTTCAAAGCAAAAATCGCTCGCTCGACAGCTCGTATCTCAAAAATCTCATATGTTAGGGCACTCGTATCTCGAGGTACCACTGTATTTCAATTAGATCAGGTTTGTTTATTATGTTGTTTAAAGTTTATATTTTTACTGGTGATTTTACTCTTTGCTACTAAGAGACTTCCTGTTGTCTTTGGTTGCACTTCCTTCAAATCCCACAATGAGAAGTGTTCTTGGACTCAGTAGTTTATATCTGTAATCCTAGAAATTTCAAGAAGGGAATGGAGACAATGAGACAGGAATGGAAGAAAAAGTCAAGACAGGGCATGTTACTGACATGGTTCCCACTCTTGAAAACTAGGGTTGAATGCTACTTGGGACTCTCTGAAAAGGTAGTACATGTCTCAGAATTTTCTACACAGTCAGACAAAATAACTCGCCTTTCAACTCCCACCCTCCAGTAGGTGAGGGATATACCCAGTAGCACCAGCTCCCTTGTATTTTGAGGTTGTGTATATGCAGGAAAATGGACTCTCCCAAGATTCCAGAGAAAGGCCCCAGGCGGGAAGGAAGGTGTGCAGGCACTTGACCTGGGAATTTATCAGTGAACAGGAATCTTCAACTGCACCGCAGGTAACCCCAACTCTAATGGTGTATTAAAATTTCTCGTTACGATTGGCAGTTTATTTCTTTTATCTTTTAAACAGCCTACTTTTCATCACTTCTTTTGAAGCCATATTTATAAGATACATTCAAATTTAGTCGTTATATCTTCCTCATAAATTGCTGTTTTTTAATGTTATGAATTGTCCCTCTTTTCCTTTAGAAACCTAGTTGCCCTTAGTTCTACTTTGCCAGTAATAACACAGTTATCATAGCTTCTGTTCAGTCCATGTTGGCATGGATCTCATTTCTCATTCTCTAACTTTCAGTCTACCTGTGTTATTGTGTCTAATGTGACCTCTTGTAAGAAGCCTGTCAATTTTGAAAATTCAGCCTGAACACTTTTGTCTTTCAATTGGAATTTTTATTACATTTATATTTAATGTGATTATTGGTATATTTGATTTTATATCTTCTACATTACTATATTTTATATGATCACATCTGATTTTGTTCTTTTGCACTGTTTTCTTTTTAATTGAGTATTTTTTATTTTATTTTCCCCATTTCTTATTACTGTTTTCTTAATACTTAGAACCCAATAAGAACCAATATTATTACCACTTTCTCTGTAATGGGAAGGACTTTAGCACATTTGAATTCTATTCGCCACCTCCCATCTCCCTGCTATGTATAGTATATTGTTTTACATTTAAAAGTGTATATGTATTTCAAAACTCATTATTATTATTATTATTGTTATTATTATTATTATTATTATTATTATTTTGTGCAATGTTAATATAGACTTATTCCCATATTTAGCCTTTCTGTTGCTCCTCATTTCTTCCTGGGGTTCTGTAAAATCAATAGGATTGATTTTTCTGTCTAATATATATATAACTATTACATTTGTTTGAACATTTCCTTATTTTGAATTATCTTTGAAAGATATTTCCAATGGGTGTGGAAATCAAGACTGCAGTTATTTTGTTTTCAGGCCTTTAAAGGCATCATTCTGAAGTCTTCTGGCTTCCATTATTTTTGTCAGAATTTATCTGTTACTCTTATCTGTTGCTCTGTTGTAATCCCCCATTTTTTTCTCTAAGTGATTTTAAATTTTACTTTTCTTTCTTTTTTTTTTTTTTTGCAATTTTGCCTGGATGTGGCTGTGAGTAAATTTCTTTAATTTTATCTTGCTTGAGTTCACAGCAGGACTTGACTCATATCTTAACTCTTATTTATTCATTTTTTAATTGATTGATTTTTAGAAAGAGAAAGGGAGAGAGGAAAGGAAGGAGGGAGGGAAGGAGGGGGAGAGAGAAGAGAGAGAGAGAGAAAAACATTGATTTGTTGTTCCACTTATTTATGCAGTCATTGGTTGCTTCCTTTATATGCCCTTACCAGGGATTGAACCCACAACTTTTGTGTATCAGGATAACACTATAACCAACTAAGCTACCCAGCTAGGACCTTAACTCTTAAATCAGTTTAAAAAAATTCATGGTCACTGTCTCTGCAATAGTTACTTTAGCTCTCTTCTCTCTTTTTCTTCTGAACCCAAATGACATGTATATAACTTCTTTACCGTACATATCTTTTATACTCTGTCTCATACATTCTTATTTTTTATGTGATGTTTTCTAGATATTTTCTACTGAACCATTTCCCTATTTATGGATTGCCTATTTAATTGTATAAATCTGCTACTAAAGTCACCTACTGACTTAACTTAAAGTATATAATTATCTATTCTAGAATTTCCATTCAGTTACTTTTCAGAGATTCCAAGTTTCTGTTAAAATTGCCCTCTTTTCAACTAGTGTTTAAACGATATCAATCAGAGTTATTTTAAAGTCCATCACTGATAACTCTAATAGATCTGAATATCTGTGGGCCCCTTTGTTATCTAGATTCTCTTTGTTCTGTCTCCTTATATGTAGGGTAATTTTTGATGGAATCCTGGATATTGTATATGAAAATCGTACAGGTTTTGGCTGATGTTCTCTTTCTCTCTCTCTCTCCATAAAAGGTTATTTAGGGATTGTCAGGTCGTTGGGGTAGGGGCAGATTACACTAACCCAATCAGTGTAATTGGTTTTTGGTGTTGCCAGTTTGACTTCAATTTATACTTTGAGCTGATCTGAAGCTAGGATTCCCTCTTTGTAAGGCCCACTTTATTTTCGTTTGCCCTTATTTACCACAGACGTTTAGGATCTCACGGCAAGCCTGTCATAACCACCAGGCTACACTTCTTTGGTGAGACTTTGATCCCAGTTTTTATCCCCAGATGTCTGTAAGTTGCAAAAAAAAAAAAAATGATTCTGTTCAGCTTCTCTGCCTTTTAGCCAGAACTTTCCTCTGCCTCTCTCAGTCTATGGACCTGGCACCAATGACAAATTGATAGACGAGTTGAGGGAAACGTGGCAAAGGATATTGGGAGGATCCTATATAATAAAAGAGTAATATGCAAATTGGCCCTAATGGCAGAACAACCAGTCGCTATGATGCGCACTGACCACCAGGGGGCAGACACTCAATGCAGGAGCTGCCCCCTGGAAGTCAGTGTGCTCCCACAGGGGGAGTTCTGCTCAGCCACAAAACGGGCTAATGGCTGTGAGTGCCGTGGTGGTGGGGGGAACCTCTTCCACCTCTGCAGCAGCACTAAGGCTGTCTGACTGATGGCTTAGGCCTGATTGCCCTGGGAGCGAGCCTAAACTGGCAGGTGGACATCCCTCCAGGGTCCCTGGGCTGCCAGAGGGATATATGCCTGCCATCTTAGGCCTGATACCCTGGAGAGTGGGCCTAAGCTGGCAGGTGGACATCCCCCAAGGCAGTGGTTTTCAACCTTCCTAATGCTGCCACCCTTTAAGACAGCTCCTCATGTGGTGGTGACCCCCAACCATAAAATGATTTCCGTTGCTACTTCATCACTGTCATTTTGCTACTGTTATGAATTATAATGTAAATATCTGATAGGCAGGATGTATATTCATTGTTACAAATTGAACATATTTAAATATAGGGATTAATCACAAAAACAATATGTAATTATATATTGTGAAATATTTATTTCTAATGACAAATAAATGAAATTTTGTCTTGAATCGTGGTATAGCATGGGTAACAGTCTTAATATAACAACAGTAAACTACATTGCTACATTTTGCTACACCGAGGAACAGTGTGTTGGTTCCTAAGACCATGGGAAATAGGTGTTTTCCAATAGTCTTAGGCGGCCCCTTTGAAAGGGTCATTTGACCCCCAAAGGGGTCGCTACCCACAGGTTGAGAACCACTGCCCCAAGGGGTTCCGGACTGTGAGAGGGCACAGGCCAGGCTGAAGGACTCCCCCTGCCTCCCTGAGTGCATGAATTTTCATGCACTGGGCCTCTAGTGTTGATATAATTCCCTTTTCTCCAGCATCTTGGCACCTCAAGTTGTGAGTATTTTGGTAGTTCTCTGATACTTCACATGTTTTGGCTTTTTTCAAAATTTGTATTTGACTTATTTATTTTATGCTTTTTATGGGATGACTAGAGGTCCGATGTATGAAATTTGTGCAAGGGCCTCAGCCCTCACAGCCCTGGCTTCATCAAGAAGGTTATATAGAAGGTCGTTCGGCTATCCAATCTAATTAGCATGTTACACTTTTATTATTATAGATTCGTGTGGTTCAGGCCATCAATAAAAATAGAAATCTGTATGTGTTCTTGCCAGATTTTGGTTCCATTGATAGTCTCTATTGCTGTTTTTGTTTTTTCGTGTTCATTGATTTCCACTCTGATCTTCATTATTCTCTTTATTATGCTTGATTTGGTTTAATTTTCTCTTCTTTTTTAAGTTTCTTAACACAGAAGTCTAAACGTTGGTTTCAGACATTTCTTTTTTTCTAATATATGTATCCAAATGTTAACAAATATCTATTTAAACCTTGCTTTATCAGCTTCCCACATGTTCTGATATTTTTCATTGACATTTTCATTCAACTTAAAATATTTTCTAATTTTTCTTGTAACTTCTACTTTGACCTATGAATTATTTAGAAATGTGATATTTAACTTCCAAATATTTGGGGGTTTAGAGTTGTCTATTATTGATTTTATAATCAATAGCATATTTCAAATATATAGGACAAATATTCCAAAAACTTATATGGCTCCCAAAAAGACCACAAATAGCCTCAAAAATCTTGAGAAAGAAGAACAAAGTTGGAGGGGTCATGATACTGGATATCAAACTATTACAAAGCCACTGTAAAACAGCTTGGTAATGGCACAAGATCAGGCATATAGACCAATGGAACAGAACAGAGACCCAGAAATTGACCCACACTATTATAGTCAATTAATATTAATTGACTCACACTATTATAGTCAATTAATATTTGACAAAGGAGGCAATAGCATGGATAGTCTGTTCAGTAAATGGTGTTGGAAAATTTGGGCAGGTACACGCAAAAAACAAAACAAAAACAAACAAACAAGAAAAAACACACCAGACCACCAACTTACACCATACACAAGAATAAACTTAAAATGGATAAAATACTTAAATGTAAGTCATGAAACCATAAAAATCCTAGGAGAAACCATAGTCAGCAAAATCTCAGACACCTCTCAGAGCAATTTGTTTGTGGATACATCTCCTTGGGTGAGAGAAACAAAGGAAAAATAAAGGAGACTACATCAGACTAAAAAGCTTCTGCACAGCAAAGAAACCATTAACAAAATTAAAAGGGAGCCCACAGTTTAGGAAAACATATTTGCCAATGATACATATGATAAGGGGTTGATTTCCAAAATATATAAAGAACTCATACAACTCACTTAAAGGCAAGCAATCCAATTAAAAAATGGGCAAATGACATGAATAGATAATTCTCTAAAGACGACATACAGATTACCAATAGACATATGAGAAAAATGCTCCTTTCTTTCCCCTCAAATCTCCTACAACGCTGAATCTCTGGGGACTTTGCCCCAGCAACTCAGCAAGGTAGGTCATATAGCCAATCTGGATGTTTTTGGTATTGCCAGTTTGACTTCAATTTATACTTTTATAGGCCCTTGAACTTCTTATTTTCCTAGCATTGCCTGAGGCCCACTTCTGCAAAATTTCTTTTGTGAATCAATATAAAACCCCAGAATTTCCCCTGTATTAATAATTCCTAACTCTGAATGTGGCAGTATGCTGACAAAGAAGGTATTTGTGTGTTAGTAGCATTTGCTGGAGGCAGATTGATGCTATGTGCATGTACTCTCTATTAACTCAAGTTGATTGACACATGGGTAGGATGAAGAAATGTGCTTTGTCTCATTGGTCCTTGTACGTACTTGATGAATGTAGTGATATATACATGTATTCTGACTTTCAGATATGTGTTCTTTTCACACTGTGGAAACTTTTATTCTAATGATTTCCCCTAATATCATGATATCTCCCCATTATATTAGTACATATTTCTAGACATATACATACTGAAGATTAACTCTAATGCCCTCAAAACCGTGTCCAGGAGATTAATGGTGTTTTGGTATGTCAGCAAGTAGAATTCTTTGGGAGGAATACAAGTGAGGCCAGGCTGACTGACATTAAACTCTGCAGCTGGTTAGAAATGTGTTTTGATACACTTATATATTTCCATCTGAGTTCTGTTTTCTTTAACAGATGTAAACAGTTTTGTTTTCCAATTAAAAAATACTTCATTCTTATTTTAGAAATTCAGGAAGTACAGAAAGCGTACAGGAGAAAAAGATGAAGGCCTTTTTAATTGCAACAACTTGGAAATTAACATTGACATTTCTTCCAGATTTTTTTTTCTCTTAGCATTCATTCACTCAAACAAAATATGTGGATATATATGTATGTTTACATATATATATAGAGAGATAGATATTTTACATTTATCAAAAATGTGATCATAATATGCATAGACTTTAATCTGCTTTACGCACTGAGATCTTTAATCTGTATCTGAATCAATGCCTCTTTATAAGCAGCTAGAGGCCAGGTGCATGAAAATTCATGCACTTGTTGGGGGTTGGGGTGCATCTTTCAGCCCAGCCTGTGCTCTCTTGTAGGCCAGGATCCCTTGGGGGATGTCCACCTGCCACCTTAGGCCCACTCCCCAGGGGATTTGGCCTAAGCTGACAGTCAGACATCCCTCTAGCAGCCAGGGAGCCCTCGGGGGATGTCCAACTGATGGCTTAGGCCTGCTCCCTGCAGAGAGTGGGCCTGAACTGCAGTCGAACATCCTTTGCACTGCCATGGAGGTAGAATAGGCTCCCACCACCTCCACTGTGCTCATAGCCATCAGCCCGGCTTGTGGCTGAGTAGAGCTCCCTCTGTGGTGGGAGTGCATTGACCATCAGGGGCAGCTCCTGTGTTGAGCGTCTGCTCCCTGGTGGTCAGTGCGTGTCATAGCACTGGTAGTTCCCCTGTTAGGGTCAATTTGCATATTAGCCTTTTATTATATAGGATTGTTATACCATTTGACTCATCTAATATAAAAGTCATGTTTCCTTGTACGGTTTTTTTGTATTTATTCTATACTATTTTCTTCCATGTTTTACTAAGGGGATGCAAGGTGTAGTTTGTAAACCTGTAATTTAATACCTCTGAAAGGAGTATTGGACATATATACCGAGTGGCCAGATTATTATGATTGCTGAATGCATAATAATCTGGCAACTCAGTGTATATCCTATATAATAAAAGGCTAATAAATTGTCCCTTGTCCAGGAGTTTGACCAGCAGGCAGGTTGGCCAACCTCCCATGTCCCCTCCCCCTGATCAGGCTGGCTGGACTCCACCCATGCATGAATTCATGCACTGGGCCTCTAATATATATATAGCCACTCAGTGTAAAAACAAGTAAAAAAGCAAGATTATAAAAATTAAGGCAGAAGAAATGTATGTGGCATGGGATGCGAGGATCTCAATTCCTTTGGTTCTCAAGAAAAATTAGCCGATTTAACTCTGTTGATGTCACCTTCCCGTGCAGTGATGAGATCTTACAGAAATTCCACCTATACTGGAGCTGCCACCCCGGGCACATATGTAATGGCGTAGCCAGCCCCTCCTGGCTGTGCTGCCTTCTCCCTTCTTCCCGTGACTGCTAAGGGACACGATTCCCATGCAAATTTGCATTGACTCTCAAATTGTTCGAATTTCTGGCTTAGCTGGCCCATGCTGCTTTGACAAAATACCCTGGGTCAGATGGCTTCAACAACAGCAATGTTCTTTCTCATGGTCTGGAGGCTGGGAAGTTTGAGGTCAAGGAGCCATCTTGCTCAGTTCTGGTGGGGTTTCTCTTCCTAGTTAGCAGGGGGCTGCCTCCTTGCTGTGTCCCCACCTGGCTCCTTCCTCTTCTAAAGGACACTAATCTCATCCTGAGGCCCCACCCTCATGACCTCATCTACACCTCACGACCTCCCGTAGGCCCTGTCTCCAGATACCATCACATGGGGGTTACAGCTTCAACAGTGAACTTGAGGGACACAAACATTCAGCCCCTGTAATTTTTGTAGCCCTTTCAAGTCCAGACCTTCTTGAAACCGATGCATTTTAACTGAACAAATGTCTTTATGAAGGGAACTCAATAACGCAGCTTAGCTACCTCATGAGAATCAAAACGGAAAATGAGCAATAGAAGCATTTCGCATGTAGTCTTGATGCTGAGAAATAAAGCAAAGGAATAAAGTCGCCATGGCATAGCTTCTGGGGTCCTGAACGTGGCAGACTCTTACAAAGATGATAAAGCTGACTCATCAAATCCACCAAATGCTCTTAACTTTTCTGTAAAACATACTGACCGATGTCTTCCACTCACAACAGGCTGCTCCGAGGTAAAACCACCCACATCTGCTCCCGCCAGACCTAAGAGTCTGTTGGGTTTATGCTAGATGGATTTGTGATGGTGCTAACATATTCAGGTTAAATATGATGGGAGGTAATGAAATGTAACTGTGAAAGAGTTGTGTACCTATGAAAGCAAAGTTAAATATTCAGTAAGGATTTGATAAAGTTTTTGAAACTTTGCTATTGTTTTAGGCACGAATGAGATGACTGTATGACATCAGGAAAATTATAAGAAATAACCCTCCCATGTCATTCCCAAGTATCTTTACATCCTCTGCCGAACTGCAGCTAGAAGTCATACATGTTGCATTCTGAGTATAAATTATGCAAAAATGAACAAATAAAATGGTAATCACTGGTCACCCTTCCAAAAGCCAGGGTTGGCTATTGACCAATCAAAAGATTGGTGAGTAAATGTTTTTCGTTAAACTAGAATATTTAAAGTAACTAAGTATATTTGTTTCATGGACATATTTCACACACTATAGATATATCTTACACATATTTTCACATATAACTTAAAAATGGATTCTCTACCATAACGGACTGTTTTGGTTAAATGACGATGGTATTCTATCATTTCATACGTTTCCTGTGTGGACCACCTTTGACATAGAGAGGATTTTTGTCCACTATGTCCAGTCCTAAGGCTAAAGGCATATCCCGGTGCAGAAAGGTTAGTGGGACCTCAAGTTTTATTTTTTTAAAATATATTTTATTGATTTTTTACAGAGAGAAAGGGAGAGAGATAGAAAGTCAGAAACATTGATGAGAGAGAGACATCGATCGGCTGCCTCTTGCATGCCCCACAGTAGAGATGTGCCCACAAGCAAGGTCCATGCCCTTGACCAGAATCGAACCTGGGACCTTTCAGTCCGCAAGCCAACGCTCTATCCACTGAGCCAAACTGGTCTCGGCGGGCCTTCAAGTTTTATTCACACTAATAGATACGGTAGGCCTTGCTGTACTTGTAGCAGCTAGATTTCAAAATCTGAAAAAGCCATATTAACATATGATCACCCCCCCCCCAAAAAAATAGATGATGTCATTTCAGAAATAAAGACTAAATTATGCAGAACAAAATAAAATAGTCACAGTTTAAAGAGTGATCAGTCTCATAAAGATGAAAACGGAGACAGAAGCAAAAAAATTAAAAATGGTTGTGGATACAGTGATAAAAGAGGAGAGGCAGAGGAAATCTAACATGTCTCTAATTGGAATTCCCAAAGAAGGAAATAAACACCCTGGAACAGAACAATATTAAATCTATAATTCATGACATTTTTTCTTGAAATAAAGAAGATTTAAATGTGTAATGCTGAGAGTGAAAATTGACCCCAAACTGTTCACGCTGACTCATAACCTATTAAAACGTTGATGTTGATGATCCAGGAGGCATTTTATGGCATCCAGGCAGAGGAACGTCTTTTGGAGGGAGAGATAATCGGGTTAGCCCCGGGTTCTAGCAGCCTCCTTCGGAGACGCCACGGAGCAAATGCAAGAAACCCAAGGGGAAGAGAGGGAGCCGGATCTCAGATGCACGCGAGTGGCTCTGGTCAGAAAGGCAGCCCGCACACAGGTTTAACCTGTTTGGCTCAGGAGTCCACTCACTGGAGAGTGGGCCTTAACCAGCCAATGGGGATCGGGAAGACTTTAGGGAAAGGACTAGTAGTAAATGCCAGACACATTTAAAAATATATTTTATTGACTTTTTACAGCAAGGAAGGGAGAGGAACAGAGAAACATTGATGAAGGAAAGACATCAACCAGCTGCCTCCTGCACGCACCCTACTGGGAATGTGCCCGCAATCAAAGTACATGCCCTTGACCGGAATCTTACCTGGGACCCTTCAGTCCGCAGGCC
Source organism: Lasiurus cinereus (assembly GCA_011751065.1). Lineage (NCBI taxonomy): Eukaryota > Metazoa > Chordata > Mammalia > Chiroptera > Vespertilionidae > Lasiurus > Lasiurus cinereus. The sequence continues at coordinate 1,563,847 of JAAGEH010002529.1, forward strand.
GATGCTCTATCCACTGAGCTAAAGCAGTTTCAGCTGCCAGCCACATTTAAATTTCAAACTCTGACTAAGCAAAAGCTAAAGGAGTTCATCAGCACCAAACCAATATTGTATGAAATGCTGAAAGGTACTCTTTAGGAAGAGGAAGAAGAAGAAAAAGGTAAAGATAAAAATTAGGAACAACAAATGCCTATCTATCAACAAGGGAATCTAAAAATCAAGTGAATTGAAAATCTGCTGAACAGAATAAACTGGTGGATAGAATAGAATCAGGAGCACAGAAAGGGAGTGGACTGACAATTCTCAGGGGGGAAGAGGTGACTGGGGTGTAGGGAGAGAATGGACAATAATTGTACCCCTGTGGATGAGGACAATGTAGGGGGAGGTAAGGGCAGAGGGAGGGGTGGGAGCCGGGTGGAGGGGAGCTATGGGGGGGAAAAAGAGGAACAATTGTAATAATTTGAACAATAAAGATTTATTAAATTAAAAAATGAAAATTATAAAAAAGAACAAAATAACATGCATTTTATTGCCGGAAACCAAACATTGTCTCACTATGAACAGGAGACCAGAAGGCTGGTCAACCTTCATTGCTCTGAAAGGTCAGAGCTAATCACTCACTGTTTCGTTGAAACATTGTTAGCTGAAGCAGCCTCTACCTGTTTGTTTCATGTAAATTTCTGTTCTTGGAATTTCCTGCCTAAAGGCTATGGGTGAGTCCCAAAGTCTTAATAAAAGGGAGAAAAAGGCCAGAGCAAGTGGTAGTCCTTTTCACTAGAGAAAGGCTTCCCGCCTGGCCCCCCAAAATCGCCAAATTAATGTTTTCTAGTCTCTCATTTCGTTTGCATGCAGCCTCCTTCAGAACCCAAACCCTGACCCGGGAACCCAAAGGGCTTCCACATTTTATGTGCTCTAAAAATGTCAATAGAGCAGAATCAAAATGGCAGGATGGGAAGCGAGGGTGGAAAGCCACGTGATCACAGCCTGCCTCCGAGGTAGTAGCTGGGAGTCAGACATGACCCTGAAAGCTGGCAAATCAGGCGGTGAAGGTTTTGGCTTGTTAAACAGCACAAGGCAAATGTGAATTAATGGTACTGCTGAAAATTAGGCGGTGAAAGATGAGAAAAAGCTTATAAACTAATTGTTGCTCTAGAAGGAAACTAATATGTTATTTCGAAAGTAAAGCGGAAATTAAAGACATTATGTAAAAGTTTAATATAAAAGTTACTCCAAGAACAAAACAAATAACTTCCTAAATATTAGAACAATAGTTGACAATACCAACCAAAAAAGAAGCAAAGGAAACAGAGTACATTGTGAAAATTATATGTACATGCATGTTCATGCGCATATACTATACATACGTTATACATAATAAGAACTGAAATTACGTATCTGTTACTTAACTCACCTATGAACATTTTAGACTGGATTACAAAGCACACACAACTCTACACTGTATACTAGAGAGACAATTAGGTAAGTTAGCAAGGAAAGTTAAAGGCTGGATAAAGTTATACCAGAAAAATGTATAAACAGAAATAAAAATAAAGGTCACAAACTTAATATTCAATAAATAGAATTCAGGCCAAAGGACATCAATAATGAAGAAATGAAACCTTATAATGCTCAAGGCTCTAAATTCACACGAGATGCTATAATTAAGAAGACTTGTGCCGCAAATGACAGTGGGAACTTCCACGAAACAGCAACCACAGCAGACAGAAGTTCAGTCATCGCTGGAGGCGGTGACTCACCCCTCTCAGTACAAAACGCATCAACGATTCGAAAGAGAAAAAGAAGAAAGAAACAAAGCAATGATAGGGAAGACCTAAACAACACCTAAATAAGTCAGTTCTGCCTATTTCAAACGCACCGACCTAACCCCACGTCTTCAAGTGCTCAAAGGTCCTTTACAAAAATTGATCACATACCAAAAAGAAAATCTCAGTAAATGTTCATTATGTAGAAACAGCACCGCCAAATTACCTGGCAACAATGCAACGAGTCTATGACTCCATACAGACAACAACCACAACAAACACACACAAGAACGAAGGAATGAAAAGGAGCAACATATGCAGCTTAAAAAGTTGCAGCCAAGAAGCACAAGGAGGGACTCGGTCAGATCATAAGCGTGGTTTTGCGTTAGACTCCAGAACACAGAGCATGTTCTTCTCGGCTTGGATGTTTGAGGACAGACGGGCCACAGCCCAGGTGCAGAACACACAGGGCGTGGTTGGCTCCTTCCACACAACATGGCCTTGGGGAGCATGAGAAGTCCATGAGGAAGGCCACTGTGCACGAACATGAAACAGTTCTGTTAACCCAACAAGGAAACATGCAGGAGGGTGTCACAGGACAGAGAAGCATGTGAAGGCATGTTCCTCTGCTCCTTATTGTGGGAAGAAGTCTCAGTGGGACCAGCGAGAAGCCGACACAAATGATTTCTGCTTGGGGTGACCGTGGCGGTGCAGGGAAATGAGGAACACGGGTTGACATGAGACTTCTCGGTACAGTTGTAAACATTTTAACTTGGGGACCGTTTGCATATACTAGTAAAAAATTAAAAAGGGGAATGATGCCGAGGCGGATGGGGGAGATGGTTCGCTCAGTCTGCAGCCTGGCTGAGTGATGGCATAGGGGCACTAATCCTTTGGTGGTGGCCCCAGCCAGGGGAGACAGAAGTGTGATGAAGGAAGCTAAGCTGCTCTTCTGCCAAGTTGGGCAGCAGCTCCTGGCTGGGTGTTGCTGCCCAGAGGGACCCGTGCTCCCGGGGGGGTAACAGGTGTCTGAGCCCCTCACCTGCCGGTCGTTCTCAGGCCAGAGAGAAGGGCCAGATGGGCTCCGGCTGTTTACTGCTTTTTCTTCTTCCTTCTGGGCCCAGTAGCCCACCAGGTCCCCAGAGGGTTCTGAGAGAGGTGCCTGGTGTTTGCTGAGTGTTCTCATATTTGCACCAGCTTAGAGAACATGCACGTGCAGATGGGAACGAATTGTGGTGTATTAAGAGCAGCTCACCCACAGACACTGGCACAGGCCTCCGGAATAACTCTGAACCATTGGCAGCTTGTCTTTTATTTAGAAACTAGAGGCCTGGTGCATGTAAATCGTGCACTGGGGGCGACGGGGGGTCCCCTCAGCCTGGCCTGTGCCCTCTAACAGTCTGGGAGCCCCCCCATCAATCGCCCCAAAGAGGGAGGCCCCGCCCACCCAGCCAGAGCTCCGAGACGGATCTCCCCCACAAAGGGAGGATTGGAGAGGGTGCAGGTCAGGCTGAGGGACAAGGCCCGCCCCCACCCGGTGCACAAATTTCATGCACCGGGCCTCTAGTAATAATAATAAAAGGCAGCTCTGGGATTATAACTAGAGGCCAAGTTTCAATCCAGAGCAAGATTTTTTATAGCTGAGCCGGCAGGTCTTTAGAGAGGTCTTGTCAAAACAGAAACCATCAGGAACCAAAAAATAAAATAAATCAAAACATAAAAATCTTACTTGCCTCACTGCAATACCCTGGGGTCAGAAATGAAGGGAAATAGCCCTGTGGCCAACTAGAACACAGAGCTTCTGTGGCGAGACCGTCTCCTCCTCTCCTCCCTGCTCTTCAGCGAGACGACAACAGTGAACACAGAACACCGAATCCAGGATCTGTTGGGGGTGGTGATTCACATTAATACCAACACCCCTTTATTCTCTGCTCTTGCATTGGGGCAAATCCTCCTGTGGAGGCGGAGGAGGAGAATGGCAGAGGATTTGGGGGCCATGGGGCGGGGGGGGGGGGGCTAATGTTGAAGGGAGATTACATGGAAGGGAACTCGGGGTACCTCCTCGGGCAGCTCGGCCTCTGATGGCAGAGTGAAGGCCTCTGAGCTTTCCTCCAGAGCTGCCGCTGGGTGACGCTCACAGGCAGTTGCTGGGTGGAAGCCAACCTCACCGACCAAAGGCAGAGCTGACCTTGGCCCTGACCTTGGCCACGTTCCTTCCCTGTTCACCCTGCAAGTCCCTCGGCTATGACAGCCGTCCCTAGGGAGAGGAAGAACCGGTAATGGCAGGTCAATGCATTTGTGTTTTTAGGGGTTGAAAGGAAAGTAAAACGAGACCACCACGTTTGATAGATTGGGGGGCGGGGCACATCTTGCCATTAGAATTCCTCTTAGATCTTTCTAGATTATAGAAATGAAGCATATAGTGATGAATGTAAACTACTTAATAGTGTCTCCTGGGGTGCCTTGAAGCACCTCCCCTAAACAAACCAATGGGAAAGGAGGAGGTGGTGGAAGTGTATTGTAGTTGCAGGGGGGTAGACAGAGGGAGGGTGGCGGCAGAGTTCCCAGAATTCCAGACTCCCCAACTCCTCCTCTGGCACTTAAATACACACACACACACACACACACATGCACACACACACACACGCACACACACACACGCACATATTATTTATTTTTTAACAGAGAGGAAGGGAGAGGGATAAAGAGTTAGAAACATGGATGAGAGAGAGACATCCATCAGCTGCCTCCTGAACCCCTCCCACTGGGGATGTGCCCGCAACCAAGGTACATGCCCTTGACTGGAATCGAACCCGGGACCTTTCAGTCCGCAGGCCAACACTCTATCCACTGAGCCACACCGGTTTCAGCCTCCTCTGGCACTTTGATTAAATCTCTCTCTCTCATCCCCTCTCAACCCAAACAGCTCTGCTCTGTTTTCCGGGTTTTTGTCTGGAGTCTTCTGAGACAGGCCTCTCCCCTGCTCATCCCCCAAGCTCGGCCCAGCAGCCCCCGCGCTGTACCCCTGCCCGCTCTAGGCCCAGGGCTTTGTCTTCAAGTCGAGACTCAGCAGTGGCAGGTGCCCGCATCATCCTCTGTGTAAACCCGAGCCAGACCTCTATCCCCCCTGACCACACCCCTCCATCTCCTCCTGTGGAACGGCTACCCCCTCAGTGTGATTGATCGCCTCCCCAGCAGCCCTGGGGAAAGTTCCCTCGAGGACTAGAGTCTTCCTACCTGTGTTCTTCCCGGTGATAGGTTTCCTCTCCGCGGTGTGCTTCCCTGCCTCCCTGGAGCCTTTGGGGGGACACGGATGATCACAACTCCAACCTCCTTCCTGCTCTTAAAGCGAGAACAACACGGTAGCTACAAACACACCAGGGAGGCCTGGGGATTGAATACAAATCGACTGACAAGTGGCAGTTCTGCTGGGATATTAAAAAAAAAAATGTGGGAAAGAGAAGGTTCAGTCTCTTAATTCTGCCAGCTCAGGTGGGGCTACAGTGGTACCTCGAGATACAAGTTTAATTCGTTCCGTAACCTTGAGGCGTGGGAAACTATGAGACGCTCGAGTCGCGGTAAACTGGTGGGTCGTGTGCAGCCGGCCGATCCGCGCGATGACTCCTATCTCAACTGTTGCTCGTATTTCAAAGCAAAAATCACTTGCTCGACGGCTCGTATCTCAAAAATCTCGTATGTTAGGGCACTCGTATCTCGAGGTACCACTGTATTTCGAAACGCACTGGCTGCTCTGGCTGGAGTGGCAGTGGAGACCAGGCCACATTATGATTCCTTTCTTGTCAGGTTTTTCTGAGTGAGGTTTCTGGACCTCACCCTGCTGGTCAGGTGGCAGCCTCCCGCCTAGCGTGATTGCCTTTCTCCTAAATCAACGTTCGCACCTTCATCCTCTGGGAGCAAATGTCAGCAGAGCCGAGGTGTGGAGACTTCTGAGGTAGACGTCTGAAGTGCGTTCTCTTTGGAGCTTATGCTAATCCCAGGGCCACGGTGCCAGCTCAGCACCTTTCAGGGGGCTCTGAACGCTCCTCGCTTTTTAATTCCCTTGGGAGCACAGGCCGGGAGGAGACTTTTATATCCATAGCGATTCATGGCGAAGATACGACGCTCCTTTCACTTGTGCTTTCACCGCCTCCCCAATGCCACCATCTATGTTTGCCTCGGAGAGCTTTTAAATCAGGAAGCTGGCTGCTGTCTTCCCAGGGAGAACCTTCCCGGCTCTCCGGGGCACCCAGCAAACGTGGGAGTGGGCTTCATCTTGCCTTTGGACAGGTTGGGGTCAAGTGGGAAGGGGGCAATAGCCAGGCCTGCCATGGGCCTGGGAAGAAGCGGTGGCAGCGTCTCCATCCAGCCTGTGTTGTGAAAAGTGATAAACAGCAACCGCATTTAACATGGGGCCAGGATGCTGGAAGAGGTTAAATGGGGGAAAGGAGGACCTTTGAAATACTTTCAACAATGAAGATGAAAGAAAAGAAAAGGAAATAAAATAAAATAAAATAAAAAGGAAATAAGAAGGAGCCGGGAGGCTGGAAGACAGAACTTTCCTGCACGTGTCACTCAAGCCCAGGACGGACCCCACAGGAAGAGAGAAAGTGATGCTACCTGCTGACCTCAGCAGGAGGATGGAAAGGTTCCTCCTTGTCCAGGAACAGCTCAGCCAATGGGAGGCTGGCATAGCTCAGCCAATGGGAGGCTGGCATAGCTCAGCCAATGGGAGGCTGCCGTAGCTCAGCCAATGGGAGGCTGCCAAAGCTCAGCCAATGGGAGGCTGCTGTAGCTCAGCCAATGAGCAGTCACTGCACTTTCTGTTTTCTCCAATGGAATCTTCGCATAAAAGAGCTGCCTCTCCTTCATTTCTGTGGACTTGCATGTGGTTCCCGACTAGACCAGGAGTCGGGAATTGCAGTTCTTTGTTGTTTGTGAATAAACTCATTTTTCGGGAGAAATGTTTGTGCAGTTATTGGTTCAAGGTCAACAGTGTACATAGTCAGTTGTTGCCTAGGCATGTGCATCGCCCCACGCAATCCTCTACTGCTCAGCAGTTCAGAATTTCCTTTAGCTTCCATGCTTTTCCACTTTCCATTTCTCTACATGAATGGTCTCTTTTCTAACTTTGTCCCTCAGTTAGTTTTATTTGAATTTCAAAACTCAGCTCAGATTCCTCTTCCTAGAGAAATCCGTTTTCTTCTCTCTTTGACTGTTGACCAGGTATTATATCTATGGGCTACTGTTGCGGACCATTTTTTCCTGCCTCTATCATTATACATAACCCACTGTGTTATAATTATCTATGCAGGTGTCTGCTTCCTTTATGAGACTGCGAAGTCTCTGAGGGTAGAATATACTTAATTTTTTCGTGAATTACCTAGTGCAGTGCTTGAACTCCTAGCTAGTGTGCAGTAATCGTTGACTAAAAAATAAATGAATCAATGAATGACGTATTTCCTACCGGTGTCAAAAACAAAATAGGATTTACAGGTATATGTACGACATTGTCGTTATGCAAAAAATGTAAAAAAAAATAAGTTCTAAACAACAAAATATTATATATCATTTAAAACTCTGTGGGGACACGCATGTAAAAGTATGTGCCGTACTCCCAGATGTGGTGGAAGATGGGTGTGATTACACATGATCTTTGTATAACCATGGGTTAGGTGCTGTATAGGAAGGATACGTGTCCAATTCAGGGGAGAGCATTGGCCAATATTTCAGAGAAGAGGTAACATCTTCCCTTCGGCTGAGAGATGAGGGGAGTTTAAGTTGGGCAGGCAGGGAGAGGACGGGCGAAGCTTCTCCATACCGAGGTCTGAGAGTGGGTCTGGGCAGAAAATGGATGGGTTCCCAGCCGGGTCGTTGGAAGGTGAGGCTAGAAAAGCCAGCCGGGGTCAGACAAGGAAGGGTCTGTCCTCACGTCTTCCTCTCACTTAAACGTGAACCCATTGATGAAAGGCCTTCCGAATTTCAGGGTACTAATTGTTCCCACTGATTATTAATCGATAAAAAGGAACAGCCGGTAGTCTCTGAGTCAATCTTGATCTTTGACACCTGTAAGCCGCCATTGCCACTTGACATGGAAAATCACTCAGAAGCCACTGCCCTGTTACTCCTTAGCTCATCACTGTTTGAACCGACTTGAGTGCAAAGTTGTACCAGAAAATAGCGCCAAGTGAGTCTGGTTTCTGAGCTTCATCCCAAGAAAGGCAATATGCACTTAAAGTTTCCTTCTTAAGAAAAAGCAATGGCCGAAACCGGTTTGGATCAATGGATAGAGCGTTGGCCTACGGACTGAAAGGTCCCAGGTTCGATTCTGGTCAAGGGCATGTACCTTGGTTGCGGCCACATCTCCAATAGGGGGCGTGCAGGAGGCAACTGATTGATGTCTCTTTCTCATCGATGTTTCTAACTCTCTATCCCTCTCCTTTCCTCTCTGTAAAAAAAGCCAATAAAATATATTAAAAAAAGAAAAAAGAAAGAGCAATGGCTTGCCTTTACAATTCTGGGGTGTTTAAATGCCTATCTTGGTCAAACGCACAACTTAATTTATTTTATTTTATTTTATTCTTTCTAAAAAAAATTAAGGTAAGGAATGACACAGGTGGAAATCTTAAGGACAAGGAGATTGACTTTCCTTTTATTTTGACAGTTAGGCCCAAGTTTCTTCTTAAGCTCTGGAAGGTATACAGGATGCACTCCTCTCTTCATTAAAAATAAAACGCTGTTGTTATACTGTCTGGAAAGGCAGAGTGATGCGGGGATCCAGCGAAGCGTTCCAGTTGGGGGATTTCCAGAGTGGGTCTGTGGGTTCTCGTTCAGGGTTTAGACTCTCCATCAAAACATTTCTTTTGCCGAAACGGGTGTGGCTCAGTGGATAGAGCGTCGGTCTGCAAACTGAAAGGTCTCAGGTTCCATTCTGGTCAAGGGCACGTATCCTGGTTGGGGGCACATCCCCAGTGGGGGGCGTGCAAGAGGCAGCTGATCGATGTCTCTCTCGTCGATGTTTCTAACTGTCTATCCCTCTCCCTTCCTCTCTGTAAAATATATTAAAAAAAAAACCAACCAACCAAAACAAAACCCATTTCTTTAAAGAGAAATATCCCCAGCGAAGGACACGGAGGACCGCATGGCACGGAGTGGATCTCTGTAACTGGGATACTTGGCAACACATCTGCCAAGTGATCTCCAAACGCAGTGGTAGCAACCGACACATTCCCGAGCCCCACAGACACGCGTGGAGGCTCCCTTTGAAAGGAGACGCCAGAACAGTGCAATGTGCTCTCCAGGGTGACCCGGGCCCTGCCTCCTCCTGAATCCAGCCTGGTGGAAGCGCCCTGCGTCTTTGGGAGAAAACAGCATAAATCACCCGCATACCCCTTTGTGCGGGTTCAAAGAGAACGGCGATCCGAAGTGAGGAAAATAGTCTCCATCCTGTGCACATGTGTGTGTGTGTCTGCACATGTGTGTGTGTAGGGGTGTCTTTTTTTTTAAGTATGTCTCCATTTTTTAAAAAATTTTAAACATTTATTACTTTTATTTTATTTTTGGGGGGTGTCTTTTTGGTGCCTGGGAAGGAAAATAGTTCCAAAGGTGAATTAAAAACAGTGCACTTGGCTAACCTTTGACATGTTTCTTTGCAATATTGGATTTTAGCCCTCCCTCTCTGGATCCACCGCGTATAGAATGTTCCGTGTGTGAAAAGGAACCAAGAGACCTCGTCGGCCAATAGTATGGTGAGATCCCATCGAGGAGAGCGATCTACCCTGTCCTTGCACCCACATCCTTCCCTAGCGGAGTCCGTGGTCTTTAAAATCGCAGTGGATGTGGGTCTCACCCACGGTGGCACCCGTATGTTGCCTGGACAGTCTTGCCGGGGGGGCTGTGGGGACCCAGCCAGTGTGGGTTCCTGAGGACCCCCATTCTGGTCCTTAATTTGAACTAGCCACCCCGAGGGCAATGGCTTTGGATTTGTGTGCCTGGGGATGCAGAACTGCTGGCATGCTCCTCCTTCTTGCACCGAGGCCCAATAGAAAGCGGAGTTACACGCTTTATGGAGCCAAAGAAAAATCCCTGAACTTGACCTGAAGCATCTACATGGGAGTTAAGAACTCAGCAGGAGCTAACTCTTTAAACGTTCCCTTCTGAGAGCGAGGCTGCACGGTGTGTGCGCAGACACGGGTGTGAGTGTGTGTGTGCCTGCATGCACGTGCCTGTCTGAGCTCTGCCTGGAGAAGGCCCTGGGACCCGCCTCACCTCCTCTGATGGAGCGTGGTCATACCCAGTGGCTGGTTGGGTTCACAGCACGCATACGTCCCCCACGGAGACCCAAGGGAGAGTAGCTGGCCCGGTCACTCTGCAAAGAGGCCGCCAAAGGCCGGTTTGGACAACAGCAGAACCACCTTGTTCCTTTACTGTGTTTCTAAATGCAGGGCAGGATAGGAAAGGCCAGGCCATTCACGGTGGTAACAATAGCCACACAGGGCACCCGCGGCGTCTGCTGCATGTTGAGGCCCCGGGAATAGAATGAGATGGCGTTTCACAGGGACATTCGAGGGCAGGCTGACACACAGAGGGCTTGCTCTTTATTCTCATTCCCCCGACTTGTGCATCCTTTAAACATTTTTAGCATTAACCGTTCTTTTTTTTTTTTTTTTTTTGAGCAATGTCAGATAATGTTGACCAAAAAAAGGCCATCTTTTCAGAATGCAAAGAGGGGCAGAAACACTGTACATTTTGGAAGATCTATAGAAACAACTCCATTAGCATCACAACGGCACGTTTCTTCCTGCTTCTTCTTCTTCTTTTTTTTTTTTTAAATACAGTGGTACCTCGAGATACGAGTTTAATTCGTTCCGTAACCTTGAGGCGTGGGAAACTATGAGACGCTCTAGTCTCGGTAGACTGGTGGGTGGTGTGCAGCCGGCCGATCCTCACGATGACTCCTATCTCAAAAGTTGCTTGTATTTCAAAGCAAAAATCGGTCGCTCGACGGCTCGTATGTTAGGGCACTAGTATCTCGAGGTACCACTGTATATTTTATTGATTTTTTTACAGAGTGGAAGGGAGAGGGATAGAAAGCTAGAAACATCCGATGAGAGAGAGACATCCATCAGCTGCCTCCTGCACGGCCCCTGCTGGAGATGTGCCCGCAACCAAGGTACATGCCCTTGACCGGAATCTGCAGGCCGACGTTCTATCCACTGAGCCAAACCGGTTTCGGCTCTTCCTGCTTCTCTTAAAAGCTCTCTGTTAGGTACCGTGAAGGCCCCTCTTCCCAGCCACGTGGCTCCTGGGGAGAGAAGCTGCCATGCGGTTTACGACTCTGGCCTCCTGTGAGGCTGGTCACCTGTCGAACAGTGGCCACCAGAGGTGTCTCACCACGTCTACACTTAGCCCAGGTCTTTCTCGGACAGACCCTGGGTCACCATGGTTGTCTGGGCTTGTAGGAGAGACCCCGGATCACCTGGTCGCCTGGGCTGTGATTGGTTGAAAATGATTGAAATACAGTGGTACCTCAAGATACGAGTTTAATTCGTTCCGTCACCTTGAGGCGTGGGAAACTATGAGACACTCGAGTCGCGGTAAACTGGTGGGTCGTGTGCAGCCGGCCGATCCGCGCGATGACTCCTATCTCAACTGTTGCTCGTATTTCAAAGCAAAGATCGCTCGCTCGACGGCTCGTATCTCAAAAATCTCATATGTTAGGGCACTCGTATCTCGAGGTGCCACTGTACTTTATGAGGTCTTTCCGGGGTCTCTGGTGGTCCCAGTTCTCACCCCAGCTCTGGTGTCGTCTCGGAGAGAGATGAGATCATCACAGTTCTCACTGAATGGTCCTCGGAACCCCGAGTGATATCACTCCTGTCCGAAGTTCAGTCTTTTGGGGTCTAGAAAGAGCGGGCTTTGACCCACTCAAAACAAACGAGAGCCAGGAGACCACGGTCTGCGTGTCCAGCCCCACCCCAGAAGGGAGCAGCTGGCCTCAGTTTGACAACTGTCTGGTTCCAACCAGCAGGATCAGAAGCGTGTGCTGGAAGCTTCGTGATGTCTCTGAGAGCGAGGATGCATGGTGTGTCCACAGACACGGGTGTGAGTGTGTGTGTGCCTGCACGCGCATGCCTGTCTGAGCTCTGCCTGGAGAAGGCTCTTGCTCCTTGTTCATGCTGCTCTCAACCAGACCCTCCTTCTCTCTCTGAACTCCTTCCACAACTTGATGGGCTTCTTCTCATTGCTGTCATTTCTCAGTGAAAAATGGATGTCTCTCTCCCATTTCTCTTGGGCCTGGGGTGGGGAGTCTCTCTCCTCTTTTCGGGCTCCCGAGGATTGTGTGGGTGGGTGGCTGGTGACGTGGGTTCAAGTTCTCTGGATGCAGAGCTCTTGCTTCTGTTCTAACGCCTGGCTCATTCCCCACTTGATGCCCGGAAGGGGAGAAGCAAAATATTTTACGACTAAAAACAAAATCGTGCATTCATTGTTGGTGCTGTGTGCGCCCCCTTTGCTGCCTGACTCTGGACTCTGTCCACCTGAGCCCCCCTCTCTTGAAGGGCTCTCATGGCCCCAAGGGTCTGGAAATTTGAGGCATTCTCACCAGGAAGATATGTAAGGAGGTTACGTGGAATGTAACACGGTGTTCTTGCTTCTATATCATGACGGACTTCCGTTCACTTTTTCCTCCAAATACCCTGTTTCCCTGAAAATAAGACAGCGTCTTATATTATTTTTGCTCCCAAAGAGGCGCTAGGTGTTCTTTTCAGGGGATGTTTTATTTTTCCATGAAGAGGAAGACGGTACATATTTATTGTTGGACAAAAAAAAAAGGAAATGTATGACCTGTCTACGGTACAGTAGTCGTTGTCATCACCAACCAGCTCCCCTGATGGGCCGCAGCGCAGCTGGAGCTGTTCAGGCAGGGCGAGGTCTCTTTAAATTGGGAGGCAGATGCCTGTCCGTAGCTTCGGGGACCTTATATTTCAGGGAGGTCTTATTTTCAGGGGGATGCCTTATATTACAGTGTGAGTCCCCACCCCCCTCCCACACACACAGAAAAGAAAAAGAAAAAAAGAGCCATACCATAGGCCCCACCTCAAAGACCACCCCAAACCATCAGGGGCCTCTGTGTGAGGAACTTCCCACCCATTAGGTCACATGTCACATGTGTCACCAGGCCTTCAAGTCACATCCCTAGAGTGGGTCCTCCAGGGCTTTCGTCTCCAAAGAATGCACACCCCATCCCTACCCCCCGCTACCTTGAGACTATTCTTGCCTGGAACCTAAAGGCAAGACATTTTCTTTTTCTCTTTTAATTTCTTGTTTTTTAAAAATATATTTTATTGATTTTTACAGAGAGGAAGGGAGAAGGATAGAGAGTTAGAAACATCGATGAGAGAGAGACATCGATCAGCTGCCTCCTGCACGCCCCCCACTGGGGATGTGCCCGCAACCAAGATACATGCCCTGGACCGGAATCGAACCCGGGACCCTTCAGTCTGCAGGCCGACGCTCTATCCACTGAGCCACACCGGTTTCGGCTTTCATTTCTTTCTTGATTCAGGTGTTACATAGGTGTCCCTATCCCTCCATTGTCCCCCACCCCCCGCTCATGCCCTCACCCCCCGGTGTCTGTGTCCATTGGCGAGGCCCACATGCCTGCATCCAAATCCCCCCAATTGCCAGGCGGGGCCCAGGAGATGCCCTCCAGCTCTCGATGCCCCATACCAGGCGGACCTAGGGCGCTTCAAAGCCACTCAACGCGTTCGCCTGCGCTCCGCCTTTCAACACGTACCCCGAACTCATTGTCTCTCCAAACCCGCTAAGTGCATTGTCTGGCTGCGACGTTTCTGCTCAGGAAGGCGGCCAGAATTGTCAGCCAGCGGAGACCTCAGCCCTTTCGTGGCCAATTTGCCAAAAAAGCGTCGGAGGCAGTTATTGATCTTCTCCCTTGTCCTCATTCAGCTAATTTCTCCCCCCGATTCCGTTCCTTTCTTCTTCTGGAGCTGACAGCCGGTAAAAACTCTTTCTGCCAGGCGCCAGCCTCGTGTCAGCACGCTGCCGTCCATAGTCCGGGCCGCCGTGTCCCCCTTTGGCCCTACGAAGACCCCTTTCTTGGTTCTGTTGACCATGCAGGCCTCGGTCAAGCTTGCTTCCCGCCCGCACTTCTTCCCTGGGTGGGATGAGCCTTGATGGGTCCATGGGACTAATCTCACGAGGAGAGTCCCTGTGGCTGTCATTGCCAGATGCAGTCATTTTATTTTTTACTTTTATTTTTTAATATGTTTTATTGACTTTTTATTTTTTAACAGAGGGGAAGGAGAGGGACAGAGAGTTAGAAACATCGACAAGAGAGAGCCATCGATCAGCTGCCTCCTGCACACCCCCTACTAGGGATGGGCCAGCAACCAAGGTACATGCCCTTGACCGGAATTGAACCTGGGACCTTTCAGTCCGCAGGCCGACGACGCTCTATCCACTGAGCCAAACCGGTTTCGGCTTTGTTTTCTTTTAATCACACAGTATACAAGTTATCAGGGCGATCTTATTTTACCCTTAATTTGCAATAGGACGCCCGGAAGATTAGTCGGGGACATTGAAATACTGTAGCTAATTAGTTTCTCAACAGGAGCACGTTCTGGACGTGGCCTTCAGAAAGACGACTTCTCTTTCAAAGTGGGGGACGCTGACTCGTGCTTACGGGGCTCACCGGGAGAGCTCCTCACCCCGGCCTTTTCACAGCTGGAGTCCCCGTCTCCTGTTGTCCTGTGGGGTGAGACAGAATTACCCGAGAGGGAGGCATACTGGCTCTGGGGACAATACCTATTTAGGATACCCGGGCAGCTGTGAAGAACCAATAAATGACACTGCGTTAAGAACGCTGCTGAGTTGAGTCCATGCAAACAGAGGACAGATTTGCAATCCAGTTTCGGAATGATCCTGAAAATAGCTCTCCCCCCACCCCCACTTGAAAGACGCTGCCGAAAACTGCTCTGATGATGCTCGAATGAAGGCCCGTCCCATGGAGAGTTTGACTACAGCAGTATGGACGGAACCACGGATTTCTGCAGGATTCTCCCTCGATCGTGGATCAGCATGAGAGCGGAGACCAGCATCACATTTCCTGCACGACGGCGGAAGCAGCTCCGGGCCTAAGCGCCTGGCCTGTCCAACAACCGCATCCGAACTTCTGAGTGCCTTTGAGCCTTCCGGTGCTGCTTCAGAGAATTTCAACCCGTAGAAGTTCAAACCAGCAGTCTTTGCTCTTCATACATATACATATGCATACATACATATACATACATATATATATATGTGTGTATAAACACACACATATATGTATATATATGTGTGTATAAACACACATATATATGTATATATATGAATGTATATTTATATGTATAGATGTATATGTGTATATATATATATGTGTATTTTTCAACCCATAGAAGTTCAAACTAGCAGTCTTTGCTCTTTATACATATACATATGTATACACACATATATATGTATATGTATATACATATATGAATGTATATTTATATGTATAGATGCATATGTGTATATATGTGTATTTTTCAACCCGTAGAAGTTCAAACTAGCAGTCTTTGCTCTTTATACATATACATATATATGTATATGTATATACAAATATGAATGTATATTTATATGTATAGATGTATATGTGTATATATATGTGTGGATTTTTCAACCCATAGAAGTTCAAACTAGCAGTCTTTGCTCTTTATACA
>JAAGEH010002529.1:1579367-1593770 GCA_011751065.1 Lasiurus cinereus
ATATGTATATGTATATACATATATGAATGTATATTTATATGTATAGATGTATATGTGTATATATATGTGTGTATTTTTCAACCCATAGAAGTTCAAACTAGCAGTCTTTGCTCTTAAAATAATATATACATATACATATATATGTATGTATTTTTTTATTGATTTCAGAGAGGAAGGGAGAGGGAGAGATAGAAACATCAATGATGAGAATCACTGATTGGCTGCCTCTGGCACATCCCTCACTGGGGATGGAGCCAGCAACCCCGGGCATGTGCCTGGGAATCGAACCACGACCACCTAGTTCATAGGTCAGTGTTCAACCACTGAGCCAGACCAGCTGGGCTGGAAGTCTGTGCTTTCTCTCTCCTCGCCCCCCTCTTCCCGCTCGCTGCCCATGCTGGTCGTCCTACGAGCAGGGCTTCCGAGGTTAGGAGTGTCCAGTCGTGGGGACCCCTGGACAGGAAGGGAGAGAAGTGTTGATATGGTGATATATGAGTCATTTACAAATGGATACGTGCATTCTAAAAAACGCGCCTGTGAAATTTCCGTAATTATCAAATGGGAATGGAACTAAAATGTTTAGTCAGACATGATAATTATAGCTAACATTTATTGAATGCTTATAATGGGCCAGCTACTGTTCTAATTGCTTTACATTTATTAGCTGATGCAGTTCTCACAATAGCCCAATGAGGCCATTATTATCATCATTTCGAAAGCAAGCAATAAGCACGGAGAGGGTGGGCCATCCAGGCATCCTCAGCAGGTGGGTGATGGAGTCCGTGGTGGACGCATGCCTTCCGCTCTCCAATCAGCCCTCGTCGGGACGTGCTGTTCCTGTAATCCCACAATGGTTCCAACGGTTGCCCTTACTGCTAAAGATTTTTGCAAGGGCCGATCTTATTATTCGTAAAGAACAGCCCTGGAATTTCTTGTCCCAGAAGTGTTAATAATCAGGAAATAATATTTTAGAATGGATGCTGCCTGGATATTAATTACCTCGCTTATGTATGCATTGGTTTCCTACGGCTGCTATAATAAAGTACCACAAACTGGGCGGCTTAAAACAACAGAAATTTATTCTTTCACAGTCCTGGAGTCTAGAAGACCAAAGTCAAGGTGCCCGTAGAGCCAGGATCTCTCTCTGAAGGCTCCGGAGAAACATCCACCCCTGCCTCTCCTCTACCTGCGGGTCATGGCCAACCATCCGGGGTATTGATGGCTTGTAGATGCATCGCTCCCACGTCTGTCTCCATGATCACATGGTCTTTGGGGTAAGTGTGTGTGTCCACAATTTCCTCCTCTTTTATGGGAAAGGTTTAAGGCCCACCCTAATGTAGCAGGATCTCATTTTAACTTGATTACATCTGTAAAGACTATTTAAAATTAGTCACAATGGCAGGCACTAGGGATTAGGGCTTGAACATAACTTCTCTTGTGGGGGGGAGACACACAATTCAACACATAACGATTTATGTATCTGCTTAGCCCACAGTATGTCCTATGTTCTAATTGTTTAAAAGAATATATTTTATTGATTTTTTTACAGAGAGGAAGGGAGAGGGATAGAGAGCTAGAAACATCGATGAGAGAGAAACATCAATCAGCTGCCTTTTTCACACCCCCTACTTGGGGATGTGCCCACAACCAAGGTACATGCCCTTGACCGAATCGAACCTGGGATCCTTCAGTCCACAGGCTGACGATCTATCCACTGAGCCAAACCGGTTTTGGCCTATGTTCTAATTTTAAGAATGAATGAAGAAAAATGTTCTCCCCATGCAATTTCCTTTTTCTCTGAGTTTAACATATGTGTATAATTCTTCCTTTCCTCCTTCAAACAGCCGATGTTTCTTCAGTAATAACAAGCAGATAAACACCACACTCGAGGCACCTGAGATGAGGGTAGAGCCATGATCCTAGTAGACTTCTTATAACAGACCTCTTTTTTCTCTCTTCAAACCTGCTTTCCTATGATTTGTCCAGAGTAGTTAAAGCAACAGCATGGGCATGATTGTACAGTTGAAATTTTCATTGTACAACAAGGATTTCTCCATCATCAGAATAAAAGCGTAATATGCTAATTAGACCAGACAGCCAGAAGACCTTATAGACAAAGTCAGGGCTGCAAGGGCCAAGCCCCTTGCATGAATTTCGTGCATCGGGCCTCTAGTATCATTATAAAAGCTTGGGTTATTATTTGACCTACCTCAGAATATTCCAGCAAATAGAAGACACATCATTAAACCATTCTCCTACTTGGTCCTAAGTTGTTTCCATTTCGTTCGCTTTAGTATTTTCATCAACATTTGTGCATGTCTTTTGACTTGCTTTGGACATTTTAAAAGAAGAATTTCTAAAATACCGTATTTTCTAGCATATAAGACGACTGGGCGTATAAGACGACCCCAACTTTTCCAGTTAAAATATAGAGTTTGGGATATACTCGCCCTATCATACAACATCCGGCCTATAAAATGACCCTCAACTTTTGAGAAGATTTTCCTAGGTTTAAAAGTCGTCTTATACGCCGGAAAATACGGTAGCATATTATGTTAATGTATTTTGGTGGCCTATAGTTTGATTCAGAGTTGCTATCAAAATGTGGCAGACTCACTCCAGTGTTGCTGCCCTCATGCTTATCATTTAGACTTTTGTTTCCAATGGTCCTGAGTTATTTTAATTTCAACATCATTATTATCGTGGTTGAACACGTTTCGCATACATTTCTGCTAAACATCAGCATCATCGGGGAACAGAAGGAAAGGGCAGGTTATCTTTCTTCCACAGTCGTCAAAAGCACATGAGAAGGAAGTCAGATTTAATAAGTTGCATCACCCAGTGTTTAAAGATTCCTGAGTTGGTATGGCTGCCATAATGCAATTTTCGTTTAAAATGTCCACATTTCCAAATTTCATAGTCAAAATAGCTAAAATTTGAAAAGTACGTGTTTGTTTTATTAACATAAGTTATATGCTCATGAGGAAAAAGACCCAGCGTACATAACTTATTTTAATTAAATAACGTTAGTGAAATGTCTACTGTGCTTGGTGATGTTTTCCTCCTAATTCGCCATGGTAAACACATGTCCTAAATACTATAAACTTATTGAATGGGAGCTGATTCGCCTCTTAATTGATTCATAAGTATGTGCTTAAATTAGCTTTGGTAAATAAAATTAGCAGCTTATCACTCACTTTTCTAAAATGACTTCTGCTAAATTAATTTGCAAGTTTATAAAACTGCATTATGACTTAAAGTGTATAATGCACACAGATTAAGAATTCCCCTTTCTATCAGATTTCTGAAATGTATGCATTTAAGATCCTAGGTATGATTAAGAGAGACATACTATGTTTCAAAAAATACATATCCTCAGTGATATGTGTTAAATCACATCTACGTTACATCAGTTACTTATTATAATTGAATCCAGGAGCGTTCTGCTGAGGACTGGCTGGCAAAGGGGGATTTCATTAAACCAATACCATTATACTTTATTTTAAATTAATTATGTTTTATAGCAAGCATGGAATTGACCCCAAACTCAGAGTCAGTCTGGGCACTCAATTCTACATTTATTTCAAGGCGGACTCCTTCTTGGCCTCGACCCATGGATTTAATTTTGCCTTAAACTTGGGAGTTCTGGCCACAGGCAAATAGGACAGTGACCTCAATCTCCATCTATTGAATTCAGGATTTCGTAGAGGTCTTTATTCTGGTCCCTGTCTGACCCCCGAGCATCACCACAGAGCTAAGTAATCAGGCTTCCTGCTTTATGAGTTAATTATATATATAATGTTATACCTTCCCCCCACAAGTATATGTATATTTTTAGAAATATTTTTTTTAATCCTATCTCATGTTCTAGGCTTATTTTACAGTTCTAAAATGGGTGGGCAGCCAAATATTTGGAATAGAAAAAGAATACTATTAAAACCAACTCCAATTGCTTTACTCCAGAATCTGGGAGCACAATTTATTCTTGGACCAGACATCCCTTTGTTTAAACAAGATGTGTAGGTTGAACTTTTGGTGCAATGTTTGATTGCTCAGGAGATTAGATTGGAAAGAAACAGGAAGCCCAAGAGACAGAGAAAGGCCTGGGTGTGAGAAATGAATGCAACTTTGTGTAGGGGTGAAAGGTAAAAGGGAAGAGGATGGGGGGAGATGGAGAAGGAGATGGGCTTTCTGAAGTCTAAGGCAGTAGTCGGCAAACTGCGGCTTGCAAGCCACGTTTTGCTGCTCTGTTGACTAATGAGTTTGCTGACCACTGGTCTAAGGAAATATTTAGCCTGTGAAAAATTTCCATTAGCAGGGAAGTCCAAAAGATGTTAAACAAACAAACAAAGAAAAAAAGAGAGAATGCCTGACATTTAATTTTAAGGTATTACTTCATGGTGTTACTATTCATTCCCTTCCCTCTCTCAGTCTTAGGAGATTCTAGGGAAAGAGGCTGTGTTCCCCATCTGGGTTGACATGGGGACATGGGTAGAGAACAGGCAGGAAAGAGAAATAATAACAAGTCATCCCCTTCCTTGAATGCTATTAGAGTTCCCAAATCAGCTGTGACAGCCTCTATTTGAGTCAACACCACACCCACCAGCCAATCAGGAGTGAGTATGCAAATTAACCCAACCAATATGGCTGGGGCCATGGAGAGAGCAGGAGGCTTGGGTTTCCCTGGCGGTGAAGGAAGCCGAGCTTTCCTGCCCTGGCCTGCTTTGGCTCTGCTTAAGGCTACGAAGTTTCAATTATAGAAGATAAATAAATCCCAACAAAAATGGCGGCAGCCATGGAGCTAGAGAGTGCAGGAGGCTTGAGTTGCCCCTGATGATGGAGGAAGCCAAGCTTCTGTAGCCCTGCCTTTGCCTTTGCTTAAGGCTACAAAGTTTCAATTATAGAAGTTAAATAAATCCCAGATAACAGGGCCTCTACTTGTGTCACTGGGGGCATGGCCAGTCTGCAAACCACCATAGACTCCTCGCCCAGGCTGTCCCACACCCCAAGGGAATCCCACCCTGATTTGGGACACCCTTCAGGGCAAACCAACTGGCCCCCAGCTGTGCACCAGGCCTCTATCCTATCTAATCCTATCTAATAAAAGAATAATATGCAAATTGATGTCACTCCAACACACAAGATAGCTACCCCCATGTTGTCAAAGATGATTGCCCCATGTGGACACAAGATGGTCACCACAAGATGGCCAGAAGGGAAGGGCAGTTGGGAGGACTAGGTCTGCAAGGGAGCACAGTTGTGGGTCTGCAAGGGAGGGCAGTTAGGGGTGATCAAGTCTGCAGGGGAGGGCAGTTAGGGGTGACCAGGTCTGCGGGGAAGGGCAGTTAGGGGAAAACAGGGTGGCAAAGGAGCAGTTACACATCAGTCAGGCTGGCAGGAGAGTGGTTAGGGGGTGACCAGACTGGCAGGCAGAAGTGGTTAAGGGCAATCAGGAAGGCAGGCAGGCTAGCAGTTGGGAGCCAGCAGTCCTGGATTGTAAGATCGATGTCCGACTGCCTGTTTGGGTCCAATCCTACCGGGATTGGGCCTAAACAGGCAGTCGGACATCCCTCAAGGGGTCCCAGATTGGAGAGGGTGCAGACTGGGCTGAGGGACACCCCCCACCCCCATGCACGGATTTCGTGCACCGGGCCTCTAGTTGTTACTTGAAGTAGGACTCAAACTAGATAAACTGGACTCACCAAGACCCAGCCCTCCCGACTGAGCTGCAACTCAGCGTGAGTACAGTGGGCTTCATTGCCTCACGGTCGACTGTCCCTCATGCCTTGCAAACACAATGTGCTCAGCGTGTTTTTCTGAATAAATGGACGCATGTTTTATTCTGATGGGAAAATAAAGGGGAGAAGAGAAATGGCAGAGGCACACTCGTTGAAAAGGGAAGCTATTAAGGCTAAAGGTATTCATCTGTCTCTTTACCTCATAGGCAGTAAAAGATGGCCCCGTTCGAGGAGCCACTCCAGGCCGGATGAGATGCCGAAGGGGCTTTTGTGCAGCGTTTCCTGGTCTCCATAAGTCTGTCGTAGTTTCCCCGGAGCATCTTCCTTAGAGTTCAAAGGCATCCGTTACAGATGCAGAGGGAACAGCACAGAAGGGGAAGTGGGAACAGAAGCAGAGCACACGCAGAAACTCATGAAGGAGCGCCCTGACTTTCCCGCAGGGGTGTGTTTCTTCATCGGTCACACTCTGGCTCACCCATCAGGCCTCCGGGGGAGGGACCTGGGATTTTTGAAATGAACAAGTACACAAAGAAGGAGGCGTGGCTTCGGACCATTCTCTGTAAATGGTCCAATCTCAGCCAATCGCCCGCCCCTCGGTTTCAGTCGCCTCGCCTGAATATTGTTGGCCTATCTGCTCCCAGAAATTCTTTTGAGGGTCGAGATGAAGATAATAGTAAGTAGATAAATAGTAACTAGACCTAGTTAGGCCGGGTCGCCCCTAACTGCCCTCCCCTGCAGGCCTGGTTTATCCAGTATAATTATTACATAGGATAATGTAACTAGTTGGTAATAATTATACTCCTGCCCTAGCCGGTGTGCCACAGTGGATAGAGCGTCGGCCTGCAAACTGAAAGGTCCCTGGTTCGAATCCGGTCAAGGGCACATGCCCAGGTTGTGGGCTCGATCTCCAGTGGGGGACTTGCAGGAGACAGCCGATCCAGGATTCTCTCTCATCGTGGATGTTTCTATCTCTCTCTCCCTTTTCCTTCCTTTCTGAAGTTAATGAAAAAACACATATTTAAGAAATAATTATACTCCTTTAATAGAGTTGCTTTTTATTAAAAATCGAGTGAGGCGGGGTCCTCCCCCAAACCTGGATTAGGGATCTGAGACCGTCTCTGAGAGAAGTGGCAGAATGAGAACGTTAGTCCTGTGCGCAGAATAGGGTTGAAAGAACCGCGGGCAGTTGTATGTCAATGAAATCCTCATAATTGTGGCTTCTGCTCGAATAAAGAGAGCACACACACTAAAGAGAGACAACCTACATGCCTTCCTGACTCAGTTTCCTCATATGTAAAATGATAACACTACCACATCATCTGTGTATCTTTACCGCCGTTCACTTACTAGATTATTGCAACATTGCTCTGTTTCTTTTTGCAAAGATGTGTATGTTAAGAGGTTTGTTTCCCATGCAATCCTTTTATGAGACTCACCCCCTGTCTGACATACTGGGGGTATCTCCCCAGGCTTCTGGGGGTCTTCCCTACTTCTAAGATTCTCCCAGGATCCAGGGAGGGATACCCCACATGTGAGATGGGCAAAAGCTTTTGTCCTATGCACATGGTGAGGCTTTCACACAGCGGACACTCGGGCCTGCTTCTAAGCGTGCGTTTCCTTCTCCTCGTCTTTATTTATCTCCACCAAGATTTCATAGCACGTTCCTCTGTTCGCTGCCACCCCCAGCTCAGCCACTCCCCAGCTGAAAGCAGGACGGCAGTCTTGTTCCACTGGGAGCGGAAATCTTGAAGATGCTGCAAAGCCACGTGGAGATACATTGGTATCGATTGGGACTTCGGGAACAAGAAACTCACATTTTTACAAGGTTTGTTGTATCTGGTTTAACTGCAATAGTCCAGTCTCAAATTTCTTTTCAAAGTGGCCAAATCTTAATTTAAAAAAGGAACCAGCCCAAACCGGTTTGGCTCAGTGGATAGAGCATCGGCCTGGGGACTGAAAAGTCCCAGGTTCGATTCCGGTCAAGGGCATGTATCTTGGTTGCGGGCACATCCCCAGTCGGGGGCGTGCAGAGGGCGACTGATCGATGTCTCTCTCTCATCGATGTTTCTAACCTTCTATCCCTCTCTCTTCCTCTCTGTAAAAAAATCAATAAACCATATTTTTTTTAAAAAAAGGAACCAACAGCTAACAAACAAATAGATTGGAATTGATGATTACATTATAAAATGCTTTTTTTTTTTTGTTTTAGAGAAGATCTTTCAAACCCCCACCATGCATAAGAAATAAGTCACTTGTGATCTAGTGATGTAATGTCACCCAGGAGCGATCTTACGTAAGAACGGAAACAAAGTCAGCAATGAAACCATTTCACGGGAACCTGAGGGGGTGGGAAATATTTTTAAAAGCGTGTGTCTCATTGTTGCACGGGCAGTGAGCGTACCTGCCAAAATGTGGGCAACGTGACAGAATGGTGCCACGGGAGGACAGAAATCAAACATGCCCCATAATTTGGGCTCTGTTTGAGTTTTTTTTTTTTTAATTAATAATAAAATGGAGCAGGTGGGATGAGTCAGCTGGTGATTCAGGAAGGCCATAGGAAACTTCAAACTGTGGAGCAACATACTTTTTCTGAGCACGCGTTTCAGTTTTCTAAATGGCCTTTCAACAGAAAGTTGAATCCTCAGAAGATCTGTACACGGGGGTTACCAGCACGTACCTCCCAAAATGGAGACCCCCGTCTGACCCTAAACTCACAGGCTGATATGCCCTTTCCTAAAGAATTTCTATATATATATTTTATTTATTTTTTACAGAGAGGAAGGGAGAGAGATCGTTAGAAACATGGATGAGAGAGAGACATCGATCAGCCGCCTCCTGCACGCCCCCTACTGGGAATCTGCCTGCAACCAAGGTCCATGCCCTTGACCAGAATCGAACCCGGGACCCTTCAGTCCGCAGGCCGACGCTCTATCCACTGAGCCACACCGGTTTCGGCGCCTCCTCGCTTTTCCGATGAAAGCCTGGCCGTGGAGGCCGCACAGACCCCCACGGATTTCCACCTCAGGTCCCTTGGCTGCCAAAGCCGGGGAGGCAGCTGAGGCTGCTGGAGACCGCCCTCCCACTGCCCCCCACAATCGCACAGGCTCAGGCAGGCATGCGTGGCCTGAGGCCCTTCCCCAGGCAGCAGGCCTCCTGGAGCCGAACCCCGGCCCTAAGCCAGGGGCCTGCTGGCCCATTTCTGCAGAGAAGCCTCACTGGCTAACCCAGGAGACAGACCCATTCCAGCCCCCGAAGACATCCTTCCAGGTACAAAAACACACCATCATCAGTTCTTCTGAAATGGGGTGACAGCTCTGGAAGACGTCTTTCCCCAAATAAGATCCCCCCCGTGGGACACTCCGGCTGAGATCAACGAGGATGCCAGGCGGGAGAGGAGTAGCAGGAGCCGCCCAGAGCAGCAGGAGGTGTGGAGCGGCGTCGTCTGTCCATCTGTCCGGACAGACGGCACTTCTGCAGGGAACGGGACCGGACACTGGGGCTGGGGATTGTCAGCTGACAGCCCCCGCTGCATCCTGTCCGGCCCAGGCTGGAGCGGTTCCCTGGGCGCCTCTCTCCCCCATCCCGGTGCCCCCCTCT
Organism: Lasiurus cinereus; assembly: GCA_011751065.1. Classification (NCBI taxonomy): domain Eukaryota; kingdom Metazoa; phylum Chordata; class Mammalia; order Chiroptera; family Vespertilionidae; genus Lasiurus; species Lasiurus cinereus. The sequence continues at coordinate 1,588,703 of JAAGEH010002529.1, forward strand.
GCCCGGGGGGGGGGGTAGGGAGTGGGTAGATCCAGCTGCTGGTGTCCCGGCCCAGATGTGGGCTCTGGGCAGGCAGCGAGCTGGGTAAATGCCACCAGGGCCAGGGCACAGGGATGCGTGAGAGCCGATTACCGATGTCCTTCAGGGTTAGCACCACCGGGGCGTCTGGGTGCTCAGCACAGCAGGGCTGGGCTCTGCTCCCCGCGGAACCCCGGCTTTGGCAGCCAAGGGACCTGAGGTGGAAATCCGGAGGGGTCTGTGCTGCCTCCAAGGGCAGGCTTTCACCAGAAAAGCTAGGAGGAGCCGAAACCGGTGTGGCTCAATGGATAGAGTGTCGGCCTGTGGACTGGGGGGGGTCCCAGGTTCGATTCCGGTCAAAGGCATGTGCCTTGGTGGAGGGCACATCCCCAGTGGGCCCCACAACCCTGCAAGGGCCCCAGCCACCTCCTGACCTCTCCCCCTGGCGTGCACCAGGCCTTGGAAGACACAATTCCGCCCCCTGGTTGCCCATGAAGTGAATGCCCTCCATCACTCGCCATCCCAGTCTGGCTCTAGTCCTCGCTGTGAGGCCCGGAGCACGGCTGACTGTGTGTTTCCTCCTCCCCACGCCGCCCCCCACGTCCCCCTGAAGGCCTCGGGGCCCGTGCACTGGGAGGCAGCAGGTTAGGGCTTTGTCCCCGGAGATGCATGCGGCCCCCTCTCTCTCAGCTCGCCGGGAGGTGTGTTTACCAGGAAAGAGCTGGGAGTTTGGGCCAAACAATGTAAGTCTCCAATTTCTGTCTCCAGTCCCTGCCCTGTTTGTGACTCGAGTGTCTCACTTGGTTGGAGGCTCAGGAAGAGCTGGTCACCAGCCACTAGCACTTTGTCCCCCTCCACATCCCCTGCCCTTCCCCCAGCTCTCCCCTCCCAATCCCCCACCGGTCAAAGGCAAGGTGTGGGGAAATCTCATCTCCAAGGTCTGCAACGTCCCTGTGGCAGGAGGGGTGGGTGAGGAGAGAGAGAGAAGGGCGTAAGGTCCCTCACCACTCTGCTTCCCCTGGCACCTGCCCGCACCCGTCCCTGGCTGGGGCGTGCTGCAAAGCTGCCGTGTGTGGGCCCCGGAGGGGAGAGTTGGCAGGTCAGGCCTCACCGTGACCTTGAGAAAGTCCAGAGAAGGCGACAGAAATAACGGGGTGAGGCTGGTGCCCCTTGTCCATTTCCCATTTCACTGCGTGTTTACAAATAGGTGGGAAGTAACTTCGGGGGCATGTGAAAGTGGGGGACTGTAGTGTTCCCTAAGGTTTCACTGTAAGCCATGCCAGAGTGCACGCTGGTGGTGAGTCTGAAAAGCCACACTCTAGACACCTTCTCACTTCCCACAAGCCCTCCCTTCGCTTTTTAAAAAATATATATTTTATTGATTGTTTACAGAGAGGAAGGGAGAGGAATAGAGAGATAGAAACATCGATGAGAGCGAGACATCTATCAGCCGCCTCCTGCACGCCCCCCACTGGGGATGTGTCCGCAACCAAGGTACGTGCCCTTGACCGGAATCGAACCTGGGACCCATCAGTCCGCAGGCCGACGCTCTACCCACTGAGCCACCCCGGTTTCAGCTCCTTTGGCTTTTTATGAGGTCGCAGAGCAAGAGGGGACACGGGGACATTCTCACGCGCCAGCGCAGAGCGGGCCCTGAGCTGCACGTTTCCCGTTAATGGATGAGGATGAAGAGTCGCCTGTCCTGAGCTCCCTGCGGGGCTGCTCTTCCTGCCGCCTCCTGACTGTCAGGTATGGGGGCAGGTGGTGGCTGGGGTGGGGGGGTGACGGGAAGGAGGAGGTGCTGGTACCCAAATGCTGGGATGAAGTGGAGGGGAGCGGAGAGAGAGACAGTGAGCTTCCACTGGAAACCCTCAGGCAGGGAAGCTGTGGAGGCAGTAGCTTGGCTAAAAGTGTGAACATTGGGTCAAAGGGGTACATCTGCTTCCATCAAAGCTCCCCAGATGATTTCTTTACAATTCCCTCCCTCCTTCCTTCCCTCCCTCCCTCCTTCCTTCCCTCCCCCCTTCTCTCCTTCCTTCCTTCCCTCCTTCTCTCCTTCTCTCCTTCCTTCTCTCCCTCCTTCTCTCCTTCCTTCCTTCCTTCTCTCCCTCCTTCTCTCCTTCCTTCCTTCTTTCCTTCTTTCCTTCCTTCCCTCTTTCTTTCCTTCCACCCTTTCCTCCCTTCCTTCCTCTTTACTTCCCCTTTCCTCCCTCTTTCCTCCCTCCCTCCTCCAGCTGTTAGGAAAGAACATGTTCTTCCCTGTTGTCTGCACCTTGGGGACTGGACAGCACAGGGGAACACGCTGCCTCCTGTGGCCACACACATCCAATAAAGAAAGGAAGTGGGGAATAAACATTTCTTCCCAACCGAGAGGAGAGACATTTTCGAAGGGAGAAAATCCACATCACTCTGTACAAGAAAGACTCTTTTGCCCGACTCCATCCTTTACTGATTTTCGTATCACTTTTGTGTCAATCATCAAGGACATCTGACACCATTGGACAATGGCCTCCCACCAAGTGTTGGTGTCCATTTTTTTGGTCCTGATTAGATTTACCCATGAGAAGCCAAATTCTTCTCAGTTCGGTTCATGGAACCCAGGTCTTCATGGTTAGACTATTTCAAGAGACAGATATACATCCACCTCATTTCCTTTTTCCAGTCACAGCCCCTCATTTCTTAACTCTTGTATCCTGGCTTCTGCCTTCGCTGCTATTGAAACTGCTTCTGTAAATAGCATCCATTAGCTTCATGATGGCGAATTGCCCATGCTCACTCTCGGGAACTCCCTACAACTCTGTCCTTTTTAAAAAACAAAAAACAAAAAACAGTCTCTCCTTTTCCAAACTCCCCTCTCTTCTCTACCTCCTGTCCTAGGAAGTTAGATGTATCTCATGGTTTTCTGTTTTCACCCTCTTGCAATTCCATCCACATGTATGCTCTCACCATTGACCTCCCAGTTCCCAGAGTTGGCACTTGATTGCGTGCTTCTGACCCTTTCCTGACTACCTGCCTCATGAACTTCTCAAATAAGTTGTCTTATGCGCAAGTCAAACTCAATACAGCGGTACCTCGAGATACGAGTGACCCTAACATACGAGATTTTTGAGATACGAGCCATGGAGCAAGCGATTTTTGCTTTGAAATATGAGCAACAGTTGAGATAGGAGTAATCTCGCGGATTGGCCGGCTGCACACGACCCACCAGTTTACCTCGACTCGAGCGTCTCATAGTTTCCCACGCCTCAAGGTGATGGAACGAATTAAACTCATATCTCGAGGTACCACTGTATTTCTAACTGAACTTGCCTGGATTTTTTCCTCAATCACTCCTCTCTGTTCCCCATTTCCAAGGCACACAAGGCCACCAATGATCATTCTTCCAGTCTATTTCCACTTTCCTTACTCTACTGAGACACTGCCGGCCATGTCATTATAATAAGAAAGACGAGGTTTTCTTCCATGCCCCTCCCTACTCAAACATCACCACCAGTCACAAACTACAGATGGGTCTTCCAAAGCCAGAGCTCTGATGGCGCTACTCTTGCTGCTAAAAATCTTCCGTGTGGCTGTTCGTTAACTCTCCAGGTAAACATTTTTTGCCTTAGCTTTTCATACCCTTGGTGATCTGGTCCCAGTCTCCTTTTGAAATTTCACCTCCTGCCACTCAGTTAAAAACGAAAATATGTGATATTTCCTTCATATGCTTTGTGCTTTTATGTTGTCTTCATGCTACTTTTTCTTTCTGCCTTTCCCCTGAGCATTATACACTCAACCCTCCTCTCCTTTGGCCAAAACCAGTTTGGCTCCATGGATAGAGCGTCAGCCTGGGGACTGAAGGGTCCCAGGTTTGATTCCCATCAAGGGCATGTATCTTGGTTGAGGGCACATCCCCAGTAGGGGGCATGCAGGAGGTGGCTGATCGATGTCTCTCTCTCATCGATGTTTCTGACTCTCTATCCTTCTCCCTTCCTCTCTGTAAGAAATCAATAAAATATATTTTTTAAAAAATAAAGAGATAATCTCTTTCATGAAGTCTATGCTGGTTATCCTGTTCTTCCTTCCATTTCAGGACACCCATTATTGTTTGTACTGATCACTCTGGGCATGATCACACTTCAACTTGTGTTAAGACAGTGACGCACAAATTATCTGTCCTACCAAACTCCTCAGAAGCAGGAAAACTAGTCTCATGCAATTTTTAAACTTCCTCCAGCACGTAGCACAGAACCTTCCTTGCCTAGTAGGTGTTCTATTTGTTACAGAATTAGACTTCATCTGGAATTTTCTTACCATACTTGGTTAACAATTAAAACTACCTTTATCTCCTTCTCTCCCACTCCTCCTCCTTCCCCTACCCCATTTATATATAAAACACAGACTGCTGCCATATGGTGCCTTTCTAAATACTATTGTGGGGATGGAAGAGACTCGTTGTTACAGACTACTGATCCTTCAGCTGTATGAAATGACAATTCTAACTTAAGAGCAGGTAATTGGTTTAAAGTTCTTTATTTCAATGATATCCTGTTGAACTATTTAAGCTCCTTAACCAGGAAGTTGAATAATAGATACATACAATGAAGGTTGTATTAATTTAATTTCATACAGATTTTAATATGAGATACCTTTTAACAACCTGGAAAATCAAAAGCCCATTGTGGGCAGGTAGGTATAATTCTTAAAGGGATACCACTTTCTCCTTGCTTTAATATAATCGATGTTGCTATGTCAAAAAAAAAAAAAGTCACTTAGGTGATGAATAAAGAATAAAAATGGAAGACGTCAGGAGACAAATTGTTCTGCGGAATGAGCATATGACAGACTTCTGGTACCGACCAAGGAGAAGTAAGCCTACTACTTTTTACATGTTCCACCTATTCATACTCAGCCTCTAGGAAGAATACAAAAGGCAACTACCGAAGACTCAGAAGAGCAAACAAGAGCAGTCAGGTAGAGGAGAGAAGTCAAACCTTGAGGAACAGCCGGTCCTGTAAGTTTCCTACTTTCCTCATCCTCTGTGTCTCAGCTTTCATTCATTGGAGACCAG
>JAAGEH010002529.1:1593780-1686353 GCA_011751065.1 Lasiurus cinereus
TCAGTGGTCAGAGGATCTAGAAAAATGGTCCCCGTGACCTTAATAGTGTGTGGGTGTACATCCTTTATTCTTGTTTCCTCTCTTTTACCTCCTTTAGTACAAGCATGATCTCCCCTTACCCCCAAAGCACAAAACAATACACTCTGAAGCTTAAAACCCAGAGAGAAGCTTCTCTTTCTGGATAGAGGTATAGCTCCTCATATAACTAGAGTCCAAAATCTAATAAAGAAATTAAAAGAAAACACTAATATTTTTTCAAATAATCTAAAACAAGATGGAAAAAAGGTGAGTCAAGTGAAAAACCAAAGAGCACTAGAGAAAAATAATAAAATATAGATTTCAATTCAAATATATCTATAATTTCAGTAAATGTAAATTATTTAAATAAACAAAAGCAAAACCAGGATTGTTTACTGGAGAAAAATCCAAGACTCAAGTATGTGCTGTCTACTGCCACAACAAATACAAAATCATAGATAGATTAAACAATTTAAAAGGTGAAGAATTATATGGCCCGCCAAAACTAATAAAAAGAAAGGTAGAGATGCTATAGTGATATCAGATTAAGCAGAACTTAATGAAAAGATACATTGCCAAGAATAAAGACATGTATCACATAATGATAAAAGGGTTAATTTATCAAAAAGCACATAAGAGTTCTAAACATATATGCACCTACCAACAGATTTTCAATATACATGTAGCAAAAAGTAGAGGAGAGAAAAAGATTAATAGACAAATTCACAATTACAGTTGGGGAAGAAAGAGAGTTTGGTTACAAGGAGGAAGCATGAAAGCTTTTGGAGGTGATGTTTCCTATTTCTTATGTCCTCGTTGGGGTGAACTTTAGACACTCTATGCATTTGTTCAAATCCATAAACTGGAAACCCAAAAGATCACACTGAAGAATAAATTAAAAAATAAAAAGTGTACAGAGTTTGAGAGTGTCAGAAGCCAGATGTTCAGGACGGATCACAGGTGCAGTGAGTTGGCACCTGCTATAAGGCAGGAAACTTGAAGGACAGAGAGCAGTGGGAGAAATACTTTCAGAGAAGCCTTGGGATGTGTTTCCTGCCTCCATATTCCAAAAAATCTCTAGTGAAGATCTGTGCTGGTCATCAAAGCTTCTGGAATTACATTTATGTTCTGTTTTGTTTTTGGAATTCAAACACTAGAGAGCCTCGCCTTAAGAGAAGAACAAGTTAATTTTTGATTATGAAGTAATTAGGGATCTACATGTGTTGAGTTCATTTTTATTTTTTTAAATTATCACTTTATTTATTTATTTTTTGTTAATCCTCACCCGAGGATAATTTTTTTCCATTGATTTTTTTTTTAGAGTGGAATGGGAGGGGAGAAATAGAAGCATCAATGTGAGAGAGACACATTCTACATCTGGGGGCAGGGATGGAGCCTGCAACGGAGGTATGTGCCCTTGACCAGCACATACTTTAATTATAATTCGGACCCTTCACTCCATTGCCAACATGGAGCCAAACCAGCAAAGGTGAGTTGAATCCATTTTTAATGACAACTCTTTTTAAATTTGTCGCATGAGTTAGGAACTGGAGTGCTGAATTAGAAAGACAATTTTCCACAAGAGCACAGAGTACTCACCGCCCACCTACCCATATTTCAAAAAAAAAAATCACTTCAACACATACTTTAAATAATTGAAGAGAGAACCGAAATCCAAAGCAGAAGAAAAGCAATTTTATGGCTTAAAAGAATCTGAAGAGTCAAATTCAATAATTATAAATGTAAGGATTTATAACGTTTGAAAGTGTTTTAAAACCTGAGTGTGATTTAAAGCCTTTGGAAAGGGAGTTATATAATTTAAAATTATGATTTAGTGGAAAGGATGGGTGCAAAAATCTTATGTTTAAATTCCTGAAACCTCACGGGGAAAATGTACGTGTGCAGTCGTGTGATGGAGGGTGGGACTGAGGGGGGAGGGAAGGGGAGAAGAATCTGGCAGACATCACATATTGTCCCACTCCTGATTTGGACAAATAATGAGCAAGCAATTCCTAATCGTTTGCCTAAGATATTCCTCAGGAAAACCAGCTTTGTGCGGAGTGGCAAACCAATAAAATTCCTCTATTTCCCAGCCTCTTTGTAGGTCGCAGTAGCCCTGTGACACCGTTCTAGCCCAAGAGGCAGAAGAGAGAGTGGACTGGAGGTTCTGGGTAAGTTTTGCTCTGCTCATTCAACAACTGCCTCTTCTTTCCTGTTCTCCTCCTCCCATTTCCTTTTTTATTTTTAATTTTTCCTGCGTGGGATGTGGATGGGAGGCCAAGGGCACAGCTGTCCTCCGGGAGGGAGGCCTCTAGCGGAAGCCCGGGTTCAGGGTGACAGAGGGAGGCGAGAAGGCCTCTGGGAGCAGCGCAGCCTTGACCTCTGGGTCCCCACTTCCTGTTCCCTGAGAACAGTCAGTTCCGGTCTGCAGAGCTTTCTCTTGCAGGTGATTGTACCCAACCCCTAACTAGCACTGTTTTTGAACACATCAATCCAACCAGGAATAGAATCATAAACACAATATAACTTAACCAAACTGCTCAAGAAGATAAGGACAGCCAAATGTTGTCTCAACAGCAAGAAAACACAATAATATCCGAAGAACATAAAACTAAAAATAATAAAAGGATAAAAATAAGTCCTCTTAGATCATGGGTGCGATAAGCAGAGAACCAAGATGAAAGTAAAATAAAAGCTCACTGTACCTGCTTGTGGGAGTCGTTGCTGAGGAGAGAATCCACCCCAAAAGTTAAAATGAAATGTCTTTCAGATATTTGTCAGGGAAACAAGAAAGGAAAGCATGTGTCGTGGAAGAATTGACATCAGCCAGAAAAGAAATTTAAGGCAAAAACATTAAACCAAGGAAGTTCCTTGCTTTTGATAAAAGATAACATTAATGATGAAAATGTGCCTTTAACAACCGTCTACCCAAACTAAATATGTCAGTCAAATATTTCATAAAAAATAGAAATCACTTGAAATTGCCTTCACAGACCATAGAGATAAATAATGGCATAGAAAATTTATATAATATACCTAATGAGATTGAAATAATGATTATATAGGAAGCTGAGAACACATGTTTCTTTTTGAGGGTTGAGTACATTTTTTTTAAACTAAAAGTGATGAAAATTTACAAAATTGATAGGTGATGTATCCTGCCCTTTATTCGTGGGGAAACACATAAAATGAGAGCAGTGTGGCTTGGCAGCCCATATTTTCACCATCTTGGAAAATGCTCATAATATTATGAAAGTAGAATGTTGTGAAGAAAGCACCGCTCAAAATTATACACCTGGTTACCCCAAATTTTTAAAAGGGCAAAAGGAAACACTGCCATTTTCACCGTGGCTACTTATGGCGAAATTAGAGGAGCTATAACTTCTGCATTTTTATGCTTGGCGAACTTTCTATCAGTGAGTAAATAGTTAGAATACATAAAGACCAATAATTGGTGATAAAAGCAGAAAAACAAGCTGAACGTACAATATGAACTAATTTTGTCCAAGTGTGTATGTGAGTTTATAGGGACAAAGGTTTCACAGCAACAAGCTAACATTGTAAAGTGTCTATCCTATGGGATTTATAAATGTCAGCGTTTGCCACAATGAATATCCATCACCCCTGTAATTAGGAAAAAGTAAATGCCATAAAAAATGAAGGATTCTGTGGGAGTCTCCCTCTCAGGATGGCATAGAGCTTCATGCACAGCAATCCAATTCCACACATATACAGTGGCACCTCGAGATATGAGTGCCCTAACATACGAGATTTTTGAGATACGAGCTGTCGAGCGAGCGATTTTTGCTTTGAAATACGAGCAACAGTTGAGTTAGGAGTCATCGTGTGGATCAGCCGGCTGCACACGACCCACCAGTTTACCGCGACTCGAGCATCTCATAGTTTCCCACGCCTCAAGGTGACGGAATGAATTAAACTCATATCTTGAGGTACCACTGTATATGTTTTTAAAAGGGCCACAGAAAAGAAACTGCTGGCCTCAGAAAACAATAGCAATTGATGGTGCTGAGTGGAGTTGGCCTACAGGCTAGACATCAGAAGAGGAAACCCGAAGGTGTCCGTTCTGTGGAAAATACTAGAAACATCTACAGAGCTCTTTACCAGGCAGGCCACATAAACTGCACTCACTGATCATAGCCAGGGCCACCCCCCATCCTTGTCCCCAGACCCCAGAGAGGAGGCTGGACAGAATGGTATCTGGCCAGCCCGGGACGTCTAGGGCCCACTGCCTGAAGTGGCGGTACTGAGAGCAGGGGTACAGCTGGACCAGAACACGACAGGATGTTCAAAGAGGGAGTCAGTGGCCAGTGTCACCATGGGGTAGGAGCCCAGAAATGTCATTTTAAAAACTAGCCTGGCCCTGGCCGGTTTGGCTCAGTGGATAGAGTGTCAGCATGCGGACTGAAGGGTCCCAGGTTCGATTCCAGTCAAGGGGATGTACCTTGGTAGCAGGCACATACTCAGTGGGGAGTGTGCTGCAGGAAGCTGATCGGTGTTTTTCTCTCATCTATGTTTCTAGCTCTCTATCCCTCTCCCTTCCTCTCTGTAACGAATAAAATATATATAAAAAATACATTAAAAAAACAAAACAAAAAACTAGCCTGATGATGGCAGATGGGGTGAGAGAGAGGCAGGGGGAAGTGATATAAAAGTTCCAGACAGGAGTGGAGGGGTGGTCAATAAAAGGGAAGGAAGGGAGGAGGAAAGATGCTAGAGAGAAAAAGGATTAGACAATAGATGATAAGGAGAGAGAGAGAGAGAGAGGATAGAAATGAGAATAATAGGTAATTTCTTACTCCAAGTTCCTAAACATGTGAGGACCCCTAATGCAAGAAAAGACCCAATAACATAAATTCACTCCCCCTGATTTGTTGCCGTGGAAGTAGAGAGACAACTGAGCAGTTCAACATTAGTCCTTTGCATTATTCACATGAACATTTCCAGGGAGTGGCCACTGTGTTTAAAAGGGAACTCAAACCAGCTAATCTAGTTATCCAATGTCTGCCGTGAAATCTTTGTTGCAGAAGCCATAACTGAACACACACACACACACACACACACACACACACACACACACACTAGAGGCCTGGTGCATGGATTCATGCACTGGTGGGGTCCCTCTGCCTGACCTGCAGGGATCAGGCCAAAAACCTGCTCTCTGACATCCCTCCAGGGGTCCCAGATTGCAAGAGGGCACAGGCCAGGCCAAGGGACCCCACTAATCTCCAGGGTGTATCTGGCCCATTTCACCCAGTCCCAATCAGCCAGACTCCAGCCGCAAGCTAACCTACCAGTTGGAGTGTCTGCCCCCTGGTGGTCAGTGCACGTCCTAGTGATTGGCGAACAATTGAACAAATGGATGAACATTTAGCATATTAAGCTTTTATTTATATAGAATACGTATGTGTGCATATATATATATATACACTCAATAAAACTATAAATTCAATGATGTATTTATATTTTATGTATGATTAATTTTAAAAATCTTTGTAAGCTCTGTCTCCTATTAGGGGACATAATCAACAGTAGGTAGAAAATCTATAGGTTTAGTCCTCATATGCCTCAGATGTCTTGGTGCCTAGAGTATGCGATGCTTGGTAATTTAATAACTTTTAGAAGATCGGAGGTTCCCAACACGATACTAGAGTGTTGGTGCAGAAGTTCCATCACACCCAAGGACGATACTCCCTGGGGTTCAGCCTGCCCCTGCCCCTTCGTATGTTCCCAGGGAGGTTGGTTGCACAGTGGGGGGCCTCAGGTCAGACTCTACAGCGTAAGCCAATGAAAAACTCTGAGTGTTTCTGGAGAACCCCTCCCCCCTCAGCTGGTGCTGGGAACAGTGTGTGCAGGTGTGTCTCTCTCTATGAGGCTACCCTCCTGGATGTGGACCTCATTTCTGACCTCCCCTCCATCCCCCACTCACAGCCCCGCTGTGGTTATCCCCAGTTCTGTGTGCGCTGCTGCTTTATTATCACTTGTGTCCTTGAACTCTTGCTCCCAATGACCAGCCCTTCTTTCAGAAGCTGTGTCCCAGGGTCTGGCCGGGAAGATGTCAGAAGGGCATCCTCCTAAGCCTTTGTCCATAAGACCATCCCTTGACCTTCTGATACCTGGACATGACTCCTGCCTCCCAGAGACCCTTCTGGTGCTTAATCGGGATAGACTTTCCATCCTTCAGGAGGGCCTTCTTTGGCCTAAGGGGGCCTGGTTGTCAGTCCCTGATCATCTTCGGTAGAACCCCCAAGAGAGCTAGGAATCCTGGGAAATATAAGAACCTTCCTTGCATGGTCTGACTCCACACCCCAGCGTTCAAACAGTGGTTGCCTAGACATTGACACATTGCACAGGAGAGTGGCTGTAGCTGTGTCCCCTTCAATAAGGACAGAGCAGGAAGGGTCTACCTGCAACAAAAAGAGTTCTAGGTAGACAGCAAGTGACGATTTTCTCCGCTGAAGATGACTGATCACTGGGATGCCCTGGAGAACTATACATTTTTTTACACTGAATAGACTCATCAACAAATAATTTCCATTTGCCAGACAGTCTTCTGGGGGCTGGGGACCAGAGCCGTATGAGAAGAAGCAATCTCTGTGGGCCTCTGGTAGAGGTTGGGTGATGGTTCTCCAAACCAGGGTCTCGAAGGCTTCTCACTCGTGACCTTGAGGGTTGGATGATTCTTTGCTGGTGACGCTGTTCTGTCCATTTCAGGATGTGCACCAGCATCCCTGGCCTCTACCCACTAGATGCCTATAGCAGCTGCATGCCCCCATCTGTGACCACCGACAATGTCTCCAGACAATGTCCATCGTCTCTGAGGGAAGTGGTGGGTCAGGGGTTAGCGCAGCTGTGTGAGGTTGAGAATCATGAGTCTCAGGATGTGTTAAGATCAGAGAACCCTGTCCTTTGTATTCAACATGGTGTTAGAGGAGCAATGATTCTCTTCCTCATGTTTTTCTACTGAACTGGTCAACTAAATAAGTGGCAGACAGTAGAGGAGATGGTCTCCTGGTGGAACCCCTGCCAGGCTGAGCTCAATCTGCCCCCCCAAAGTAAGATCATAGAACAAGGACTCCCATCAGTCCTTGGGGATAGAAGGAAAGCCCCATCATGATCAAGCGCGTCCCATGAAGCATGAAAGCCCAAGAAGGCAGGCCATGAAAACAGGTCCTCCCTGGCATCAAATGAAAGGGTTTTAACCACATGGAGCAAATCACTCCCTGGGCTGCGCCAGGAAGGAATCTGGAAGGGACACAATTATGGAGATTAGGACGAAAGAGATGATTAGAGACTCGCGGAAATCTTTTTCAAGGACTTGCGAAGGAAATGGGACTGTAATTAGGGCAGCAGAACGCCAGGCTCTTCCCTGCTCCCCCCTCCCTCTTAGCTGAACTCAAAGGCTTCCGTAAATACATAACAAGAACCTACAGAACTTACGAGTCAGTGGGAAATGTTCTCACATCTACAATCGCTAATGACTACATCCGAAAGCCAGGCGCTGCGTTGGAAAATCGGTCTCTTGGTTACCTGTCAAGGCCGGAGCCTCCTGAAACAGCAGCTGACAAGCTCCCGAGATGAGATTTCTGAGGAGAGTGAGGGCAGCCCATTAGCTCTCACAGGGGGAAATGTGGGGAAAGATTTAACAAATTTGTGAACTGTGATTTTTTTCTTCTTTGTGTCATTGATATTCTTCCACTGAAAAGTGTAGAAAGTAATTTTTTTTTTTTTTGCTTTCTTGGTGGGAGATAAAAACCCAAGCTGAGATCTGGAGGTTTTTCGAGTTGGGCGAATTTCAACGCTATGAAAGCAGAATTTCTGGCACTCGGGGATCGAGAGGCAAATGACATCATATGGCTTCAGGGAGACGGAGAGAGCTAAAAACGCACTTTGGGAAAATTTCAGAAGCTGGCTGCTGCTGACATAATTCTGACTTATTTTCCAGTAGATTTAGTTGTCACCAAAGGCGCTAGATTGACAATGCCGCGGAGGAAAAATGTGTCTGTCTGGGGGATGCCCTGAGCTCCTGCCACAGTGCCAGGACTGCGAGCCCAGCCGGCCGTGGCCTTGTCCGAGCTGGCCTTCTGGTGGGTGGTCCCCTCCCCCAGTGAGTGACACACTGGGGTGCGTTGAATGCTTCCGAGGCGGTCCTGTCGGCCTGTAGGGAGGAAGGAGAGCCCGTTTTCACCACGCAGGCTCAGTTTCTGGAGTCCAGGACATCCCAAGTCATTATGGGGATTGGCTGGGGGACTGTTCTTCTGGGAGCTTCAGGTAGGCACCCCAAGCTCAAGTATTAGTGTTGCACATTTCCCCAAAGAGAGCTCAGGGAAATGATGTTATCTTCCATAAATGGGAGATGAATTCCAACCTGGAAAACAAAGCCAGTGAGAGAGGATGGAAGGTGAGAAAGAAAAGTTTTACCCCAGGAAGCCATTACAGTGGTATCTCGAGATAGGAGTGCCCTTACATACAAAATTTTTGAGATACGAGCCGTCGAGTGAGCGATTTTTGCTTTGAAATACGAGCAACATTTGAGATAGGAGTCATCTTGCGGATCGGCCGGCTGCACACGACCCACCAGTTTACTGCGACTCAAGCGTCTCAGAGTTTCCCACGCCTCAAGGTGACGGAACGAATTAAACTCGTATCTCGAGGTACCACTGTATTCACTATTTCCCTCCTCCACCAGCGAGTTAGGGGCAACCGTGAAAGGAGACACATCAAGAGTGACCATGGAGTGAAGACGGGAAAACAGAGACAGGAGTTTATCTGTCCTCTCTTTTCTCTTCTTCCCCTTAAGTCTATGAATTTTCTTTCTTTGTTGTTTCAAACATATGTTTTCATTGATTTCAGAGAGAGGAAAGCAGAGGAGAGAGGCATAGAAATATCAATGATAAGAGAGTCGTTGGTCGGCTGCCTCCTGCCTGCCCCCTATTGGCGATCGAGCCTGAACCTGGATATGCGCCCTGATTGGGAGTAGAAACTGTGACCTCCTGGTTCGTGGGTCAAGGCTCAACCACTGAGCCACACCTGTTGGGCAAGTCTGTTAATCGTCAACAACCAACCTAGGTTTGCAGAGAGGTGGAAAATGAAATGTAATAGAAAGGAATCTCTAGGTGAGAAAAAAAATGTTAAAATGGGATAAAAGCTAAAAATGAAGAAGCAAAAAGAGAGAACGAATGTACTTCAGTGCTTCCAATATACACTCCGAAAAGGAGAAACTCTAGTCAAAGGCACCAAACAAAAAGCCAGGAGGAGTGGCATGCAGTGACTTCATGATCATCTGATCTGCATGCTGATATCGTGTTCCATCTGCCCAGCCCGGCTCTGGACTCCTCTCTGAATTAACACCGGTTTGGATCCTCGCGCTGGAAGAACAGAACTGGGCCATGTGGCGTGCTCATCAATAAATTAACGTCCTATCAACTTCCTACTTATTTTTAAACCTTGATTCAAAACATTTGCCTTTCCTCCCTCCTTGTCTGCCATGGCCCTGGCTTTCCCACGGGATTAGTTAACGTTCTGGTGATTGCCATGACTGCATCCAGGAATATGGTGAACTCTCACCCCTGTAATCATCCCTGAAATCTTGCTTTCTCATCATGGGCTCCTCTTTCCGCTTCGCCTCTGCTTCCCTCCTCCCACCTTGCTCGCTCCAACGTGGAGAACTGGACAGGTCTGGCCAATGGGGCCTGTCAGCTCTCTCCTTGTTCGCAGCTGCTGCCTGAAATCACTGAAGCTGAATTCTGTCTCCTTCTCCTTCTTCTTCTTCTTTTTAAAAATATGTTTTATTATTTTTTTTTACAGAGAGGAAGGGAGAGGGAAAGAGTTAGAAACATCGATGAGAGAGAAACATCCATCAGCTGCCTCTTGCACACCCCCTACTGGGGATGTGCCTGCAACCAAGGTACATGCCCTTGACTGGAATCGAACCTGGGACCTTTCAGTCTGTAGGCCGATGCTCCATCCACTGAGCCAAACCGGTTTCAGCCTGTTTCCTTCTTTTCCTCTGGTTTACCAGCTTGTGTGTGTGTGTTTTGTCTCCCCTTCCCCTCCCATATCTCCCCTTTTATGCAGGCTAACCCAGCCACCTGTGAGCTCTGGATCCGATCTCATTTGATGTCCCCAAAGTCTCAGCTCCATCAGTTACTCCCTCTTTTTCTGAAACCTCCCATTACATGTTCTCTACACTGGCTTCTCCCCCCTCTGGCTATAAACATCCTGAGTTCTTCATCTTAGGAGAAAAAAAAAATCTACAAAAACATCTGTGTCTCCCTTAAATATGATCCTTTTCAAGTTACCCTTAAAGTGATGCCACTATTTCTTGACCTACACACTACCCATCAACACAATGGATTTCGCTGCCTCCCTGTGTCTGCTCCGCCCCTTCTCCTAGAAATTGCTCTGAGAAAGGTCACCAGTGATCAGCTCCTCGTTGTCCAATCGCACCATCCACCTCTGTGCTCCTTCTACCTGGCCTCTCTGTAGCCAGACTCTTGTAGTATCTAGTTTTCCTCCTAGACTCTCTTCTGCGTTTCCTCCCACTTCTTCCATACTCATTCATCTTCTCTCCGCCGGCTCTTTCCCTTTATCTTCGACTTACATGTTGACTCTCCCCCTGCGGCCACCTCCCCTCCCCACAACACACACTCATCTCTGTACCCTCCAAGGTCTGTCTGGGCGTGTTATCTGCGCTCATCTTTTCAACCACGTCTTCCCCATGGACGACTTTAAAATCATGTCTCCAGTCCTGCCCTCCTGCCTGAGCTCCCCTCTCGGATTTCCAGTTGTCTTCTCCGATGTCAGATTCAAGCTGTCAAAACCCGAACTCATTATCCCAGACTCTAGCCTGAGCTGGGCCACCGGCGGCCTCACTGAAGCCGAGGAGAGGAGAGTCCCAGGCAGGTCAGGAGACAGAGTTTCCAGGCTGGTCACGTCCACGTCCCCCGCTCTCCCCTGGAGAGTTCCAAATCAGGCAGATGCAGACCGATCATTCCCATCCCGCCTGAGCCTCAGATCCTCCACCAGGTCGGTAATTACAGAAGACAGAACCCCAACTAATGAATTCAAGTTCGTGTATAAACAGATGTGTTGGCCGGCTCTCCCTGGTACAGCTTGACTTCTGGGCCAGGGCAGAAGGGGGAGATGCTTCAGTCCTACCTCCGCGTCCCTTAATCTCTTCCTGTCACTTCCCTGCAAAGAGGTAATAGGCACATCCTGGGGTCGCTAGCTCTGGAATTCTGCGGTGGGTGCACTGCAGACAGGCCCTGTCGTGAGTCGGGCTCAGCTCTGCTACTCTCTTGATACCCGCGATATTATTCAAGTTATTTTAGTCCGGGCTCATTATTTCTTCTGGTAGAGACTGACAATTCAGCCTTCACCCAAGATCTGGGGAGGCAGAGAAGGACATTCTGTCAGCAGGAGGGACCACCGTTCTTCTCAGATAAATGGTTGTTCTCCTGAAAGCGTCTCTCGTGAGACCCAGGGAGCAGGGCAGGAGAAAAGAGTTCCCAATGTCTTTCAAAATACAAGAGAGCTCTATCCTGGAGGTCACATTTTTAGCTCTGACCCGTTTAGAATAAAAGTGATCATTACCAATGGTTGGTGGATGCCCCTTAAAGCATCCCATAGGTTTTTATTGGGGGGGGGGGGAAGAGGACAGGGGTTAAATAGGAGAGAGGGTATCTTGGACCAGTAAGACAAAAAAAAAAAATCAAGAAGAAGAGGCATTTGAGGACACAAAGACAAACAACCCCTATGGCACTGTTTTCTTAGCGTCAGCAAAACCACCAGAGATTTCTGACCGCCGCGTGCTGTGGTGGCCGAGAGAGCAGCAGGGGACAGAGGAGGCACTGTTCACCTGGAGGGCAATATTGTATTTCATTTTGTAGGAATGACACTTCAAGTGATTGAAACATTTTAAAAAGTTCCCCCTCGTTTTGTGTTTGGGCAACATCAGGTCTAATAATAACAATAAAAATGCATCGACGCCACACCAGGCTCTCAAGGTTTGGATTAGAACTACCTGTGGGAGGTTCACCTGTGGATGGAGATGCATGATGGAGTCAATCTAAGAACGCAGGGGCCTTCCTGTCTCCATGGAAAGGCATTCAAACCAAGGGTAATAGAGGCAATGATTGGTGACATAAAGCCTTCTGTCTTCAATATTCTTTCCTGGGTCCAGATTTGAAGGTGTGTTTTAGGGGATCTGTGGAAATCAGATGTCTGACATAGGGGGTCCTCACGCTGCTCGGAGAGGTGGAGAGAAAGGAAGCCAGCGTTTCTATGGAGGAAGGAGGCGTGACTCACTCACCACTGGAGACACTTTCCTCTGGGCCAGTGGTTCTCCACCTTCCTAAGGCCGCGACCCTTGCATACAGTTCCTCATGTGGTGGTGACCCCCAACCATGAAATTTTGCTACTTTTATGCATCGTGATGTAAATATCTGCATTTTCCGATGGTCTTAGGCGACCCCTGTGAAAGGGTCGTTCGACCCCCAAAGGGGTCGCGACCCAAAGGTTGAGAACCGCTGCTCTGGGCCTCACCTAATTCTCCTGCGATGGTTTCACTGGGCTGAGTTCAGGTCTCTTGAACTCGTTGCTTTCATCTCACACTGACTGAGTCGGTGCAGATGAGGAAGTCTCGTGAGGCAGTAACATCACCAAAGGTTTTGTCCTCGGCACTTGTTGTTCTAACGATATCTGCTTGGTGAGACGTTGGAATTGACACAGCCCAGTCTATAGTGGGGTAACGTTCTGGAAGACACTGCTGCAGTCCTTCAGATGCAGGGATACCTTCTCATTCAATGAAGAAGATGGGGACCATTCAGCCCCCTGCTGAATGGGGAGATGCTTCAGTCCTACCTCTGTGTCCCTTTATCGATTCCTGGGGACGCTAGCTCTGGAAGGAGACCTTGAATGCCGGTAACAGACTCCTGCCCAAGGAAATTTGGCTGCAGAATTCCTGGAGGAGAGGAAATTTGGGCCTGGTCCCTGGCTCCATGACCAATGCTTTAAATATTCAGAGTGGTGCAGAACAGAACGTCCTTCCAGTTTACTGGGAAGAGGTTCTCCTGACCCAAGTGCTTACGTTTCTACTTGCATCAGGGAAAAAGTTATTCATGATGATGCTTCTGAACAGCTTGTGGCTTCTCTCTACAACCAAGAGAGATGAAGACCAAAGGAGGGCCCGCCCTTAAAGCAGGAGTGGGGAACGCCTGGCCCGAGGGCCATATCTCTTGGTCGGGGTCTGCCAAGTCACTAGGGGTGAGTTAATTAAATGTTTGACCAAACACAGCAGGCTAATTTTTAAGTTGATAATTGTGGGTAGCCCTCAAATTATGTTATCAATATCCAAATGGCCCTTGGCAGAAAAAAGTTTCCTCATCCCTGCCTTACAGCATCTTAAGGGTTTTGGTTTATATATAAAATATAATTTGGATTCCTGGATTTGGCTAGTTGGCATAAACTCTCCCAATTCATTGTGGACAACAGATCAGTCCCCAGTTATAGATGGGGCATTGGACCAGACATGGAGACTCAAGATGGATGGAGGGCAGAAGCAACTAAGATAGCCAGGGCTCAGAGGTAATTATTTAAACAATTAATTCTTTTAAGGAATTCTTTTATGAAACAAAGTTCACCAACTGCATATAAAGTTCAATGAATTCCCTCCCTCCCCACATAACCAAATCAAGTTATAGAATACCACCAGCAATCCTGCTTTCTTTCAGTAATTATCTCCTAAACCTATGATTATTTTGATTCTTATCACAAGAGATAAGTTTTGGCTATTTTTGAAATTTTTTTCCTCTCAACATTATGTTGGTGAGATTCACCATGATGCTGTTTGTAGCATATGTTCTTTCCTTTTTCCTGCTGTTCAATATTCCATTGCATGAATATACTAAAGTGTATTTACCCATTCTATGGTTGATGGGCATTTGAGATGTTTTCAGTTCTTGGCTCTTATTTAAAAAAAACAACACAAAAACACTGCTATGAACATTCTTGTACACTAGCACACTAACAAAATGTTTTCCAAAGTCTTTGTAATAATTTATGTTTCCACCAGCCATAGAGGAGGGTTCAGATGTTCTTCATTTTCACCAACACTGAGTATTTTCAGTTGTTTAGAGTTTTAGCTATCCTGGTGGGTATGTAGTGTACCTCATTGTGGCTTTAATTTGCATTTTCCCGGTGAATATATCATCTTGCATTGAGCTGATTTCATGTGTTTAGAGCTTATTTGTAATGATTCTGTTTGAGTGTTTTATTAGTTTTGAAAAATTGAGCTGTTTGGCTTTTTCATTACAGATTTATGGTAATTTGGCAAGTATTCTAAGAGAATTTTCATCAAGTATATATTACAAATATATTTTCCAAAACTATCAGGTGTCTCAGGAGTACTGCCTGTTGAGGTCCAGGATTTTCTCTTGTTGTCCCTGATGATGATGCCCAACTGCACTTTTCTGGCACAGAAGAGCGAGGAGAAACCCAAGGGGAAGGGGAGGTTCCCGTATCAGTTAGTACCCTATGGGAAAGTGCATTTTCTACGAAGCTGCCCTGAAACGCCATACCTCATGTTCCTTTTATAATTTCTATTGAATTTATTGGGGTGACATTAGTTCATAAAATTATATAGGTTTCAGTTGTATACTTCCATTAGCACATCATCTATATATTGTATTATGTGTTCAGCACCCAAAGTCCAGTCTCCTCTCATCACTTCATATTCCTTTATGTCTTGGGGTGCCTTGGACTCACATCTGTTAGTGCCCACATTATATTGTCATTGGTGGCATGTCCCCCTGTTCACTGTCTATGAGCTCCTGGTGGGAAAAAAAATGTGCTGGAAACCAAACATTGTCTCACTGATAGAAAGATGTGGACAGGAGACCAGAAGGCTGGTCACCCTTAATTGCTCTGAAAGGTCAGAGGTAACCACCCACTGTTTAGTTGAAACATTGTTAGCTGAAGCAGCCTCTACCTGTTTGTCTCATGTAAATTTCTGTTCTTGGAATTTCCTGCCTAAAGGTCACGAGTGTATCCCATAGTTTTAATAAAAGGGATAGCAAGGCCAAAGGAAGGCCATAGTCTTTCCATTAGAGGAAGGCTCCCGCCTGGCCCCCCAGTATTCCCAAATTAATACTTTTCTAGTCTCTCTTTTCATTTGCATGTGGCCTCCTCCAGAACCCGAACCCTGAACCACGTGGGATGTGAAAGAGGTTCCCACAAAAATATGTCTTCTCATTTGTGTATCTTGAACAACCAACTCAGATCCAACTCAGGGCCAAGTTATGCTCTTAGCATTGCTCAAAAACATGCATCTAGCAAATCAATGAATGGGATGATTTAAGCCCAGCACTGGCATGACCAGGGTTGCATTTTAAGAAGATCATTCTGGCAGCCGTATGGAGAGAGAGGCTAGAGCTCTCCAATATGAAGTGGCAAGTCGGATCTCTCAAGTTTAGACGGCAAAGCCAGAGGAAATATGCTGAACAAGAACAGAAAAGGCCTATGTGCGTCTTCCTTCTGTAGCCAAGGGGTGTACAATCAACCCCCAGGCGACGGCCATGTCCAATTTTGCTAGAGACTTTGGTGAGCCTGATTTGGTGATAGATAGCAGCAATACAAGACCACAAAAAAGAGGTGTCCCAAAGCCCCAGGTAACAAATGTCAGTTGGATAGTACAGACAGAAAGTGCTAGTTCAGAGGAGCTGGTGATTACCTTGAGCAGGATCTCCCCATCAAGAGTTTCCGTAAGACTCAGATATTTGCTGACGTGCTTTGCAAAATTTTGATAGAAATATTATTGCCGGTGTGGAACGAGAGTGAGTTGAATGAGAAAGTTAAAAAACGGTGAAACCTGATGTTTCTGCTCTCTCTCAGCCTTGGGATGGGCACAGAGGAGGGAGAAGCAAGTGGGAGCTTTGAGAGCGGCAAGGACTGGCATCTCTGAGCGTGGAACAGCAGGGTCCCTATGGGCTTCCTCTAATGATATAGGCTCTTGGAAGTGGGCTCTGCCTCTGCGCGCATGTGTACTCTGTTCCAGCCAGAAGGATGTGCTGCCGTACCCTAATGAACTGAACTTGGGCTTCCTGGGAATTTGATGGATGGGACATGTATGGTGTGGAAATTCTCAGTCTCCTTTTTAAATTTGGATTTGACAACACTTAAAACAACCCCACAACTTTAATTAAAAAAAAAAGTGGATAAGTTTTGTTTATGAATTGAACCATTTTTTAACACTGGTTGCCCAAGAACTCTGTTAATTTTATTTATTTAATTTTATTACAGTTGATATTCCATATTATTTTGTATTAGTGTGGGTGCACAGGATAGTGGTTAGACAATTCGATACTTCACAAAGTGTTCTTCCAGCTATTTCCAGTTCAGCGGTGTTAACTAAATTCACATTGTGCAACCATCACCACCATCCCCCCAGCGGAAAGTCCATGCTCATTAATAGCACCTCCTCCTTCTCGAACCCCCAGCCTTGGCAACCACCCTCTCACTTCCTGGGTCTTGACTCTGACTACCTAGGGCCTTCCTGTAATTATTCAGGATTTGTTCTGTGGTGTCTGACTCATTTCACTTGGCATAATGTCTGAGGTTATCCATGCTGTAGCATGTGTCAGAATTTTCTTCTTCCTTTTTGGAATGAATAATATTCAATCATATATATGAGTATATATATATATGTATATATATATATGAGTATATATATGTATATATATGTGTGTGTGTGTATATATGTGTGTGTGTGTATGTATACATATATACATATATACACTCTGGCCCAGCCCCTTTCCACTCAAGCTCCAGAGCCGCCTCTTTCGGCTCCGGCCCCCCCTTCCCATGCTGCCCAGAGGCCCTGAGAGATGGGGTGGGGGAGAGTAGGGGGGCAGAATGCCTGCATTGTCGCCATGGCGATGACACAAGCGTCCCACCTCCATCCCTCAGCACCTGTGTATGCAAGTTAACTGCCATCTTTGTTGGGTTAATTTGCATATCACTCCTGATTGGCTGGCGGCATAGCAGAGGTACGGTCAATTTACATATCTGTCTATTAGTAGGTAAGATATCTCACATTTTGGTTATCCAACCATAAAGTGTATTTTGACCACTGCTACCTCTCTAGTCAATGTGGAATTGTTTATCTTTTTATATATTATCAGGGGAACTCATAAAATAGGGAGGGAAATGAGCTCACATTTATTGAGAAACTACTCTGGGCCTGACACTGGGTAGAATTCTTTCACAGTGGCCGTTGGTGTCTGAAATGGCCCTGTGACGTGGGCACTGCTACCTCATCAGTCAGTGGGGGAAGTGGAGGGATTTGAACCCAAGTTTATCAGATCCCAAAGCTCACTCATTTCCTACCACTTTGCTGGGCACAAGGACCGCCGCCATGGTGCAGTTTTGCAGTGCATCACGCTTAACTTCGGTTACTCCTTCTGCTGTTACCATCTTCCCACTGCTAGTCAGTCTCCCCCACCCCCAAGTCAGCTCTCATCTAAGTCAGCTGCTTTTAGCATTCTGAAAGAATTGTTTTCTGCTATTAAAAAAAGCACACAGCCGAATAAGGAACACCATATGATGATTTCAATAGATGCTGCAAAGCCTTTTAATTCTTTCACAATCTTTATGTAAAAAGAAAAAAAAAAGTCCAAACATTTGGCCACCTGAAATACGATAGCCAGGCCATTTTCCCTCAGAGCCTTCCTCTAAAACACAAGGACTCGAACTGAAACCGGTTTGGCTCAGTGGATAGAGCGTTGGCCTGCGGACTAAAAGGTCCCAGGTTTGATTCTGGTCATGTGCATGTACCTTGGTTGCAGGCACACCTCCAGTAGGGGGCGTGCAGGAGGTAGCTGATCGATGTTTCTAACTCTCTATCCCTCTCCCTTCCTCTCTGTAAAAAATCAATAAAATATAAATAAAATACAAGGACTCGATCTCTCCAAGTCTGGAGCTTGCTCTCTCTATTCGAACGAATGCCTGATTTTTGTAAATGATGTTGTCCTTGGTTCCCGTCATGCTGTGCGGTCCTGGCAGGTATTTTAATCATGGGAATGCTGAATCACGGAGAAGAAAAAATCATGTTTGGGGGCTGGGGTTCACCCTGGAGACTCCCAGTAGAGGCATCCACACTTGAACTCAGTTCTTACCCCCTGGAAATACCGCTGATGGCTGGACTGGTTCAGTCTTCTCAGTGGCGTCTTAGGGCTGACTTCAGGCCTGACCCACAGCTGTGCCCCGAATTAAAGTGTGTTTTTTTATTAATTACTTAGCTGAGGGGTCTGCTAGTTCAGCGATCAAATCTGCAGATGGCACGAAGCTGGAAAGGATAGCAAAATATTTTTATTAGCTAGGACCATGGCCCGAATCTAAGAAAATTAAATAGGTGTCCGGGCTGGCACTTGGAGCTAAAAAGTCAATGAGCTGTTCAAACAGAGATAAGGGGACAGTGAATTAGCCGGCATTCCCGGGGTGGCAAGTGACAGAAACATTACCTCTATGGACGCAAAAGAGGAAGGTTTTGGCTCTTATAGGCAAACCCGGAGGGCCTAGCAGTGGAGTGCTTGCTGCGTGGACTCTCTGAACCGGTCTCATTGCTGGTTCTCCTGGTGGATGTTTTCAGTTTTCCTCTGCAAGGGAGGAAGTCTGGCTGGGAACAGCTCTCAGACGCACATGTTCCTAGTTTATTCAGGAGAACTGAAATCATTTCTGGGAAGGCCTCTCACTGTTAATTACTTAGCTGACTGGCCGCGGTCAAGTACCACGGCAGGCCACATGCTAGGTCCACGCGATGAAGGAATGTAACAAACAGTCACCTGTCACGTGGATCACGTGGCTGGGGCAGTTTTTCCGCAATGAGAGGAGGTACGGGCTGGAAAGTCTAAGACAAGAGAGATGTGGGCTTTTGTTGGCTAGATAGATAGTCAGAGTTGATGGGGACATGGGGTGGCTGGAATAGCTAGACGTCTGCCTTTAAGGGGCCAGAGGATCTAGAGCAGCGGTTCTCAATCTGTGGGTCGCAACCCCTTTGGGGGTCGAACGACCCTTTCACAGGGGTCGCCTAAGACTATTGGAAAACACCTATTTCCCATGGTCTTAGGAACCAACAGACCGCTCCTCGGTGTACCAAAGTGTATCCATGTAGTTTACTGTTGTCATATGAAGACTGTTGCCCATGCTACACCATGATTCAAGACAAAATTTCATTTATTTTTCATTAGAAATAAATATTTCACAATATATAATTACATATGATTAATCCCTATGCTTTAATTATGTTCAATTTGTAACAATGAAATACATCCTGCCTATCAGATACTTACATTACAATTCATGACAGTAGCAAAATGACAGTGATGAAGTAGCAACGGAAAGAATTTTGTGGTTGGGGGTCACCACCGCGTGAGGAGCTGTATTAAAGGGTCACAACATTAGGAAGGTTGAGAACCAGTGATCTAGAGGGACACCCCCATGGGCGCCTGTCCTTCACTCCTGGAGCCATTTCTGTGTGTGTAGTACCTGGTTCTGGTCACCATGCTTGCAAAGGAATGTTGCCAAGTTAGAATGTCTCCATAGAAGGTCCCCACAGAGGTGAAGAAACATGAACTTCTGTTATGGGCACAAAACGATGGAGGATCAGGATATTTAACCTGGACGAGGGTCTCTTCCTGGAGACAGGGTAGATGTCAGGCATGGATTTGGGGAGGTTTCCCATGGAAACAGGCTTGCACTAGGCCTGTGTTGCCCTGATGAGGCCATGTGTCACCAACCCCACCTGGGACCTGTCACCTGCACGGTCTGCTACACAGTGTTCAGAGCAAGGCCTTGGGACCAGGCCGATTGGGCCGCTTACTTACGTTGTCATGGTTAGTGCCTTGGCCAAGGTGTCTCTTGGGAATGTCGGGGTGTCTCATGAGGTTGTGCTGAAGGTTCCGTGATTTCATGAGTCTAATGCTGCTGAGAGGGTGCCTGACATGTATGCAGTCTGCTCCTACTGATGCTTCATTCCTAGCAGCGTCAGTAGGAGCAGACTGCATCCATGCAAGGAAGGAATTCTCAAGGAATAGAGTCATCTAGCAGGTAGCCAGCTTGCTGTCCATGGAGATCGTTGAAGCAGAGGGTTGAGCACCACCTGGAAGAGTGAATTCAAAGCCCTTCTCTGAGAACTGGATTCCGTAGGCTTCAGGGTCCCACTTAATTCAGAGAGTTCGTGATTTGAGATTCTTCTCCGTTTCTTACCTCCTGCAACCATTTCTCGAATTCATATTCATAATTTATCTGTTTTCAGAAATTTAACAAGTAACAGTCTTCGCGATAATTATTGCATTTCTATATTTATAGATAACTGGCACATATGGAGGTGGAATAGCACAATTTGATATTTTCTTGTGTGCCAGATTTTTTTTTTAATAAATATAGAAAATCCTATAGTTATGAAGAACTATTTGTTAAAATGGAACATATATGCAACGGGCATCTGTTCTGAGATGTCAGATCTCTTGAGAGCTGGTTTTTCCTCTTGCCACTGGATGAAACCCAATATTAGCGCAGAGCTTAAGGGCCTTACGTCTCAGAGCACCCAAATAAAAATGGAAATAACTTCCCTAATTTCTGCATGCAGTGCATTTCTATTCACTCTGGTTAAATTTTAATGTTCTATCTATAAAAAATAAAAAGTGTCCCCTCTCTGCAAAAAAAAACTATAATAAGATTTTTTTCTTTCTCAATGTTGAGAATTTCAGACTCCAGGGTTAAGCTTAGATGACAGAGCCAACTAGACGTGGATGGAAGTATTGGTTCTCTCTCTCTCTCTACTTGTGGGATCTCGGGTAAGTTGCCTGCTATCCTTGGGTCTTCTTTTCCCACCAGCACAAGGCAGAAAACAAAGCCCGCCTTTTTTTGTGAAGGTGAAATGACATAAACCGTGCCTGGCTTGCAGTAGACATTTGAAAAACGTTGATTCCCTCTTTGAGAGGTGTGGGTCTGCTCATTTTTGAAATGACATTAGGAATTGTACTGATGGTGGTAATATTAGTAAAGTAATATCTACCACGTGCAGAGTGCTTCCTATGTGCTGAGGACTAGGTTACACATTTAAAATACATCCAATCTCTTTTTTTCAAATATATTTTTATTGATTTTTCACA
Organism: Lasiurus cinereus; assembly: GCA_011751065.1. Lineage (NCBI taxonomy): Eukaryota > Metazoa > Chordata > Mammalia > Chiroptera > Vespertilionidae > Lasiurus > Lasiurus cinereus. The sequence continues at coordinate 1,614,987 of JAAGEH010002529.1, forward strand.
GAGAGGAAAGGAGAGAGAGAGAAACATTGATGAGAGAGAAACATTGATCAGCTGCCTCCTGCACACCCCCTACTGGGGATGTGCCCGCAACCAAGGTATGTGCCCCTGACCAGAATCGAACCGGGAACCTTTCAGTCTGCAGGCCAATGCTCTATCCACTGAGCCAAACCGGTTTCAGCTACATCATCTCTCTGAACCCCAACAACAGCTCCAGGAGATGCACGGCAGCAAGACTCTTTTACGAGAGAGAAAGTGCCTCTCAGAGAAATTAACATCTTAAAGGCCCTAAATCTTGCAAGTGACAAAACTGGATCTCAGACCCCGGGCAGGCTGATTCCAGAGCCCAAATGATTTTCTTTTTACTCTTCCTCCCTAGCACTTAGCTAATATCCTAGAAGCATCTAAAGTAATGGTTATCCTTCACACTTAGTGTAAAGGATGTTCTCATTGTTATTGCACTCAGGTGAGACTTTTTTTATGCTGGCTGAGTTTTCACAACCTATCTTTCTGTAATCACAACTCCCATAGATTTTGATAAGCAGCCATGGGACCCGGGACTCCTTGTGGTGGTTGCCATGGTTTTTAGTCTCCCATTGGGGCTGTTACGACACTTTTATGTCTCCACGTTGGTAGAGAACCAAAAACCTGTAATTGCTGTTCTCACATTTTCTATGGTGAAATACTCAGGGCAGTATGATCTAGAGCAGTGGTTTTCAACCTTCCTAAGGCCGCGACCCTGTAATGCAGTCCTCATGTTGTGGTGACCCCCAACCATAAAATTATTTCCGTTGTACTTTATAACTGTAATTTTGCTACTGTTATGAATCGTAATGTAAATATCTGTGTTTTCTGATGGTCTCAGGCGACCCACAGGTTGAGAACTGCTGTTGTAGAGCAGCGGTTTCATTAACAGGAGCAAAATTCCAGTTATGAAGTAGCAACGAAAATAAAGTTATGGTTGGGGGTCACCACAATATGAGGAACTGTATTAAAGGGTTGTGGCATTAAGAAGGTTGAGAACTAACGATCTAGACAAAGTGGTGGATTAGTGAGTTTTATCTCTTGTCTCCCTTCAGATGGGGGACTTCACTTTGTGGGTGCAATGCCCTCTACCTCCCTCAGTAGCCAAGCCCAGATACTTCCATTCCTATAGGGTGCCCAAGGACAGATGCTCACCCCATAGTGGGCCAGAGACCACCTGCTCTTTTGGTTTAGAAGGACCCACTCTCAGCTTTCACTAAATGTCACTGTGGAATTTGCCAGCTTCCAAGTTAGGCTTATTTTTGAGAATTCAGATCTCCTTTCAGACAGGTTAGGTTAAACTGCCCGTGGTGAGGGAGCTTCTTGACCTGGGATCATTTTCGTCTTCCTCTTCCAGGGACGTTGACAAAGGAGCTGACAGATGAGACTGGATCCACGCTGGAGAAACCAGGGTGAACTTTGGAACAAGGAGTGAATAAATATGTCAGAGATGTGGCATCGTCTCCGCTATAGGTGCCACACCTTCCTGGTGACACCTAGTGCCATCCACATGTCAGTGTGTATTTCAGATGGTCTTTTATAGGAAATAGCTTGATATTTAACGGATCCTAAGCAAATATTAGGTAAGCACTATAAACATAGGAAGAGATTTAAGCATGTCAAGACTATAATGTTATGTCTAAAAGCAATTGTACAATTTTATTTAAATAAGAGTTTTCCTTGTTTCCATAGAAAAGGGTCAATGAACTTTTGTCTCTAATGTTGCACACAAGGTCCCTAAAGAAAGCCACTTGACATTTTAAAAAATATATTTTATTGATTTTTTACAGAGAGGAAGGGAGAGAGATAGTCAGAAACATTCATGAGAGAGAAACATTGATCAGCTGCCTCCTGCACGCCCTCTACTGGGGATGTGCCCACAACCAAGGTACATGCCCTTGACAGGAATCGAACCTGGGACCTTTCAGTCCGCAGGCCAATGCTCTATCCACTGAGCCAAACCATTTTGATACCACTTGACATTTTGTTCCAAACCAACCGTAGACCACTTGGAAGAGAACAGGGAAGGAAACTCAGTCAAGAAGGTATATGTGGTTCAGCCACCATCTGGGTGGGAGTTCTCAGAAGTAATACATCAGAAGCACCTCCGGGGCCTATTACAGTAGAGGGCTGGGCCACCAGACACCCCGCTACGGAGGTCTGCAGTGGGTCCCGGGAATTTTCATTTCTAACAAGCTCCTGAGTGATATTGATGCTTCCAATCTAGGGATCCTACTTTGGAAACCACGGGTCTAGAGCAGTGCTGTCTAATATATATTGTGAGCCACATACGTAATTTTAAGTGTCCTAGTAGCCTCATAAAAGAGTAAAATAGAACATGTGAAGTTAGTTATGTTAATGTATTTAATGTAAGCCAAAATATTACAATTTCAACATATAATAAGTGTACAATTTTTTCATTTGACATTTTGCATGTTCTTTTCGCATTAGGTCTTCAATATCTGGGGTGTGTTTTATGATTGCAGAATATCTCATTTCAGACAAGCCACATCCCAACAGAGCAGCCAGATGTAGTGACTGGCTACTCTGTAAGAAAGTGAAGAGTGGCCAGAACTGGTTTGGCTCAGTGGATAGGGCATCAGCCTGCAGACTGAGGAGTCCCGGGTTCGATTCCAGTCAAGGGCATGTGCTTTGGTTGTGGGCACATCCCTGGTGGGGGTTGTGCAGGGAAGCTGCTGTTCGCTGTTTCTGACTATCTCTCTCCCTTCCTCTCTGTAAAAAATCAATAATATATATATATATATATATATATATATATATATATATATATATATATAGAGAGAGAGAGAGAGAGAGAGAGAGAGAGAGAGAGGAAGTGAAGAGTGGATATTGTCATAAATTGCATCTCAGAGAAAGAGCTTAGAGCGGTCAACAGTGCTTCTCAACCCAGTCTACAGGTCCAGATGACTCGGAGGAAATGAAATACTAGGATACTAATGCCTGGCTTCCACTCCCCAAAACCTCCTTTACCTGGTCTCAGGTCAGATGTAGGAATCAGTTTCTTCAAAAATTTCCCCCAGTAACTCTGATGTGCAGCCAGATGGAGAATCCCTGGGTGGGTGGAAGCGAAACTATAGGTTGGACCCTTTACCTATATAAGTAGGATCCTCTCCACATGTGTCCTTGATGATAAGGTCTGAATGTTTGTGTCCCTCTAAAATGATTATTTAGAAATCCCAACCCCAAAGCAGACAGATGTAGGAGTTGGGGCCATTGGGAAGTGCTTAGGTCACAAGGGCAGAGTCCTCATGAGAATGGGATTAGAATTCTGTTTGAAAGAGACCTCATGGAGTTTCCTAGCCCCTTCCACGGTGGGGGAGCACAATAAGAAGTGGGCAGTATGCACTGAGACATACCCATGATGGGCCATGATCTTGGACTTCCAATACCCCAAACTATGTAAAATATATGTGCTTTTGTCAAAACTGGTTTAGCTCAGTGGATGGAGCATCGGTTTTCGGACTGAAGGGCCCCAGTTCGATTCTGGTCAAGGGCATGTGTCTTGGTTGTGGGCACATCCCCAGTAGGAGGTGTGCAGGAGGCAGCTGATCGATGTTTCTCTCTCATCAATGTTTTTGGCTCTCTCCCTTCCTCTTTGTAAAAAAATCAAAATATATTAAAATATATAGTAAAATACACACACGCACACACACACACACACACACACACACACACACACATATGCTTTTGTTTAACAAGCAACCCAGATTTAAGTTTTATAGGACTCTGTACATTTTTTACTTTTAAAAGGTAAACAACAAAAGAAAAGAGAGAGAGATGATTCAAATAGGTTGACTGTTTCCTCTTACCCTTCCCTTTTAAAGGGAACTTCCTCTGGGCCATCATTTATATTTGCCTAGAGGCCTGATGCATGAAATTCGTGCAAGGGACTCAGCTCTCACAGCCCCACTTTGTCTAGAAGGTTGTCCAGATGGTCATTCTGCTGTTTGGTCTAATTAGCTATTAGCTCTCTAGTATATAGGAAGGATTCTCTGAGTTGAAAGGAATGTCCATATGATGTCTGAGGAACTTCACTAATCCTGACCTACATAGTTTAAAGTTTTTTGTGTAGAACTTGCAAGCCACTTTGTATGCGGGACTCAGGGTAATTGATCTATAGCATGGTATGTCTGGGAAATCTACAAAGCCCGATAAAGGCAGGCCCTGCTCACATCTTAATGCAGCTCTGGAGGTCAGGGTCAAGGTCAAGGGCTCATCCACATCCTCACATAGATTTATCATGAGCTCTCCTGAATTGAAACTTTTGTCTAAAGTTTTTTTTTTTTTGCAATTTTCTGTTGTAAGAAATTTAGTTTATTTAACATATATCTTGAATCTCATAACGGAAGTGACTTAAACCCTTATTTATTTTAGCTTACTTGCCTTTCCTTACTACTTTTAAGTCTGGAATATGTCTATTTGAAGCTAAGAATTATAATTACATTCCAGAGTTTCAGTTATAGTGTTTTTCCTGGCCCACTTTTCATGTACTTCAAAAATCATGAAACAGAACAAAATAAGAATTTGGGTCTCTCATTGATCTGTCCTCATTTTCTCTTTTAGCATGAAGAGTATAAGGAGATCTACCTAATGATGTGTTATTCTTGCTGCACAGGCCACGAGTGTGACCTTGGATTCCCACTGCTAAGAACCTTAGCCCTGGAATACTTCCTTGCAAACTTCTATTTTTGAATGCCTAGGTCTGAAAAATAATTCAGAAAAAACCATTGTCCAAACATGCCCTGAATTGCTGACATTTGTGACTATAGGTTTGAATAAAGACATTCTATCCATCCTTTATTAACTTATTAGCAAATGGTCTTCATTATGAATCTGAGAATATAGCAGGGACGTGGTGATTTTTAAAGATACTCATATGGACATTTGGCCAATTTATGCCATACTCAAGTCAACAACAACAAAAAAAAAAGAGGTTTCATATTGTAGACAAGTCAGACGTCAGGTTGGATGGGTAGGTCTGGTTGAAATTGGTGAACCCATACAATTAGGCAAAGTAATTTGCTCCCCCAATTTTGTTTTTGATAGGAAAAGGGCGCTGTTGTTTTTCTCTCACCCAATGAGTAATGGGAACTGAATTTGAGTCACAAGCCAAGGGTTGCTTGGTGGCATTGATAGGCAGATGGCACTCAAGTTTCCCTCAGCAGAGTCACTCCAAGTAGCAGGTGAAAACAGTGTGGCTGCTACCTAAGTCCCTTCTACACAGACCAGATTTTCGCCCTTTATGTTAACAGGCTCAGCATGACTTGCCACGAGGCCTTGCTGATTCTTTTAGCTGGGGCCCCCAAAGCTGAGGATGACAGGACAGATGTCAAGTATCTCCCACTCTAAAGCTACGTGGATGACATCTGTTGTCTGCCAGAAGGCCACCTGAAGGGGCAATTTGACCCCAAGGGAGGATGGACATTTCAAGCACGATCAGGAAAGCATAACCCCAGAGTTTATTTGAAAGGAATGTAATAGAAAATACCAAGCTGGTTTCTATTAGCATCTTCCAGAGTCGTGCTTTAAAAAATGGTTATATAAAATGCAATTTTTAAGTCATCCCAAAATAAACGTGTGAGGAATTCTGGGCTGTCACACTCATCACACGGCACTAGGAACATTTCTCTAGTAGGAGCAGGAGGGAGAGGTCAGAGGAGCAAGAGGGAGAAGGCCTGCCTCTCTCTTGGCTGTTCCCTTTATTTCTCCCACCATCCCACATCCTGGCACGGGGCTCCCGTAATGAGCCCCTGCTGATTCCATTGCTGAACTTAGGAAAACAGTCTTAATTACCTGTGACTTTCACCTTGAACTAGGCCCTCAGCACTAAAATGTCAGGGGTTCATATTCCACTTGTATTGGGTAGCAACCACACTGTTTCCACCTGTTACTTTGTTTGGAATGCTAATGTTGGGAGAAGTTTAAGTGCCGTCTGCCTACCAATGCCACAGAGCAGCCCTTGGCACACGACTCAGATTCAGCTCCCCTACTCGTCTTGGTGAAAAACAGCAACAACAACAGTGCCCTTTTCTTACCGAGAACAAAATTTGGGGAGCAAATTACTTTGCCTAGTTGTATGGATTCATCATTTTCAACCAGGCCTACCCATCCAACCTGACTTCCTACTTGTCTACAATATGAAGCTTTCTCTCTTTCTCTCTTTCTCTCTCTTTTGACTACCTTATTTTCTGGCCCATAAGATAACTTTTTAACCCAGGAAAATTTTCTCAAAAGTCGGGGGTTGTCTTATACGCCAGGTGTCATTGTATAGGGCGAGTATACCCCAAACTCTGTATTTTAGCTGGAAAAGTTGGGGGTCGTCTTATACACCGGAAAATACGGTACATGTGGTTCTTCCAGAAGAAATGACAATCTTTCCCTTCATCCGCCAGCCTGTGGATGCCCTCTCACATGATCCTGGAAGGCATTCGGTCCTTCAGCCTCAGCTTGGACAAGTGAAGGCTTCCAGTTGGCTGGACCAGATGAACTAGGGCAGGGGATGGGATGAGCAGAAACTTTTGAAGGAACACCAGTCGGGAAGAAATCTAGTAAAAAAAAAAAATCTAAAAATGCACTTCTTATAGAATTCATCACTTTTTTTTTTTTTTTAGGGACTCAGGGTCAATATGCCTCTAGCGATGCCCACCAACTTTAGAAGAATCAACCGCACGCCGTGCATGTGAGAGAACGTGCCCCAATATTTCTTTTTCCTTCCTTCTCCTGGGGGAGGGACCCAGTAGGGTCCAGGGAACTCCACAGGCAGAAGGAGCCAAGCAAGGCCTCTATTCCCAGCCCTCCTCCTCCTCCTCCTCCTCCTCCTCCTCCTCTTCTTCTTTTAAAATATATTTTATTGATTTTTCACAGAGAGAGATAGAGAGCTAGAAACATCCATGAGAGAGAGAGACATCGATCAGCTGCCTCCTGCACGCCCCCTACCAAGGTCCATGCCCTTGAACTGGAATCGAACCTGGGACCTTTCAGCCCGCAGGCCGACGCTCCCTCCACTGAGCCACACCGGCTTTGGCCCAGCCCTTCTTTTGTGCATACGATGCACCTCAATATCAAGAAGGCCGCGGCAGCTGGAAAACTGCTGACGAGGCTGGGTGCGAGCAGGCTGTACTGGATCAAAGGCAGCATCCAAAAGGACGGGCTTTCAAAGGGAAAAAATTGCCGGCACAGAGCACGGTGGGCAATGCACATAGTAACAGGGGCTGCTCTCCTCCCGGCTCCGGGAACAGAAGCAAAGCCTCCTCCCTGCAGCTAAGCTGGCCTATTATCCCTCTGAATCCCCGGCCCCCTCTCCCTCCTCCCTCCTTCCCTCCTCCCTCCCATTTCAGAGGTGTCAGACAGGAGACACAGCGCCAGCAAAAAGCCCTTCCACGAGCTCTTGTTAGCTCGCCGCGGTGTTTTGCGCGCCGGTGACATGTCTGCACAGGCCGTCATTGTGTCAGTCATAATTACCACCTGTTCGCCGCTGCCTTCAGGTCTCATCACCTCGGCGGCACTAAGCAGCCGGTGGTGGCAGCGGGAGGCAAGTGTGGAGGGTGTGGAGGGCCTGGGAGCAGCGATCGGCAGGCTGGGGGTGGCAGAGGATAATTGCCGCCTGGGCACCCATACCCTGCCCTCTCCCCGGTGCCCCCCTCCTGAAGTGGAAGGGGAGCACCCAGCTGCCTGGCTAACACCAGCTCGCCTTCTGCGGGCAGAGCAGATCGGAGGTGCATCCCATGTCATTTTCCTGCCAGGAATCAGGCCTGAACTCTCACACCGGCGTGCCACTCTGTCTTTAAAATGTTCAGTTGTTTATTTTTATTTTTATTTTTTAAGGGCGCAGACCACATCTTCTTGCATCCTCTGGAGTTTCTGATGAGAGACTTTCCTGAAAGGGATGTTTTTTGCCTGACGTGTTGGCGATGTTTTTCGCCAGATTTTTACAGCACTGGTTAAGGTGCATGGAGCACGCAGTGTGTGGAGGCATTGATTTGAGCATTCTATGTTCAGGACATAGTTTAATTTTCACAGGGTCCCAACCGGGTAGGTACCATTTTGGTTCCCTTTTGTGGATGCGAAGGTCAAGGTGTAGAGTGGTGAAGGTCTGCCGGTTCCTTAACCTACCTTGACTTTCTTGCCTCTGCATGTGGGGTGTCCAAAATGTTGTCTAGCTCTTCCCTTCTCATCATGCTAATTCCTGAGTATGCTGAAATTCATCTCAAGTATCAGTTTTTGAGGATGACATCATCCCACAGTCTGAATTAAAGACTCCTAAGAACTTGGATGGGCAGTTAGACATCCCTCTCAAAATCCAGGACTGCTGGCTCCCAACTGCTCGCCTGCCTGCCTTCCTGAATGTCCCTAACCACTTCTGCCTGCCAGCCTGATCACCCCCTAACCACTCCCCTGCCAGCCTAATTGATGCCTACCTGCTCCCCTGCCAGCCTGTTTGCCCCTAACTTCCCTCCCCTGCTGGCCTGATCACCCAGAACTGCCCCCCTTGCAGGCCTGGTCCCTGACAACTGTCCTCCCCTGCTGACCATCTTGTGGTGGCCATCTTGTATCCACATGGGGGCAGGATCTTTTGACCACATGAAGGCAGTCATCTTGTATGTTGGAGTGATGGTCAATCTGCATATTACTCTTTTATTAGATAGGATAGAAGCCTGGTGCATGGGTGGGGTCCAGCTGGTTTGCCCTGAAAGGTGTCCTGGATCAGGGTGAGTGTTCCCTTGGGGTGTGGGATGGCCTGGGCAAGGGGCTTGTGGTGGTTTGCAGGCCGGCCCACACCACCTGGCGACCCAAACAGAGTCCCTGATATCTGGGATTTATTTCTCCTCTACAATTGAAACTTTGTTGCCTTAAGTGGAAGCCTGCCCTGCCAGGGTTTGTGGAAAGCTTGGCTTCCTCCATTGCCAGGGGCAACCCAAGCCTTCCTCCTGCTCTCTCTGTGGGCATAGCCATCTTGGTTGGGTTAATTTGCATACTCACTCTGATAGGCTGGTGGGCCTGGCTAGTGGGCATGGCTTATGGGTGTAACGAAGGTATGGTCAATTTGCATATTACTCTTTTATTAGATAGGATGTACTACTTCCTTATGGGTGGAGACTTTAAATCCCCAAAATAAATTAGTTCCTTGAGGCAACTGTCCTCTAACTCAGGACTAGTTTAACATTTATAAAACTGTTAGCAAGAAAAGATTGATGGAAATTATAACATTTTGAAACCACCTTTCCCTTCCGTTTGCCAAAGTATCAGCTCTTCACTTTGGTCATCATGAAGCACCAGTCACAGTTTCCTCCTGCTGCCACATGGGAAGAGAGAACGACTTAGAGTTTTTCCAATACTAATGTCTCTGAGAAGAACCTTGACCAAGAAAACTGCTAACTTGGTTGACCTCTTATTTTTTTCATGGAAACCACTTTTTATTTTCATAGCATCTACTGACATCGGTTGGAGCCTCAACACCAAAGACTCAAGGTCAAGAGGATGGGTTCTGGAGCCTGGGCAGGGTGCCCTGGGGCTGAGGCTCTTCTCGATTGGGTCTGAGGGAATGGAGGAACCCAGACCTTGAGGTCCCAGTTCTGATACTTCAGTTTGAAAATGATGGAGTGTGATGGGCTGAAGGACCACCTATCAATGTGAGTGAATTCGCGTGTTTTGACCCTTTGTTCTGCTATTTCTTCTTTTATGTTCCCCAGTGAAATACTTCCTGCATGAAGTGATATCATGTGGGAACAGGGAAGTGGGTGAAGGTATTAACGAATTAGAGAGCATGCAGGAATTAATTATCATTGAAGATGGGTAATGTGTAATTAGGCATTTACTGTATTATTTTCATTTTTTTATATGTTAGAAATCTCCTACAATAAAGTTAGAAAATCAAACATTTGCCAAACCTATTCTCTATAGGTTAAAAATTCATGGAGTTCCCTGTTAGAATTATAGCAATCTTCTGATTTTAAAGCATTGCCAATGAGCCGTCCCCGCTATAAAAGAGTCGGCCAGAGATACCTACTAATTTCCACCATGCCATTATCACTATTTATCCTAATGGAAATTGGGGAATATCTCGAGCTGGAACATTTTAAGAAAAAGGAACAAAGAGAACTCACAGGATAATCACCCTTTTTTGAATATTGACACACTTACATGTTTTTCCAGATGTAGATTTTGTGTAGGCGAAAGCTCTTTGATGATAAAAGATCCGGTTTCTGTAAAAATTTCAGAGGTAAAAAAACTTCATTAATTAACATCAAGGAAAATGGAGCATCTGCTACTCTTTGTCAACAGATTTTAATAATATTGAACATTGCTAATTAGATAGAACTGAAATATAGCTCTTTGTATGTTAAATTAGTATGCTTCCTTCTGCTATTCCTCCCCCTCTCCTCCCCCCCCCCGCTTAATTTTATTTAAACCATGGCAAAAGCTTCTGAATTTTCCTCAACTACTTTAGTTAAAGTGATCTCGAATACTTACAATGAAAGGGATGCATGTCAGAGATTGCGCTCAGCATGGCTATTGTGATGGTGACCACGACCTACCTGGGAGAAGCTATCAAACTTGCTAACATTTCAGCTCAAGGGTCTTCTTGGATGTGTCTGAAGTCAGAAGATGAAACAAGTAGAGTCAAAAGGTGGGGAGAAACTCCAAGTGCCCCAGCACTGGTTCAAGGCCAGGGGAGAGAGATATGCCAACATAGGCGTGAGGGGAACGGTAGACAGTCGATGCCTGTGTATCTTTAAACACAGTCTATGATCACCACAGATGGTAAATTAACCATGATTAGCTGGAGGTAAATTTTGGGCTCCATTTAGCCTCGGCTCTAATTAATGAATGGAAATCAGGGGTACCATTACACGAAATCGTTGAGAAAGAACTGGAAAGAAAGGTGAAAACAGAGTCAGGTAGCTCGTTCAGATCGGGACTTCACTCGTTTTTACCTGTTTGGCTTTGGCCAGATGACCCTGCCTCCCCGAGTATCCGCTTCCTTGTGTGATGGTGGTGAAAGGACTTATCAGATAGGACAGTTGTGAGGGAAACTTGGTAACAGTTGTTAAGTCCTCCTCCTCCTCCACCTTCTCCCTGTCACATCAGAGAAAGGCTCCCAAGGTTTTTGCTTTTCCAACACTGGCATGTCCATTAAATCCTCTCGGTGAGCCACAAGCAGGTCATGATGGGAGGCCATGTGTTAAGCTAGGTTAGGCTGGAAAGCTTCCTATCCGTGACTCAGTTCATTTCTGAAAAATGTGAGCTGAGAAAGGAACTCAGCCCAGGCAGGTTCTGAAAAAATCTCACCCTGAGTGATTTGATTTTTCCAAAATCCAGTCGCAGAGACTAGAATGAGAAGAGAAGGCCATCTTGGCACCACAGAGCAGCCCTGCCCTGTCAACAGGATCACTTCTCCCCGAAAAATGCGACCCCAACCCATCAAATACAGGTGCAGCGGGTGTGGACAGCAGAGGAACCATCAGCAAGACCGAAAGGCAGCGTAAGGACTGGGAGAAAATATTTGCAGACCATATTTCTGGTGAGGGATTCCTATCCAAAATGTACTGGGAGCTCCTACAACTCAATAGCGAGAAGACAAATAACTCAATTAAAAAATAGGCCAAGGACCTCACTAGACCTTTCTCCAAGGAAGACATACAAATGGCCAACACGTACATGGAAACGTGCTCAACATCACTAGTCATCAGGTGCTGGGCAGGGAGGGACGGCAAGGGACCCCGTAAGCCATGCTCAGAGATCGGGGTGAAGCCATGGCAGGAGGCCCAGCAGCTTGGATTCCCAGCAGGCATGGCGCATCACCTTTACACTTACTGTGCGTTAGAATGAATTTGGGCTATGGTGGAGGCAGGAGACCTGTTTTGTCTTATAATATGTTTTATTGATTTTTTTACAGAGAGGAAGAGAGAGGGATAGAAAGTCAGAAACATTGATGATAGAGAGACATCGATCAGCAGCCTCCTGCACTCCCCCTACTGGAGCTGTGCCCGCAAGCAAGGTACATGCTCCCAACCAGAATGGAACCTGGGACCTTCCAGTCCGAAGGCCGACGCTCTATCCACTGAGCCAAACCGGTCTCGGCAGGAGACCTGTTTTGGAGGCTACAGAAGCAGCTGTCGCAAAAAATGATGAGAAGCAGACCACCCTGGACACTGTGGTGAGTATGAAAGGAGGGGATTGTCAAGGGGAACTTAGTCGTGCAGCTGATAGCTACCACGGCATACACCAGCATCAGCAGGCCCTTCGCATATGATCTCATTGAATCTTGCAGGTAGGAGAGGTACAAAATGAGACAGGTACCTGGCTGCCATTAGCCTGCAATAACACATGGTGTGAATTAGGAAACAGTGCTTCCTAAGGAGGGCACATGGCTTGGGGATGAGATGGCATCTTAGTGGGTAAAGAAGCACATCCTTTCTATAGGCAGACATGGTGCCAGGTCACAGTCTTAGCAAATAAGAGAATTCCGCTTCCTACCCTCCCCACCCCCCGCCTCTGCCATGGGGTGACGGTGTGGCTCCAATTTGTACAGTGTGTGTGACAAGCTGTCCAATGAGGACCTCAGGGGACCTCCTTGGGCCCAGTCATTTGCCTCAGAACACAACTGGTGAAGAGAGAGCCATAGTTGACATCCTGGAGTCTAACTGTGAGTCTCTCCATTTGTATTCAGCTTCCTATCACTAGAAATCTAGAGCGGTGGAGAGGCAAATAAAACTCAACATGTCTGTCCCCAACTCTCACTCACTTTCCTAAAATCAGATGAACCTTACTCATCTGAAGGGACAAAAATCTGACAGAATGCAAGAAATGGTGGATTAGAAATTCAGGGATTGAACATGGATGAATTGCTTTAAAATTATGAACTATGTGTCTAAGAATCTGATTTTGAAGCAATTAAGTTCTCATCTATTTCTTGTGGTCATAGCTTGAATGCTGAAAAAAAAAATGCCTAGCTTGCGAATTGGACACTTCTTTCCCCTTAGCATTATTGAGTAACATTATCTGTAAAACAGGGGGCAATTCTGCATTATTACAAGAGTGATACAAAAATACACCCGGGTGCAATAAGTACTGTAATATTTGTGAAAATGACCTCTATCTGATGGAGATTTCCAATTGCTTGTGTTCCGTAATTGTGTATTCATATGCTAATTGCACGAAGCACTTGCCACGGCTTTGAGGTGTGTTGACAACCATATATCCTGAACTCGTGTCTTTTCAGTCCCAGAATGCATGAAGTCATAATAATAATGATTCTGCAATGCCTGGCATCTAACAAGTCTTTCATTCTTTCCACATAATAACCGATCATTTGTTTTTTCCACCACCCCTCTGAGACAAACAGTTCTCTTCTATTTATTCCACAATGAAAATGAGATTCGGAATAATCAGCAGTCTTATACTACTGTGACTCTGGTGATGGGAAGGATAATGAAGAATACTTCTGATGTGGTCCTTTGTGGATAAAAGGGATCCTATATAATAAAAGGCTAATATGGAAATTGTCCTCTCGGGAGTTCGACCGCTCACTATGATGGGCTCTGACCACCAGGGGGTGGCATGGAATGAAGGAAGGCCCCAGCCAGCAGCCAGAAGGCCCCTATTGGCCCCATCAATGGCCAGGTCCAAGCACCCTACCTGTGCACAAATTTTGTGCACCGGGCCTCTACTATGTATATAAGTGTTTTCTCTGATACCGACTAGGGCCTCGTGTGGTGGGGTTATGATGCGTTTGTTCTCACAAATGAGGGAATCAGGGCTCAGGAAGCTTGAGTTTATTCACTCATTTATTCAGCTAGTCAATAAATGCTTAGTGAGAGCTCATTGTGTGCCAGGCACTATCAAAAGTGCTGAGAATACAATTGCTGGCAAAAGGACAGACATGTCTGCTTTCATGGAGCTGATGTTGGGTACTGATCACCTCAGGTTGTCCAAACTCAATGCAGACTGGGTGGCGTAAACAACAGCATTCATTGCCCCACAGTTGTGGAGGTTGGAAGGCCACGATTGAGGTGGTGGCAGGTTTGGTTTCTCCTGAGGCTTCACCTCCTTGGCTTGCAGAGAGCTGCCTTCTCACTGTGTCCTCCCATGGTCTTTCTTCTGTGCAAGCACGTCTTTGGTGTGGGTGTCTCTTTGTGTGTCCAAAGATCCTCTTCTTATAAAGACCACAGTCAGAGTATGTTAGGGGCCACCCTAAGAGCCCCCTTTAAACTTTAAAGGCGCTCATTCAAATTCAGTCACGTTTAGGGTACTGGGATTAGGGCTTCATCATATGAGTTTTGGGCAGACACATTTCCCATAATACCTGCCTCAGGTGGGTAGCAGAGTCAGGATTGGTGTCTGTTTTCTGACCTCTGATCAGAACCTAGATCATGCTGCCTGGTGGTTATGGACCAAATTAAAAACCTGAAATATAGGATACAAGAGGTATGTGTGTGTATGTGTGTACATGTGCATTAATGTATGCATATTATTCATGTGTGCATGCATGTGTGTGCATATATGTGTGTGTTTATGGCCAAACTGCTTACATGAAGGAGAAACTTCAGTTTAGAGTTTGCTATTCCAAAGCTGGGCTCCCTGGAATTTTCGTATTCTTCCTCAGATCGCACCAATTTTGGTTTCTTCTAAATCTCTTTCGATGACTTCAAAATTCACACCATTTAAAAGTTGTAGCTTCAAGGAGTATAACCAACGGACACAGACAGTAGGGGGATGAGGGCATGTGCTAGGGGGTATGAGCATCCAGAGCGAGGTCAATGAGTAAAAAGGAGACATGTAATACTTTAAACAATAAAAAATTTAAATTTAAGAAAAGTAGTAGCTTCAACTACCTTTTAAAGTAGAGCTTCTTTCTTTTTTTTTTTTTTTTTTAACATTTTTATTGAATTTTTACAGAGAGGAAGGGAGAGGGATAGAGAGTTAGAAATGTCGATGAGAGAGAAACATTGATCGGCTGCCTCCTGCACATCTACTGGGGATGTGCCTGCAACCAAGCTACATGCCCTTGACCGGAATCAAACCTGGGACCTTTCAGTCCACAGGCTGATGCTCTATCTACTGAGCCAAACCAGCCAGGGATAGAGCTTTGTTTTTGACATAGACTTTTCCTTGGATAACTTCAAGTATTTCCCTTCCCCCCAACACCAACAACTGACTGCTCATCATTGATTTAGCTTTCCAAACACATTAATTATCATGACTTACTTTGTTTATTGTTTTTAAGTCACTTTTAACTGTGCATTTCTGACTGCTTTGGTGGTATAAACAAGGCTATTAACAAAATAATACCATTTTTTTTAAATGTCTTAAGAAATCCTATTGCTTTTTTGTGTGCTTCCCCTCAGCGCAGGCAGCTATGCACAATTGGAATTTCCATTCTGTGTTCTCGGCGTACTGACTGTGAAACAAATAAAAGACAGCTTTTGCATTCCATAACCTTGAAGTTCCCAGAGCACTTCTACCTCCAAGGCTGGGTAATTGAATGTTTGCAAGTGACTTACCGAGACAAGGGGAGCGGGACATTGTGCGTAGAGAGTGAGTTTGGCAAGGACGGGACTTGAGTTATTCAAAACTCGAATTAAAAGAAGGAAGCAGAAGTGAGGCGGGCGAATAGAAACAGAGTGGAATAACTTAATAGTTTCAGATGTGCACGATGTAGCATTTCCATCCTAATAACGAAGAGAACCTCTCATTTCTCTAACGGATTCCCAGTTACATGGTGCTCTTCTCCTGGAAATGTGCGGTGACATCCATGTGTCTCTTTCTTTCCACACGTGTCACCTGTGCATGCGGTGTAGCCATCTCCAGGGGAGAACAAGAACAACGTTTCTTGGGAAATAATTGAATACCTTCTTCAATGGGGAGCAGAAAGCAAGCTACTTGGAACCCAACAGAAGTAGTAAAGGCCGTTCTCCATGCAAGTAAACTCTTGCCTAGCAATTAACTAACGTGGGAGAGCAACAGCCACTTAAAAAATCCTTGGTTGTGTTTGAATAAAAATGAAAATAGGATCCAAAGCACTAAAGGCCCTATTTCTCCTATAATCCTTTCTTTCTTCAGAGACCAGCTATCTTGAGGCTGAACATTTTTTTTAGGGCAAATGATTCTGTGGTGCTCTATTTTTTATAGGATGAAAAAGTTCTTGGATGATATATACAATGACCTTCAGCTGTCTAAATATTAAGCAGACCCTAGGGTGACTTCCTGAATCAAAGAAGACCACCCTGTGATGAGACAAGTGGGGCCAGCAAGCTTTGTCTGTAAGAAGCCACGTAGTAAATATTTTAGGCTTCGTGGACCATCCCGTGTACTGCCGACCATTCACCCCTGCAGGCCAGGTGCAGAAGCCCCAGAGACAACCTGTGGGCGAATGGTGTGGCTGTTGTCCCACTTCGGCCTTCGTTTGTGGACACCAAAATTTGAATCATGCCTCATTGTCAGGTCCCCGAAACATTCTTCCTCTGATTGTTTCCACCCATGTGAAAATGTAAAAGGCAATCCTTGCTGGTGAGCCACACAGAACATGAGGTCCACTGTCATTTGCTGACCCCTGGGACAAAGGCTTGTGAGGTATTATGTTGAGTGAGGCTATTTAAGGATAGGTCGCATTATTGATGTGAGTTGGGGAACTAAGGTAATAGTGTCAAGGTCACTGAAGTCTCAAATAACTGAGTTGTTGTGTTGTTGAGACCTTGATTTTTTGCCACAGCTAGCCCAAATCTGCAATGCTGTTGAATTCACTTACACTGAAGTTGGTGTGATAGGTTAATGGTTAAGTTTTTTGTACCTTATTTCTCCCCCTACCCCTTCCTCCCAGGAAAGGAGAAACTGTTCTAGCCTGGTCCCCAGGTCTTCTCTGATGTTGAGTTGGGAGACAGATAAGGCCACAGAGGTCCTGAGAGTGAACAAGAACCCAGCGAGAGAAATGATGCTGATTCACTATTAAAGGGGAAGAATCTGGGAACAGAGGTAGGATCGCATCACGGCTGGGACCATGAGTTGGTTATGGATTTTTGGGTGTGAGAAGCTGCTTGAAAGAGCACTGAGGGGAAAAGAAAAGGACGTTGAGTGGTGTTGTATATTATTCTCTTTTGATGTTTTTATAGAAACATAAGTAAATATTAGAGTGCTCTTTTAATGTCTGCTCTTTGGCTTGCTAGGCTATTTGTCTTTGTTAAGATTCCACACAGAGATCAGGCATGCGAGGGCCCAGGATTTATTAGTTATAGAGCTGTCTACAATATCATAAAAAAGCAGCATATTTTATTTTTAGTTTCTCTTTTCTAGAGATCTTGGAATCCTAGCAAATAAAAGAGCAATATGCAAATGGACTGCACCTCCACTATACCCGCAGGCCACGCCCACCAGCCAATCAGGAGAAAGTATGCAAATTAAACCAACCAAAATGGCTGTGGCCATGAATCGAGCAGGAAGCTTGGGTTTCCCTGGCAATGGAAGAAGCCAAACTTTCTGCCTGCCCTGGCCAGCCCAGGCCTCCACTCAAGGCTACGAAGTTTCAATTATAGATGATCAATAAATCCCAGATACTAGGGCCACTGCTTGGGTCACTGGGGGGCATGGCTGGACTACAAACCACCACAGGTCCCTCACCCATGCCCCACCCTGATCTGGAACACCAAACCAGCCCGTCCTCACCCATGCATTAGGCCTCTAGCCTATCTAATTCTATCTAATAAAAGAGATATGCAAATTGACCATCACTCGAACACACAAGATGACTGCCTCCATGGGGAAGGGCAGTTGTGGAGGAGGGTGGACCCAGGCCTGCAGGAGAGGGCAGTTAGGGGTGACCATGTCTGTAGGGGAGGGCAGTTAGGGGCAAATAGGCTGGCAGGAGAGCAATTAGGCATCAATCAGGCTGACAGGGAAGTGATTAGGGGGTGATCAGGCTGGCAGGCAGGAGCAGTTAGGGGCAATCAGGAAGGCAGGTAGATGAGCTGTTGGGAGCCACAGCCCTGGATTGTGTGAGAGGGATATCTGACTCCCTGTTTAGGCCTGATCCTACCAGGACATCCCTTGAGGGGTCCCAGATTGGAAATGGTGCAAGCTGGGATAAGGAACACCCTCCCCACCCAATGCATGAATTTCCTGCACTGGGCCTCTAGTTAATAAATATTTCATAGACCTTGACAAAGACTCACAACACTTAAAAGGGATATAGTTGCCCCCAAATGAGGTTAATTAGAATTTTAGCTTTGGGCTGTTAGAATAAGGGCTGTTGACTGCCTTTGCTTCTCCTTAAGAAGGTGTGAATCTTTGTTTTAGTTCACAGGTACAAGAGTTCAGCAATCCAAGTTGGAGTCCTTATTTGAGTGGTATGTTTTCCAAAAGACTTAAAAACATTAAGAAAATAATTAATTTTAAAATGCAATGGCCACTTTATAAATTAAGAAGGATCTATTTATGTGCACAGTCTAAGAAGAATTATAATGCTTGATTCTTGTTCAATGAAGGCTTACTGTCTACATAGTTCCAATAACATGAAAAGGCAGAGAAAAGAGAGTAATTTGAGATGAGGGCAACATAGCATCCTGGATCATAAATATAATAAATTATTTAGAGGAGCTGTCAAAATTCCACTAGAAATTTTATTAAAAATGCAGAAAAATAATGAAATTTGTGTAACAAATGAGTGGATGCAATAGCTCCTCTTCACTCTTTGCTGGATATGAAGCTATGAGTTAGGGTTTGCCCAGAAAACACAGTTTCTCTTGCTAAGAAATTTGGTTTCTCATGTTTCTTGTCTAGACTGAAACCATCCATATCCTTTGAGCTCTGATAGGTTCATAGCACAAAAATAATTCTTTGGAATGCAATCTAATTTTAAAATAATTTAGTAACTCAAGGGCAATATCCAAAGGAATAAAATTGTACCTAACGTTCAGAAAAAAAACTCTACCACTACAATCTTTCTAACATATTAGTTGTAACTATTATTATTATTATTATTATTATTATTATTATTTCTATTTATCAATAACTTAGAGTACTAGGCTCAATGTTAAGTGCAGAGAATGGATGAAAATCAAACCTGGTTTAGCTTTCATTGAGCTTTCAGTTTTTGAAAAAATCATAAAGAAGCAACTTCTATCTAGGCTGGGACATCTATGTAATGTTAATTTTCACAGCATCATTTCACTTGAGAGGAAAGGCTTTTTTAAAATCTAAGGTATTAATTATACTTCAAAGGAACACACATATCAAAATAAAGTGGGGATTTGACCACATGCAGTTGTGGGAGCACGCAATCCACATGAAAGACGGTTGTTATTATGTCCAGTCCTCAGCTCATGAATTCAGGAAGAGAAGGTGGCCTGGACAGTGGAAGTGGGGGTGGGTTGGACTCTGAAGGACTCTCTCACCACCCCCAGGCCTATAACTTTGAAGATGGTGCTGCCTTAGAGTGTGAAGTGAAACACTCATGTGGCCCAGAAGTGAGCGAGCTGGAAGTCACCTCATGCTGACCTATGGAGGCAGGACATAAGCGACAACATGGGGTGAGCTTCTAAGCTCTGTTCTGACTTCCTAGGGGTTAAAAGCAAGAGGTTTGGTGCTCCATTTCCATCTACCAGATGTTGAGCAAAAATGTCTCTTGTGGACCAGGAAGGGAATTCTAGGACATGGAGTTGAGTTTAGCTGCATTTGTGCAATCCAAATCATTCCTACCTATCTATGTATATGTGTGCATATGGATAGATATACACATGTGCATGCATATACATATGGGTGTGTGCATGATTTAATTGGTGTCGATATAGCTAATCTAAACAATATGTCCTAGAATTGCCTTCCTGTCCACAAGAGGCCATTCTGTGTGCGTGTACATACACACACACACACACACACACACACACAATAACTACAGGTATATGTAGCATATATCAGGCATGTAGTTGTACATTGAATACTTTTGAAGAAGCTATTCTATGAAGAATAATTATTGAATGCATGTAATGTGCCAAGCTCTGTGCTGATTGCTTTCCATGCATTATAAACTGTTATGCTTAAATAATTCTTTCAATAAGTATTATTGTCACCATTTCATTAGACGAGGAAAATGAGAGCAGAGAGGTTAAGTGACTCATGCAAGATTACATATTAGTAGGAGATAGAGAAAGGCTTCAAACCCCGAAGCCTGCGCTCTTAACATAGCAAGTTCGTGAGACAAAAATAAAAGACAGAACTAAAAAACATAAATAGCAAGTCACCAGCACATATTTCAATAATCAATGAAAGAATCTTTAAAACATGGCAACGTTCAGCAAAGTGAAAATCGTCCGAGATAAATAACTGCTCAAGTCACGTTTTAAAGATTCTAATCTCCTCTGTGTAGGACTCTCTTTAATTTGCACTCAGTATACATGCTCCTAAAATATATGCCAATAACATGCCAATGTTTACTGACTTCAATGGGGAAAAAAGAGGATCAGAATAGCCCTGTGGATGAGAGAGAAGCTGGGGGTGGGTGGAGGTTGTGGGGGGGAGTGCCAGGGAGGCGGGAGGGTTGACAGAAAGAGGGAAAACCAGGAGCAAGAGATGGAAAGAGACTGAGTACAACACGCAGAGAGAGGCCCGAAGCTGAGGGAAAGATATGCAAATGCTCATTGGCTCTGCCATGAAAAATCTCCTTATTAAACTGTGCTTTATCTGGGCACAGTCTTCCTTTTAGGAGCATATCCAAGCAAAAGATAAAGGCATCCTGCTACATTCATTAAACTGTGCACGCTTTGATGCAATCAGACTTGTACAATTTGCATATGGAGCAGTTTCATCCAGCTCATCCTGTGTTGCACCTATTGTTAATCATGCCTCGGCTTCCCTCCCCCTCGCCCCCCTCTTCCTCCCCTCACCCTTTGATTTCAGCTGATAAATGAAGAGACATAAGGACATCACACGTCTTGGTGAGTGATCACCAGCCTGTACATTCAGACTACCCCTTGGTTTGCTGATTATGTCTTGGTTAGCATTCCATATGTTTTTGGTGGTGTCCATCTTTGCTGAGTTAGAAAAGGCTGCATGTGTACCAGTACAGGCAGATGGTGATGACAGAAGAAAACATTAGTAACTTACATTTGGGGCCTAAAGTCCCCGTTAGTCTTTTTTTTTTTATTTTTTTAAAGTATTACATATATTAGTGCATATATCTCCTTTATTTTCCCATTGACCTTCCCCCAATCTCACATACCCCCTGTCGCATGCCCTCATCCCATCCCCCCAGTGTCTTGTGTCCATTGGTGTGCTTATATGCATGCGTACAAGTCCTTTGGTTGATCTACAGTGGTACCTCGAGATATGGGTGCCCTAACATATGAAATTTTTGAGATACGAGCCATCGAGCGAGCGATTTTTGCTTTGAAATACGAGCAACATTTGAGATAGGAGTAATCGTGTGGATCGGCCGGCTGCACACGACCCACCAGTTTGCCACAACTTGAGCGTCTCATAGTTTCCCACGCCTCAAGATTACGGAAAGAATTAAACCCGTATCTTGAGGTACCACTGTATTTCCCTCCCTCCCCAACACTCCCCAACCTTCCCCCTGTAATTTGAGTCTGTTCGGTGCTTCACTGCCTCTGTATCTATCTGTTTATCCAACAGGTTATAATGTTCTTTATTTTCCATAAATGAGTGAGATCATACGGTATGTTTCTTTCATTGCCTGGCTTATTTCACTTAACTTGAACTAATGCTCTCCAGTTCGATCCAGTTTGCTGCAAATGGTAAGAATTCCTTCTTTTTTATAGCAGCATAGTATTCCATTGTGTCAATGTACCATAGTTTTCTAATCATTCATCTGCTGATGGGCACTTAGGCTGTTTCCAAATCTTAGCTGTGGTGAATTGTGCTGCTATGAGCATAGGGGTGCATATATCCTTTCTGATTGGTGTTTCTAGTTTCTTGGGATATATTCCTAGGAGTGGGATTGCTGGGTCAAATGGGAGTTCCATTTTTAGTTTTTTGAGGAAACCCCATACTGTTCTCCACAGCAGCTGCATCGGTCTGCATTCCCACCAGCAGTGCACGAGGGTTCCTTTTTCTCCACATCTTCGCCAGCACTTGCTGTTTGTTGATTTGTTGATGATTGCCATTTGGACAGATGTGAGATGGTATTGCTTTGTCATTTTGACTTGCATTCTCGAATAATTAGTGACTTTGAGCACGTTTTCATGTGTCTCTTGGCCTTCCTTCTGTCTTTTTTTGGAAAGACTTTATTTAGGTCCGTTGCCCACTTTTTTATTGGGTCATTTATCTTCCTTTTATTAAGTTGTATAAGTTGCCTTTGGATGTTGGAGATTAAACCTTTATAAGTGATAACATTTGCAAATATGTTCTCCCATACAGTGGGATTTCTTGTTGTTTTGTTGATGGTTTTTCTTTTGCTGTGAAAAAGCTTTTTATTTTGATGTAGTCCCATTTGTTTATTTTCTCTTTAGCTTCCATTGACCTACGTGAAGTATCGGTGAAGAAATCCTCTGCATATGTCTGAGATTTCTCTGCTGGTAGATTTTTCTAGTATTTTTATGGTTTCATGTCTTATGTTTAAGTCTTGTATCTAGTTTGAGTTTATTTTTATGTATGTTGTAAGTTGGTGGTCTGGTTTCATTTTTTTTGCATTAACTGTCCAATTTTCCCAACACTATTTATTGAAGAGACTGTTTTGACTCCATTGTAAGTTCATGCCTCCTTTGTCAAATGTTAATTGAGCATAGTGGTTTAAGTCAATATCTGGATTCTTTATTCCATTCCATTGGTCCATATGTCTGTTCTTGTACCAGTACCAGGCTGTTTCGAGAACAGTGGCCTTGTAATACAGCTTGAATATGGTATTGAGATCCCACTTACTTTGTTCTTCTTTCTCAGGATTGCTGTGACTATTCTGGGTCTTTTTTTTTTATTCCAGGTGAATTTTTGAAGAGTTCTTTCAAGGTCTGTGAAATATGCCGTTAGTATTTTAATGAGGAGTGCATTGAATCTATAGATTGCTTCAGGTAGTATGAACATTGTAATGCTGTTGATTCTCCCAATCCATGAACATGGTGTGTTCTTCCATCTGTTTATGTCTTCCTTTAGCTCTTTTTTTAGTTTTCTATAATTTTCTGTGTATAGGTGTTTTACCTCCTTAGTTAAGTTTATTCTTAGGTATCTTAATTTTTTTGGTATAATAGTAAATGGGATTGCTTTTTCAGTCTCTCTTTCTGTAAGTTCACCATTGGTGTATATAAACGCCATAGATTTCTTGGCATTAATTTTGTATCCTGCTATGTAGCCAAATTCATTTATTAAGTCCATTAGTTTTTTGATGGAGTCTTTTAGTTTTTTATATACAATATCACGTCATCTGCAAATAAGGACAGCTTTACTTCTTCTTTTTTAATTTGGTTGCCTTTCATTTCTTCTTCTTGTCTAATTGCAATGGCTAATACTTCTAGTACTATTTTTGAAAAGGAATGGTGAGAGTGAGCATCCCTGTTTTGTTCCTGTTCTTAGGGGAAATAGTTTTAGTTTTTGCCCATTGACTATGATATTTTCTGTGGGTTTATCATATATAGCTTTTATTATGTTGAGGTATGATCCTTCTATTCCCACCTTGTTGAAAGTTTTTATTAGGAAAGGGTGTTGGATTTTTGTCAAATGCTTTTTCTGCATCAATTGATATGACTATGTGATTTTTATCTCTCAATTTCTTTATGTGATGTATCACATTTATTGATTTTACAGATACTGTACCATCCTTGCATTCCTGGGATAAATTTTACTTGGTCATGGTGTATGATCTTTCTGATATACTGCTGGATCTGATTTACTAGAATTTTGTCAAGGATTTTGGCATCTATGTTCATGAGGGATATTGACCTATAATTCTCTTTCATTGTGTTGTCTTTATCTGGTTTTGGTATTAGGGCGATGCTGGCTTCATAGAAGGAGCTTGGAAGTGTTCCTTCCTCTTGAATATTTTGAAATAGTCTGAGGGAGGTAGGTTTTAGTTCCTCTTTGCCCTGTTAATCATTAGCCACACTTATTAAGATAGCTGTTATCATCTTATTTAATAGATGGCACCTGCTTTCAACCAAATATTTTTGAGTCAGTATGCAAGGTTTGACTCTATAAGGAGGTTTTAAGAACAGATTAAAAGTTTGTGATTACTTATCGGTGGTCAGGAATGTGCAGTCATGAAGATGGTTGTGACTTGATTTTCAATGTGTTTGTCTCTGATGAGTATGAGAACTATTCAAATTCTTTGCTTTGCTCAATTGCATTGCTTCTCACGGTTTATATTAAGGGCATAAGGCATGGGAAGTGGGAAAAGGAAGCAGTGTAAGATTTCCTCTGCCTCCTATCCACTTTGACCTCATTCCCCAAATTTCAAGGATGTTTCCTCTCTCCATTTCATCCTTACTGTTACTCACACTGTCTCAGTGTTGGAAGTAGGGGAGGAATTTGGGAAAGAAGATGGTGACAATTTTTCTCTGGAGCTAACTGCATCCACTCAGAATGGTGAGACCAGTTCAAGTGTCGATTAAAAAGTTTAGTCATACCATTCCCCTAATGGGATAAGATTATGTCATTGCTTAAAAGTGAAGGTCCTTGGGTTGATGGGGGGGTTAAGGAGACATATGTCATACTTTAAACAATTAAAGAAATTAAACCCTAAAAAAAAATGAAGGTCCTGTCCTCAAGAGACATGGCAGGAAGTGTGTGCGTGGATCTCAGGATAGGACTCTGAAACATTTAGAAGCAGGAGGCAAATAGCATTTACATTTTAAGTCAAATCCACATAAGGCTCTCACTCTGCTCTGCATCCACCCAGCTCAAATTACGTCAGGTTGGATATCAGGTGAAGACAATCATACTGTAGGTTGGAGAGCAAGGCAGTTGTGGGAAAAGGGGGTGAAGGCAAACACCCCTCCTGCCCGTCTGGGAGAACCTTCCTGAGAGCAAGCAACCAGCCTGGACTTGAAAGAGGTAGGAAAAGAATAAATACATATAAGCAATTTCAGGCTTTGAGAAATGGCACACCAGGAGGAAGTTATTCGTGTTAAGACAGTCGGCAATGCTGACAGCAGAGAAGAAAGGAATATTGAAGAGGGGAAAGAGGGAGTTCCTGGGGAGTGAGACCATCTTTTTCTCAGAAAGTGAGCGATTATCCTACTTTTTCTGTAGGGTGTTTACTGATTCATCAACATTTACCTTCTTCACCTCTTTCTTCTGTGTCTTTGAGATGTAGTATTAACTATGGGGTACATTTGGAGTTTGAAGTTAAATACACATAAGTACCCCAATCTTGTCCTCCACATCCAGCTAAGTAATAAGTAGCAACAGCGGCAGCAATGATAATGGACATTGAAGGAGCATGCACCAGACAATAAGCTAAAAGTGTTCCATGAATTATATAATTTGATTTCCCCAAACTGAGGCAGTTATTATCATCATCAGCGCTGTGTTTTTTTTTTTTTTTTGTTTGTTTTTTTTTACCTCTGAGGTAGTAGATGGGGGAAGGTACCTCAAGTACCTTGCTCAAGATCCCTCAGAAATTTGCTGGTTTGGGCTCTCTGACATCTACCTCTATTCCTTCACTTCCTGTTAGCACCCGGCTCTCATTTAGGGAGAATGTTTCAAATAGTTATTGCAGGAAAGAAATTCCTAGGGCCAGCCTCGTATGCGTCTCTCATGCCACCTGTGATTGCAGAATCTTTAGGCCCTGTGGGTCGAAACCCCTTTGGGGGTCGAATGACCCTTTCACAGGGGTCACCTAAGACCATTGGAAAATGCAGATATTTACATCACGATGCATCACAGGAGCAAAATTTCATGGTTGGGGGTCACCACCACATGAGGAACTGTATGCAAGGGTTGCGGCCTTAGGAAGGTTGAGAACTACTGCTTTAGGGGGAATCCTCTGTGAGTTTCTCGTACACCTGGGGCAGGCATGTGGCCCAGGTTCATCCTATCAGCGCTGTCTCCGGAATCGGCCTCCTGGTCACTCAGTGGAAAGCAGATTGGGAGGATACATTCAGCATAGAGGTGGTGCAGCCATCTTGTGGCCCAAGCTGCCCAGATGCCGCCGTCCTTGCCTCCTTTCAACCCCCGTCTTGGTGGTTTGCGCTGATGCTGGGCACCGCAGGCATCCTTAAAATAAAGGCTCCTTTTCCAACACAGCAAGTGGGCATGGCAAGCCTTGATTCTCAAGTCCAGGGCACCACTTCATTCTCCCACCAGTGGGAGGTCTTTATTTTTAATTCATGATTTGATGATAGTAGTTGCTCATTTCGTGGCTGTTCCCACATGAAATTTATCCATTTGTCCAGTTTCAGCTCTCATCCTCTCAGGCCTTTCCGAAGGACTCTGGTCCTGAGGGACTTTCTGTGTCTATGACCAGCTGTACCCCAAGTGCAGCCCAGACCCTGGGCATCCTCACTGCCTTTCATGCTTTCCAAGGCAGGCTTTCTAAACTCACTGATGCATTTATTTGTTCATTATGTGACCGAACTCAACTAGATGCTAGGGATAAAATAGGAAATAGACTTCTGACATGTGACACGTGTTTCCAAAGAAAAAGAAAGTCTGTTATGGGGAAATGTGATGGGCAGTCAAACTTTATCCTGGACCACAGAGGGGTCCATCAAGTATGTGAAATCACTAAAATGGAGTAAAGAATTGTATGTATATTTGATCTTTTTTCTAAAACAGGCCTCTGTACTAGCCATCAGACTCTCAAAGAAGTCCATGGCTCCCAAAGATTAAGCACCAAAAACTCTGAGTGTATATGCTTGTCTGGTCTCTTTAATTAGTGAAATCTCTGAGTTAGGGAACTGTCTTATAAATTATCATCTGTTGCCCAGATGACCTGCTCCAACAGTGCTAAGCATATAGGAGATTCTCAATATTCTTATTGAATACTGAGACTGAAAAAAAAAAAAAACCTGCTTCAAAATGTAGGTCAAGTCTCCTTTCAGTCCTATGGTTTTCTAAAACTCAACTCGAACCATCACGCATGTTGTTCAAAATAATGTTCTTTAGAACTGCGTGGCCCGAGATAAAATGCTGGCCACGTGAGAAGTGTGTGTGTGTCATTTTTCATGTTTGGATCCTGATTTCAGTCCAGGCGCTGTCCTTTTCAGTGCCTGCTGACCTTTGTGCGTGTCGGGTTCTTGGCCCAAATTCTCTGTGATCTCCCAGGATGAGCAGCAGATCCGGATGTTTCAATCTCATCCTTGCCTCAGTAGGTAAGGAACCCTGCTCCCTCTACCTGCTGCTAAGCTGGGAAGAATACAAAATGCCTTTTCTCATTCATAAGGATTGCGCTTAGACGCCTGGGAGATCTGATTGAAAAACTGAGTTCTTCTAGCCAGACTGGAGATCTGGAAATGAGCTTTTTATAGTTTCAAGAAGTCTTGGAATGAGAGGCGATGCGAAGGGAACAAGTGGCGACCGGGTCAGAATCAATATTTATTGGCTTATTAAAGGAAGGGGGATGCTGGGAACCGCCATGTCTTCACATGTGTGGGCTGGGGATGGGAGCCTCTGGATGCCAGCTGCTCTCAGCCTGAGAATACCAACCCCTAGGGTCAAGCATTCTCATTTAAAAAAAATATTTACATGCTTTGAAGTCTCTCCTTTCACAAGCCACAGGGCGTGTGTATTCGCCATTCAGGTGTTAATGCGACAATGATGACATGAGAAGGGATTCCTAGACTTTGTTTCATCTCTCTCTTTTCACCCTACCCTTTCCCCCATGCGCCTATCTTCTTTCTCTTTCAGCATTTAATCTCGGTGGGGGACCATCTGGTGGGACTGTAATCTTCAAAGGCCGGCTCTGCGCTATGGAAGTCATGAAGTGCTCATGAATGAGTCTCTCACTCTGTGAAGGCTCAGAGGTGTGTGGTTGCCAAGGGTTCTAATGAGAGCGATTTCCTGGGGAATGTGAGGATGGGAGGAGATCTAGGAGGGTGCTCTGCGCACCCCACTCCTCTCCTTTTGTCTTCCCTTCCTTCACCAATAAAAATCTCCCCCGTTATTGCTGATCCTAGAAATGTCTCCTGTAAGGTTTCTTCCTTCGAATCAAAGTGCTCTCTAGGGACACAGGGATTATATACTAAACCTAGGTGAACTCTCAGACTCCCGATTCGTTCAGACAAGACCACTTTTATTGAGCAGCTAGTCTGTACCTGACACTCTGCTATGTGCTCTATATAGGTCAATGCATGTCATCTTCTCAAAAAACACTTGCGTAGCAAGCTGCCTCATCACATCAATTTCATAGCTGACCAAAAAAATAAGTAAATAAATAAAAATGCTGGAGGTTATTTCATTGACAAGCACCATGACCAGAATTTGAAATCAGTCTAACTTGGCTTCAAATTCAAGACCTTCTCATGATAAAGGTGAAATAAAACCACAATCACTATATATGAAATACTAAGATTAAAAATGTCAGTCCCTTCACACATCTATCTGCATCCCCGCCCCCAAATTTATATCAGAACAGATCATCATAAACAATAATACCTAAATAATTTTGGAGAATGGGAGATAAAGCAAGTCAGTCATTCAATAATATTGAGTGCTACTGGGTGCCAGTAACTTTGATAGTTTCTTGGAATAGAGCAGTCAACAAACAAAAATTCCAAATCTCTGGAAAGCTTACCTTCTCATGGGGATCAATAATGAAAAAAATGTATGCATAAAATGTAGTATATTAGAAGGTTACGAGTGCTATGGAAGATGTAAATCGTGGATGGGCAGTGGAGCAAGGCGGGAGGGTGGATTGTAATGATTAATGATAAGTAGAAAGTCATGTAGCCATAACCGAGGAGGTTAAAATTCAACAAATACGAAGAGAATATATTGGAGCAATCCATACACAGACATTCCAAGCAAAGGGAATAGCGGGTCCAAGGCCTGGAGGTAGCATGTCCTGGGCATGTTCCAGAAACAAGACGACCAGTGAGCAATGGGGACAAGAAAATAGAAGTTGAGCCGAAACTGGTGTGGCTCAGTGGCTAGAGCATCAGCCTGCCGACTGAAAGGTTCCAGGTTTGATTCTGGTCAAGGGCATGTACCTTAGCTGTGGGCACGTCCCCAGTAGGGGGTGTGCAGGAAGCAGCTGATCGATGTTTCTCTCTCATCCATGTTTCTAACTCTCTATCCTTCTCACTTCCTCTCTGTAAAAAAAAAAATCAATAAAATATATTTAAATAAAGAAAAGAAAATAGAAGTTGAGAAAAGTGAATTAAGGGTGCATGGGAGAACTTACTGCTGATGGAACATAAAGAAGATTTGGTCTTCTAATCTGAGTGCAATGGGAAATTATCCAGGATTTTAAGCAGAGGAATGACTTGGTCTGAGCTGCTTTGTCATAGAATCACTCAGGTCCTGGACAACCGGAAGGGGAGTAAACAAGTGAGGAAGAGGTTGTGGTCTAAAACCGAGATTTGCTCACATCAAAATGATCTCCAGAGCAGGTGCTCCATACATGTAAAACCACTGTTTTAGGTTTTTCCTTGTGACTATCACCTACCTGTTGAGGTCAAGTCCTTTGTGAGTATGAATCTAGTAGCCCGTGTTAATCACTACAATCAACTGGTCACCTTTGGCTTCCTATCTATTTGGAAAAGGTTCCCCAAAGCTCAGTGGGCTTTGGTAGTCAACCATCATCTCTGTAACGTTCTGTATCCTCATCAGAAAATGCTAATAGAATCATGGACACATGAAAACTGAAGAGCCCTTAGCAAATATCTGGCCTCATTTTGTCAGAAAGACAACAGCATCCCAGAGATGCAAAGCAATTTGCACGAAGCCATCTAATTTGGGATGGAAGTGGAGCTGGTACCCAGATTTGAAACTCCTGCCCACAGTTCCTTCTGGCACATCTCTCTGCCGGTTCCTTGGATTCAAGACAACTGCACAACTTCTTTCAACTGTGAAGTGAGAAGTGGTGCTTGTGATGAATTTTACAATGTCACTTCATGCCAGACAAATAAGCCATACTGATATGAAATTAATTAAATCTGCTTTTCAGTCCTCTAATAATGAGTGACTTAAATAATGACACCTTGAGAGAACTAGCGAAGATGCCAGATTTTAAGATTTCATCGCTAATCAGGGCAATCGTGAGACTTTTCAAACTGACAATCACAATCAGGCCTCTTTTCTTCTTTCCCTTGAATGCGATGCTATAAGGCTGCATCCTAAAATTAAATTATACTTCTAATATGTGCGGTGCCCACTCCTGTCAGACTGACAGTGTGAGTTCTAGACCTTCCATTGGCCTATTGCTATGAAATGTGTAACGGGGGTGAGTAGCATGCTATCCACTATGCTATAATAACTTTAATTCTTCCGTAATAATGGGGCGCCGACATGGGAGATAACAATACGAGGAAGAAATGATTTAGGGGGGCAAGTCCTGAAAAACGCTTCTGCTTGATCGCCCCTAATTATGTGGTTATTTGGTGTCATCGCTGTCAAGGGATTCACATCTTCTGGGGTGTCCTTTTTTCCTTCGGTCCATAATGCCTCCACTAGTTAGGATTGGTGTGGGCTGAGGCACGGGATCATGGAGCAATGGGTGGCTCCCTGGAAGTGGTGACCACCTCTCTGATGGAACTTGGTGATATTAAGGGTCCCTCTGAAGTGAGCCGTGGGCAGGTCGATTTCAATGCCAAGTTTCCAGAGGAAGGAGGGGATTCAGGGGTTTAAGCAGGCTGGATGAGCATGACTTTAGAGAGTAGTATAGATGTTTGAAACAAGTACATCAGTGATGAATGTAAACCGGGGAGGGCATCTTCGAGAAGTAAAGATACTTTCAGCTTCCCTGAGAACTGTAGTTCCTGTAGTCAGAAACTCTACAGGCCCAAGGATGTTTGCATACATTGTGCATACGTGCACATTGGTTAATTCTATGAGGAGGGATGGAGATGGGGAAAGACAGTCACTTGAATTGCAATTTTCCAGTATATGAAGGAATGCAATCTTATAGAGTGTGGGACAGACGCTGGAGGAGAGTTGTCCTTCCTTCTACCCTCTGAGAAGTGTTACCACCAGAGGTCTCTGCTTATGGAAGACATATTGGAGGGACTTTATGCCACCAGAGCCCTCTGCTTACCCTCCCTGCCTCCAATGAGATGGCCAAGAGAATGGCCAGGAAGAGTGGTTGCTTTACAAAGGCTGGTTGCTCAAACCTCAGACCCTGACTCAGGCCATCTTTCCATCTCCGTGTGAGATCTTTGGTGGGGATGTAATGTGCCCATGGTGGGTTCTCAAAAAAAATATTTGGATGTAAAGATGATGCCCGCAGATGGGGGACCACATACTCTTAATTAAAGTGATCTAACTCCCTCTGACAGGATGCACTAACTAATCGATCAGTTGGCTAAAATATCAGGCAGTAGACATCATGCAAGGAAAATGGGGTTCGGTTCTAAGGTAGCAACTTGGTGTCCCCCGAGGAAAGAGGATGTACTCTTCTGGGCCACATGGAACAGTCCAATACAGTGGTACCTCGAGATACGAGTGCCCTAACATACGAGATTTTTGAGATACGAGCCGTCGAGCAAGCGATTTTTGCTTTGAAATATGAGCAACATTTGAGATAGGAGTCATCGTGCGGATCAGCCGGCTGCACATGACCCACCAGTTTACCTCGACTCGAGCGTCTCATAGTTTCCCACGCCTCAAGGTTACGGAACAAATTAAACTCGTATCTTGAGGTACCACTGTCTGTAGTATAACCAGTATCTTCCCAAATGCCTGACTGACTTTAATAAGAGGGCGTGGGGAGGAGGAAAAGATCTTTATGTCAATCAGGAGTGGGGAACTTCCTTTTCTGCCATGGGACATTTGGATATTTATAACATTATTCTCGGGCCATACAATATTATTAACTTAGCCCTAGCTGGGTTTTTTTTTTCTGTGGATAAAATGTCAGCCTGTGGACCACAGGGTCCTTGGTTGCAGGCTCCTCCCTGGCCTGGGCCCTGGTTGGGGCTCGTGCAGGAGGCAACCAATCAATGTGTTTTTCTCACATCGATGTTCCTCTCTGTTTTTCCCTCTCTCTCCTACTCTCCCTAAAAATCAACGGATAAATATTCTCAGGTGAGGATTAACAACAACAAAAACAAAATTATCAACTTAAAAATGAGCCTGCTGTATTTGGTTAAACATTTCATTAACTCACCCCTAATGTCTTGGCAGGCTGGATGTTCCCTACTCCTGATGGAAATGGTCGTGATATTTTTGCCTTCATATGGAATCATAAATAGAAATAAAAAATCACTCACGGGTGTTAAGGAAAATGCTTTATATATTTGTCTTGTAGAAACATTAACTCTATAATTTTCTGTGTGTTCATTAGTCATTAGAATAACTGTGCAGGATACCTGGATCTTGTGCCAGAATAGCTGAATGGCAGACGTGGCTTTCCTTGGTGGAATGTAACCACCGCATCTTCGACAAATGGCCAAAAAGAGAACTGAAAGGGTTTTCACAGGGCGGTGAGGCTGACTGGCATGCTAATTTG
The DNA here is from genome assembly GCA_011751065.1 of Lasiurus cinereus. Taxonomy (NCBI): domain Eukaryota; kingdom Metazoa; phylum Chordata; class Mammalia; order Chiroptera; family Vespertilionidae; genus Lasiurus; species Lasiurus cinereus. Next base: position 1,647,571 of record JAAGEH010002529.1, read on the forward strand.
CATATAAAGGCCTCAATTAATTGCTAATTAATTCAAAGGACTTTTTTGCTGTTGTTGTTAAGCCACTGGGCTAGGTGGTACGGAGATACAAAGATAACTAAAAGGCGTTTACAGGCGGGAGAGGAAAGCAGGCCTTGCGCATATGGCATTTTTATGACTTTATTTTAAATATATTTTATTGATTTTCCACAGAGAGGAAGGAAGAGGGATAGAGAGCCAGAAACATCGATGAGAGAGAAATATCCATCAGCTGTCTCCTGCATGCCTCCTACTGGGGATGTGCCCACAACCAAGGTCTATGCCCTTGACCGGAATGGAACCTGCGACCTTTCAGTCCGCAGGCCCACGCTCTATCCACTGAGCCAAACCGGTTTTGGTTATTTTTATAACTTTACTACAAGGCAGAAATAAGTAAAAGGCATAAAAGGTGTCAGTGGAAAGCAATGCAAAGGAGGAAGACACTCGCTACCTTGTACTTGAGCACCTCCAGGCCCCTAGAACCTGCAGGTCCGCTGCAGGAGAGAGAGTCCCCCACGACTCGCAGGCAGCTGGCTGGCAGTCCTCACGGTGGGTATTCCTAAAAGAAAGATTCTACTCCAGCCGGGCGACTAGACAACCTTCACCTCGGAGGACGGATTGGCGTGGACTCATGAAATGCGTCTTTCTGACAGGTGACAGTGACAGACCAAGGGCCACCTCCGGCAGGTGAAAGCAAGGGATTGGGAAATCACAGGCATATTCTGGCTCAAGCTCTGATGCTCCCGCCACCTGACACGCTGGCCTGGGGCACCCTGAGAGTTCCCTGTGTCATGGTGGAGTCCCTGATCCCCTAGGAAGGAGGAGGCACTTGAGAAAGGTCCTCTTTCCCGGCCGGGTCTTTGCACTCTGCAAAGGCAGGTTGGTTCCTTGCGGGGATGCAGACGTGTAGGGTGGTTGATTGGGGTCACAGTGAGCAGACCTGAGTGACAGGCAGGGGCATCTGGTAAAGGAGGTGTTGCCCCCCTCTTTCCAGAGGCCACTCGGGCACCCCTCCTCTGAGCTGGTTGAGACAGGCCGGACCTTGCTGTCATTTGGATAGGTATTGGGAGGTTGTCTGTGCTGGCCCCCAGAAGTTTGGGGACACGGGGAGCGCTCTGATTTGGTTTCCTGCCTTTGCTGCTAAGAGCTCTGAGGTGTGCGCTTAACCGTGACCTTCACCTGCTTTCCCCAGGACCTCAGGGGTCACCTTCGGGGTCTTTACGCGCCACACAGGATGCCCAAAAGGAGTGAATCTTTGTGCCAGCCCAGGGTTTTGTTGAGCCAGGTGGACTGTGGGCATGGCATCTTATGTGCCCTGTCTTCATCTCGAACCTTCCTCCCCCAAGCCTCCCTCTGCCTTCACGGCTTTCCCGCAGACAGTAACCCAGAGTCTGCCTCCTCCCCTCCTGCCCTCCCCAACTCTCCCACAATGAACGCTGCTGTCAGTTCAGATAAGAGCACCCCGCTGCAGAGAATGGCAATATTTTCTGTCCTGGCAAACACGATCGTAAGTTCAGTTTATTAATATTGCAACAGTTGCCCTAAATGAGATCCCTTGGCTAACAAAACATTTATCAACAAAACGCTGCCACCTACTGAAGTTTCGCAAACAGCCCAGATGATTGGATAAGATCGCAAATTCGTTCTGTCACCAGCTTCTGGTCCTTGCTGCGATGGTTCTGAAGCAAGAGTGATAACCAGCACACGCCGACAAGACATGGCTGTCACGCGGACTGTTTAGAGAGTGTCAGGGCGGATCCTGCAGCCTGGCAGCCCATCCCAGCAGGAGCTTGGGGGGCCCCTGGGGACTAGTTTATTCTGGAATTTTCCAGCAACCGCTGGAGAGGGTTTTGTCCATTAGCAACACATTCTTTACACTCCGACTTGCGACAGTGATGTTCAACCTGCAGGGAAGTCACAGACATTTTTTTTTTAAATGCTCCTCAGTGTTTATTCTTATTCTCTAGACCAGTGGTTCTCAACCTTTCTAATGCTGTGACCATTTAATATTGTTCCTCGTGTTGTGGTGAATCGTCATGTAAATAGTGTTTTCTGATGGTCTTAGGCGACCCTGCTAGTGGTTCTCAACCTGTGGGTCACTGCTGTAGAGCCTAAGACCATCAGAAAACAGGTTACGACCCACAGGTTGAGAACCGCTGCTGTGACAATTAATATCTTTGGTACCAAAAGAAAAAAATCTTACGATGATGATAACAGCTATTTTTCTACGACTCTGTAAGACCGGAAACACACTTGCCTTCAAAGACTCCTTCCACTATGGAAACCACTTTAGAAATCAATTAGAAGTCGTATTGTGTTGATCAAGTCCGGACTACTTCAGTCAGTAATCTGAGGGTTCATTTGCAGGGCCAAGGGAGAGTAAGGGAAAAACAAAGCAAAACTGAGACGATTTCTGTGTGATTCATTTCTTCCGGAGCTCAGAGTCACCCTTCTCTGAACAATCTGAGGTCATCATTTTGGGGTGATTGACAGGGCGGGGTGCTCACCTCCCCAGCTCAGGTGCTCATGAGCAGGGCGCCCTTGGCCGGGAAAGGGAGGCCAGCGTGCTGCCCTGGGAGCTGGGTGCCTGCGTGCCCTCTCTCCCCCTCCCCTGAGCCTCCTCTGGGGACCAGTCCTGGCTCCTGGGGTCCAGGACAGGGGCTTGCATGTTGCAGGAGCCATGAAAGGACACGTCCAGAAAGTTGACATGTCTGAGATAGGCTCACCAAGCCACCATCATTTTAGGGAACTACTTTCTAGATCTCTAGCATCAGGAGGCTGCTAAGGACTTACTTTTTTTTTCCTGGAAATTTCTGCACCTCCCTGATAGCCATGGGCATGAGCTTCCCGGTTGAAGGATTCCAGTGGGTGCATGCAGACTTTCTCCCCAAGAAAGGGGACATAAGAGGCTGTGCCCACAGTTCCTCTGTAAGAGCAGAGGGATGGCGAGGAGGACCTGCTGCCGGTGCCCAGGTAGGATGGCGTGAAGAGACTCCTGGCTTGGCATCTCTTGGGCATACCCTTGCCTCTGCTCTGCCATTTTTCTGAATCCACATCCCAGAGTGAGAGCTTCGAAGAGAGGAAACGTGGGATGCAGTGGAAGAGAAGCAGGCCTGAGGGTTGGCCTTGGGGTTGACTAATAATAACTCAGGAGACTATTTATTAAATACCAAGTATTGAACGCTGTTCCAGACAGTTTAATTGTACCAGTTCTGTTCCCTGTAGCCATCCTCAAGGTGGGGATCATTTCTCCTGTTTTAGAGATAAAGACTCCGAGGCCCAGAGAGATGAAATGGCTTGGCCAAGTTCACCCAGAAGGGAAGTAGCCGTGAGTCCAGATCTCGGTGTGTGTGTGTGTGTGTGTGTGTGTGTGTCTTCCGGCTTGAAAGGCCCTGCTCTGTCTGGGGCTGCAGTATGAGCCCAGCTGATACGTTTTTCGCCTCTTTGCTGGTGCAGAGGGTTAAACAGAGGGAGGGAATAGCTGAGAGGAAGTTCCCCTTTCTTCCACCCAGGAAAGCTGTCCTCTTCATGTGGTGGAGCGGGGCGAGGGGGGCAGAGTTCATAGTGTGCTAGTAAGTGAGATCATGGGTAGGAAGCCCTTGGACCTCCTTAGAAGTAAGTGACTCTAAAAAAAAATCCAAGCCATTTGTATTACGCTGGTAGGTGATGTGATTTCAAACGGACAAGAGAGCACAGTTTGTCTTCTGTTCAAATTGGCATCCCTTCGTGCCGTTCTGGGAATTAGTTCAGAACTGACTACAGGAAGCATAAATCACCTTTGCTCCCCAGAATTATTTCCTAGCAGGCCTGTGTTTTCCCGGGAGGTTCTTTCTCTGCAGCAGATGAAAGTTCGCCTGCATCCGTGTGATCTCATTTCATTTTCCTCTTCGGTAGACACCAGTCCATGTGCCTCACTCCAGGCAAAGCAGGCTCCCGTCCTGTGTGCCATCTTCCCGATGATCCTACCCCTGAATGCTCCCCTGGCCACCAGGGGAATACGTTGTCTTCTCATCGAAAGGAAAATCATATTCTGAATATGTAACGGGAACCCGCATGCAGCTCTTGGATGATAAATATCAAGTGTTATATAAAAGCCCATCAGTGTCTGATCAGAGGCACGAGGGACTCACTCTAGGAGCAGCAGGAGACCCAGAACAATAGGAATAAAAGGAAATGCTGAGTAGACAGGGGGGCCCAAGGAAATTCACGTTAAAGACGTTCTCTGATGTATTTCAGTTATGTCTTAGGAAAGTGTCTAACTAAGCTAACAAGGCAGTTGATTTGCATCGACTGCTACTTAATAATGAAAACTAACGTCTAGATTTGCTGATTAGTGATATTTCCTCTATTTCACCATTAATCAATTCAATGATGGGAAAAATATAAAAATATGTTCCTATGGTCACCTTCTTATGGAAAGATATTGTCCAACGCAGCACCTCAGAGAGAGGATGGTCAAGGAGAGGAAGCCAGGAAGGGCTGGTGGCCAGTGAGTCAAAGAAAGCAAGTGTTTGGTCAAGAAATTCCTCTTTCTTTTTTCTGAGAGTAAATAAGTCAGGGGGAAGAACCATCAGCCACTCAGAAAGGAACCCTCTTGCTATGCTCCCCCGAAAAGGAGGTTTGGGGAGTCCTCTACCTATGCAACGCTCTCCCTCACTTCTGTAAGGCCATTGGTTAGCCTTCGTACTTAGAGGTAAATGTGTCTCTTAGAAGAACACTATCCCAGAGAGGAAACTTCAGAGAGGATGGCCCTCCTTTATCCCTAATTCACTTCACGACACGAACTCTGAGAACGGGGGTTGAGTCAGATTTGAGCGAAATGCAACATACAGCTGATAGGCTAATATGATTTAACCCAACAATGAAGTAGAATGGCAGAAATTCTTGTTTTTGCTTGAAAGAAGTAAGACTGCATATACAGTGGTACCTCGAGATACGAGTGCCCTAACATACGAGATTTTTGAGATACGAGCCGTCGAGCGAGCAATTTTTGCTTTGAAATACGAGCAACAGTTGAGATAGGAGTCATCACGCGGATCGGCCGGCTGCACACGACCCACCAGTTTACCTCGACTCGAGCATCTCATAGTTTCCCACGCCTCAAGGTTACGGAATGAATTAAACTCGTATCTCGAGGTACCACTGTACTACGTATTTCTCTTTAATATTCACACAGGATTGCTAAAGTGAATACCAGTTCTTTTACAGCATGACATTTTTCTACTTGAAATGCTAAGTACGTTCTTTCTGAAACACTGCATTTGGTTTCTGATGAGCGAAAACCAACTACAAGGATTTCCTGATGAGTGAAGAAAAGCACCAGGTTTCATGCTGGTCATTGACCGGCTCCTTCTGTAGCCTCTCCTGACCCCCGCTGTGCTACCCTGGGTCTTAGATTTCTGGTCCCCAACATCCCGTTGCTGGGGAGGAGGGTGAGAGGAGAGAGAAGCCAGGGTGTCTCTTCATTCCTCTCTGCTTTTGGTGGCACCTCCAGCAGGAGCTTTGCTTCCTTCCTGGTCTGGCTTGTGCCAAGAGGCTCCTCTGCTGGGCAGGCTGGTGTGCAGTTCCCGTCCTGCTCTGGTCTTCGGGCGCTAGGAGTAATACGGACTTCCTGTTATCAATGTCTGAGTTCCCTCATTGTCCCTTGTTTGAAATCACCTGGCTGGTTTCTGCAGGCTCCGAATTCTCCTTTCCTTCTGTTTCTCTGGCCCAAGACACTTGCCATATTTTGCCTCTGCTGCGCAGACCAGGCCCCATCATCCCAATGTTTCCAGCGTTCAGGTGCACACCAAGGACAAGTGGACACATGAAGACACGAATGTCTCCCAGGAAGAGTTTCTGGTCTCCAGTACAGTGGTACCTCCAGATATGAGTGCCCTAACACACGAGATTTTTGAGATACGAGCCATCGAGTGAGCGATTTTTGCTTTGAAATATGAGCAACAGTTGAGATAGGAGTCATCGCGTGGATCGGCCGGCTGCACACGACCCACCAGTTTACCGCGACTCGAGCATCTCATAGTTTCCCACGCCTCAAGGTTACAGAACGAATTAAACTCGTATCTCGAGGTACCACTGTACTTGGTTTGCATTTAATGTTTCTGTCCAATAAAGCCAACCAAGTTGCATCATTCTTTAACTCTACCGCCAATGTTAGGGCACATGAGCTGTTCATTCTATTTATTAATTTTTAAGACATGAACTCAGCATTCATGGCAACGGGGAAGGCCCCTGTGAACATCATGACGAGATGTAGAAGTCAGCACAGCCGGTCGCTAACTTCTAGGACGGACCTGCTTAGGGGAACATGCTCTCCACGAGCCTGATAGAATTTTCTCTGGAGCTCGACATAGACTCCTGCAGGCTGCTGCAGGGGTTGGGTTTACAAGGTCGTTTGTTGTGTGACTTTTAGTACCTGGGTCAATAGTCCCTGGGAATATGGCCCCAACCCTCCATACCTCGTTCAGCCCGCATGAGGACAATATGAACTTTCTAAGAAGCTTCTGGAGCTCAGGGGACGCAAGAATGGGGTGTTGGAAATGGGAAGTGTCTCTTGGGGTGAAACTGCGTTGCTGTCCTATAGACGGGAAAGGAGGGAGGAAGGAGGCTCCTTTCTAGTTTTCTTTGCTTTTGCTTTTATAGTTTGGCTCTTTAGGGACAGAATCTTTTCCCTCCTGGTGTTTCTCCCCTGCTGGCGCTCACCTCTCCTTCCTTCACCTGCTGTTAAAAATCCCAAGTTCTAATCTTACCCTGTTTCCCCCAAAGTAAGACATCCCCCCAAAATAAGACCTACTTCCAGTGTTGCCTCTCGCTGTCTTAAAAGGCAGCCCCCCCCTGAAAATAAGACCTCCCCGATCATAAGGCCTCCCCGATCATAAGACCTCTCCGGAACAGAAGGCCCCCGAAGCTACCATCAGGCGTCTGACTCCTGATTTAAAGAGACCTCGCCCTGCCTGAACAGCTCCGGCTGCGCTGCGGCCCATCAGTGAGCTGGTCTGTGATGACAATGACTACTGTACCGTAGACAGGTCATCCATTTCCTTTTTGTTGTTCAACAATAAATGTGTACTGTCTTGTTCTTCCTGGATCAATAAGACATCCCCTGAAAATAAGACCTTGCGCATCTTTGGGAGCAAACATTCATAGAAGACACTGTCTTATTTTTGGGGAAACAGGGTACCTACCGTCTCTGCCTGTCATTTCCGCTCTGCCCTGGACCCCTCTCTGGCCTGAGCCGAGCTTGCACTTCCAGGCTGACCACTGTCCCGGGCCCTCCTGCCCCGGGAGGTAGGTGCAACATACGAGGGTCTTCTGTTTCCATGTTGTTGGGCACTCACCGTCCTGCCAAAGCCGTTCCGTCAGGAGACTCGTGTCCTTCTCAGAAGCGAAGGGGCACTTTGCTGTCACTTGGTCACCGTGCAACCCCGCTAATAGCCTTTTACGGTGGGAGACTCCCTCCAGCAGCATCGCAGAGTGCCTCCCTGGGACGAAGCAGGTGAGGGAGCTAAGAGGAGGCTACACGTGTGGGTCTCCCACATAATTGCAGTTAAGTAAAGGAATGGATGGCAGAAGCCGTGGGCTTGCTCCCTCTGACCACGTGGGGTCACCCCTCGGGCTAGTACCTGCAGCAGACACTGAAAATCAGTGCCAAGCAGACCGCCTCCCAATTTTCTGACCTCTGAGTCATGAAAGACATAGAATGCTTCGTTGTCAATATTATTAGTAAAATCTAGCATTTAAACTTTTCTCTTAAAAATACTAGATTGGCGCTGTGTAGGGTCTAAAGCAGTGGTTCTCAACCTTTCTAATGCCGCGACCCTTTAACACAGTTCCTCAACCATAAAATTATTTTTGTGGCTACCTCATAACTGTAATTTTGCAACTGTTATGAATCGTATCTGTGTTTTCCAATGGTCTTAGGCGACCCCTGTGAAAGTGTTGTTCGACCCCCAAAGGGGTCGCGACCCACAGGTTGAGAACCACTGGTCTATAGGCTTCATCACAGGTCTATTAAAGCAGTGCGGCTCACACTACACTGAAATGGATGTTCCTCTCAAAAGAAAATGCCATTTTCTTTAATTTTCTATAATTCATCTCGTGTTGTGCTCAGGACTCCATCTTTCTGTGGATGGAGACAAAACTACCCATGAAGGGTACCTTGATTTTTTTTTCCCCCTGAAATAAGATACCTTTGGGTTAACCTATTTTCTCTTAGGTAAATGTTTGGGGTTTTAGGGTTTCTCTCTGTCTTCCCCTGGCCAGAGTGGTATGTGGGTACAGGGATAAGACTACCTGTCTTCATATCATTGTGCCCTCCTCTGTTCCCACCGGACAGAGGGCAGTGGTCTTTCTGATCTTGCCCCAGAGCGGGGTCCATGTTGGCACCCTCCTTGGGGGAACAAAACCTTTCCCTTAGCAGGACCAACAGCCTTGACCTTGGCATTGGATGGTTCTCCTCTGAATCTCAGCCATATTCTCCATCCAATCCTTAGCTTAGCTGACCTCCCTGCAGCACCTCTTAGAGCAGTGGTTCTCAACCTGTGGGTAGCAACCCCTTTGAGGGTCGAATGACCCTTTCACAGGGGTCGCCCAAGACTATTGGAAAACACCTATTTCCCATGGTCTTAGGAACCAACACATGGCTCCTTGGTGTAGCAAAGTGTAGCCATGTAGTTTACTGTTGTCATATGAAGACTGTTGCCCATACTACACCATGATTCAAGACAAAATTTCATTTATTTGTAATTAAAAATAAATATTTCACAATATATAATTACATATTGTTTTTGTGATCAATCCCTATGCTTTAATTATGTTCAATTTGTAACAATGAAAATACATCCTCCATATCAGATATTTTACAGTACAGTTCATAACAGTAACAAAATGACAGTTATGAAGTAGCCACGGAAATAATTTTATGGTTGGGGGTCACCACCCCATGAGGAGCTATCTTAAAGGGTCGTGGCATTAGAAAGGTTGAGAACCACTGTCTTAGAGGATCCTTCACTACCCATCAGGCTTCATGCTGGTGATCTGTGGTAACCCCAACTCTGCAACTCTCCTCTCACACATTTCCTTAAAATTGGGAGTAAGGTTAGACAAGAAATGATGCGAATGTTTGGACTGGAACATTCAATCCAGAAAATGTATCTCACACCAAACCAGGAACTCTTCGTCAAGAGATGGGAATGTCTTAGAATGTGCTCATGGGAAGCAGCACACCAAAGTGCAAGTAATTTATGGGGAGATGAAAGAAGGAACAGGAGAGGAGAGAGGAAGGGAAATGGGGGGGGGAGGGTGGTGCAGGAAGGTAGTCAATAAAGGGAACAACATCAAGTCAGCAAGCACGCTGGCAACTAGAAATCAGTCCCCTGGGAAAAACTGGATCCAGGGCTGAACACATGTGTCAGAGTGGTCCAATCGGAAGGTGTAAGAGCTCAGGTAATTATATACCCGCTCCCATCAGTCACTGGAATGCCTCAGTTCTTCAGCTCCCAGAATTCCTCAGTTCTTCCAGCCTGCAATTTTGGCGCTAACATGGGCTTCAGAGGCAAGAGAAAGCCTAGGGCAAAGAAATACAGGTGCACATGGCTTGTGTGTATGTTTGTGCTAAGAATGATGAGATGTACATAGGTACTGAGACAGAGCCCGCTACAGAAGCAGAGCCATGACTTCTACAGTAAATGAATGTCCTCAGGAAGATGCGAGAGGAAATTGCATCCACTCACTTGTAAAAAAAAAATTAAATAGAAGATTTGGGAATAACAGAAAACTACACACCAACACACACACAAATGAAGAGCAAATTAATGGAAAGGTTAAATGGAAGTATTCTTCCAGAAAATAATGGGAAAGCACAGCGTTAGAAAACATGAAAGCAAAAGTTAAAACCTAGAGATGGATCCAAAAGTATCCATCTTCTTCAGAACAGAATAGAAACAGTAAGGCAGAGAAATGACTCATAAATTAAAAGAAGAAAATGTTATTTTTGAAAAAGAAAGCAAGTTCTTACTAAGGCTAACAGTATGATATTGCAAAGACAAACACCGGCACGTGGAAATTCCATACTAAGAAGCTTCTAATAGATCTATGTGTGTGAAAAAATATGACAAAGGAAAGAGTAAATTTTTCAGTTAGTAAAGAAAGAAAATGCATTATTCAAACACAGTATTGTCAAAAATACCCTTCAATTTAGAAAATAATACCTTGAAATAAATTGCAGATGAAACAAATATCTAAATAAAACCAAATACATATCTAAATATGTCAATAAAATTTTAGGATTCTTGCACATATTTACCATTTTATTTTGACAATGCTGTTTAACAATTCTATGGGGGAGGGGTAAAATCATTTTTACAATAAATAGTCTTCAGACAACAGGATATCTGCATGTAAAAGAAGGAATTTGTACCCCTATATCAAAGCATGTACAAAAATTAACTCAAAAATGGATCAAAGATCTGGTTTAGCTAAAACTCTTGGTGGAAAACATAGGAGTAAATTTCTGTGACCTTAGATCTAGTGATGGCTTCTTAGATGAGACAACAAAAGCATAAGTGACCCTCACTCCCCCCGCCAAAAAAAAAGATAACTAGGGCTTCATCAAAAATAAAAACATTTGTGTATCAAAGGATACTATCAAGAAAGTGTAAACAACCCAGCAAATGGGAGAAAATATTGGCAAATTATATGTCTGATAAGGGACATTGCTTAAAGAATTCTTACAACTCAAGAGTACAAAGACAATCCAACTAAAAAAATTGAGCAAACAATTCAAATCGACATTTGTCTGAAAAAGATATACAAATGACCAATGAGAACATGAAAAAAAAATGCTTAGTATTAGTTGTTATGGAAATGCAAATCAAAACTACAATGCAATACCTCTTCACACCTAGTAGGATGGTTAGAATAGAAAAGTCAGATAATAGCAAGTGCTGGTGGGGATATGAGAGATTGGCACCCCCATGAGCTGGTGGTGGACCTCAAAATTCCATTCTTTGGGATAGATCCCAGTAAAATGGAACATAGGCTCATATGTCCACAGGAGTGTTCATAGTAGCATAATCCACAATAGTCAAAAGGTAGCAACATCTTAAGTAGCCTTCAACTGATGAATGGAGTGTATCCATACAATGGTATTTATTCAGCCATAAAAAAGAATAAAGAACTTATATATGCTACAACATGGATAAACTTTGAAAATGTGCTAAATGAAAGAAACCCAATAGAAAGACCACATGGTATATGAGTGCATTTGTATGAAATGCCCACACTAGGCAAATCCTGAGAGACAGAAAGTAGATTAGCGGTTGCCTTGGGCTGTTGGAGGTGGGAGTACTGGGGTGATAATAGCAAAAGGGTACAGAGTCTCTTCTTTAGATGACGAAAATGTCCTGAAATTGGTTGTGTTGAAGATCTCACAACTCTGTCAATATATTAAAAAAAACATTGAATTGTACACTTTAATGGACAAGTTGTAATGTACGCGTATGTGGACTATATCTCAATGCTGCTTTTACAAAAATAAAAATGAGTCTATTTCTGTAATCTTGAAGTATATCAGGCTTTGCTAAGCATACAAACCACAGAAGTTAAAAGAACAGATTGATAAATTAACATTCAAAATCTATATTTGGTAAAAGATATGATGAAGTTAAGAAAAAGAAGAAGTGACAGGTTGGGAGAAAATAATTGTGGCATCTATATCAGAGAAAGAATTAATATCCAGAACATGTAGAGAGCTTCAATAAACATAAAAAAAACCACAAAAAAAACACATACCTTCAAATGAGTATAGGGTGGTGGTGGTGGGGAGGGAGGAGGAGAAGATCAAGGAGGAAGTGAGAATTTCTTTTTTTTTTAAATATATTTTTATTGGTTGCAAAGAGAAAGGGAGAGGGAGAGACAGAAACATTAATGATGAGAATCATTGATTGTCTGCCTCTTGCACGTCCCCTCCTAGGGATCAAGCCCACAACCCAAGCATGTGCCCTGGTTAGAGAAACCGAGACCTTCCGGTTCATAGGTTGATGCTCAGACACTGAGCCAGGCGGAGGGAAAATTTCAGTGCACATACCTGTCCTCCATGGAGGTGGGGAGGAAGGTATGGGAGGGAGGTGTTCTAGGCTAAAGAGAAGGAGCTGGAGGACAGATCAGCTTCAAGTGAGTGAAGTTAAGTATCCTGTGGCCATGAGCCCGGACTGGACATGTTGGCTCCTATTATAAGACACTCCTGTGATTAGAAGGGAAGGGGAGACTTTGACTCTCTGCCAATCCTTGGAGACACAAAGGGATTTGCCTGTGATTTCAGATAAAATGTGAGGTCAAGGAAGAAAAGATGAGGAGGTCTGAGTCCTGGATTAGTTTTCAATAGGAAGTGGTGAGAATGAATAAAGTTGTTTTCTGCTTAGTCAATGAAGCAGTTAGAAACATGTGAAAAAAAATGATGAAACTCAGAAGTCACGGAGAAAACTGAATTTCAATGATATTTGCTTCATCCATCAAATTGGACAAAATTTTAAAAGCTTGGCAAAGGTTTGGGGACAGTAATATTTTGGTACGAGGTGATAATATAATTTGATGAATACTTTTTGGAAGACAATTTGGTAATCTCTATTAAAATGAAAAATTCTCATTCCCTTCGGCCCAGCAAGTCCAAGTATGCACATTGCTGCAATACTATTACAGAAATGGAAATGTGAGAAAAACTTCAATTCCATAAATAAGAAAACAGTGAATATTGGGAACATTTGTACCCCATGCACATAGAAATAACAAAGAATGAGGGAAATGAGCAAATATCGACATTCAACAATCTGCTAGACCTGCATTAGGTAAAAAAAAACCACAAAGACAATTCCTGCAAAATTCATTTAAAATGGTTTCATTTTATTTTTAACTATCTACGTATCAAAGGAGGTCTTTAAGAAGACATAAAATGTGACAAGTGTGTTTTCTGGGGATAGGAGTGCTGAGAGTAAAGGGACATTCTATCTTTCATTGTAGCATTCCTCAGCAGAAATAAAATGAGAGGCACATAAGTGAACTATATATTTAATATTAAGTTTTCTAGTAGCCACCCATTAAAAAAAAAACAAAACAAAAAAATAAAGAGATGGCATTACCTTCAATGGTACATATTTTCAGTTTAATATGTCCAATACAGTGTATCTAATATTTCTAACATATCACTTCGACATGTAATCAGTGCAAAAGTATTATTAGCATCACATTGACTATCCTGTTCTAACGCCTAAGATCTCAGGTGGATCTTAGACTGAGATGCATCCCATATGCGCAGGAGCTGTTGGCTACCAGAATGGATAGTGCAGTTCTAGATTTTACGTATTTCTGCCTTCTTTTTGGCTGACTGATGATTATATTTTTGCATTTTCTTATTAAAAAAAAAAGAAAAAAATGCAAAGAATCGCAACCTTGAAACTCTTCCTAAGGAAAAAAGAAAAGAAAAGGAAACTCCCTCCCGCCTGCTCTGCATCCATCCCTTGCTCAGAGGGTAGTTCTGCCTCGTCTGGGCTTGGGTCATGTTACTGATGAGGGTGCCGGCCCGGGGTTCAAGTGGGCTGGTAAGGACAGGAGCAGGAATGCGGCTCCAGTCTGCTGGGGCTGTGGCTTGTGGACAAAAGGGTCCCCCAGGGGCGTGGGCAGCGCTCTCAGGTTTCAGGGGTCATGACCTCCTCGCCCGGGCAGCAATCACATCATCTATAGCTGCCGGATGGCCGCCCCCACGCCTTGAAGAAGTGGTTATTTCTGCAGCTCACGTGACCTAACTCCCCCGCTGTGGCTGACCCTGGCAAGCAGTCCTCCTGCCTCTGCTCCTCTTTCTGCGCTGGTCCAGGACATATCCCGGTTCCTCCGGCCTCTCCAGGACAGGCCTCGAGTCCCTCTGACCCTCCCAAGGTCTTCACTCCTGTTGTGCGTGCAAATCCTAGCATCTGCATCTCACGAATGGGGTCGCAAGATGAGCTTGTGGTTTCCAGCCTCCATCCTGGTTTAAACATTCTGCCATTTCCCTCATCGCTTTAAAAATGTATCTTTCATTCTTGATTTAAGAGAGGAAGAGAGAAACATCGGTGATGAGAGAGAATCATTGATCGACTGCCTCCTGCACGCCCCCACTGGGGATCAAGCCCACAACCCAGGCATGTATCCTGACCAGGAATGAAACCGTGACCTTCTGGTTCATAGGTCGATGCTCAATCACTGAGCCATGCCAGCCAGGCCATTTTCCTCATCTTTATTTTCCCCTCATACAGCAGCATTGTACTTGGCTAGCAAGTCCTGTATTGCATGAGGGATGAGAGAGGGAGAGAGGTGGGGGAGGGGAAGGATGGGGGAGAGGATACTCTTCCCCTGTCCACAGGATAATTGACTCTCCTGGTGAAATAAGATAAATGATCTGTCCTGGAATTAACCTTTACTCTTTTAAACCTCCAACATGACAAAAAGTGAAATTAAAATTTGAGAGAGGCCCACAATAACTACTCAGAGTCGAAGGAAATTTCCTGGTTTGAACAATAAGTGTGATTGACGTGAGGAATATGCTAGTTTTCATTGTGGATATACACTGAGGGGCCAGATTACTATGACCACCTGACGTTTGTAGGCATCGTATGGGATACGGGAGCTGAAGGCCTGTTCGAACACCTTTGCTGTCTGCAATTACTAAGATAAAACATCTCCAATTTGCACAGGAACACAAGGATTGGACAGTCGACCATTGGAAAAAAGTCACGTGGTCCGATGAGTCACGTTTCCAGGTGCATCATGCAGATGGCAGAGTGAGAATTTCATGGAAACAGCATGAAAGCAGGCACCCCACATGCATGAGAACAACCCTTCAAGCTGGTGGGGGCAGTGTGATGGTTTGGGGCATGTCTTTCTGGCATGATTTGGGCCCTTTAATTCGTGTGGAACAACCTCTGAACAGCACAGCATACCTAAGTATCACTGCTGATCAAGTTCCTCCTATCATGTTGACGGCGTATCCCAATGGAGATGGCTTCTTCCCACAAGACAATGCGCCAGGCCACGGTGCTCGTGTTGTGCAGGAGGGGTTTCCAGAACACGAGGGGGACTTTCCCTGGCTTGGGTGGCCCCTACCATCACCAGATCTCCATCCGATGGAGCATTTGTGGGATGAAGTTCAAAGAGCCATCAGGCAGCTGGTCCCACAAACATCACATCTCACAGAACCGGACAGCGCTGTCCATCAGGCCTGGTGTCAGAGTCCTCGCATCACCTTTCAGCATCTCATGGAGTCAATGCCAAGAAGAATGGCCGCAGTAGTGAAGGCAAAAGGTGGCCCAGCAAAGTGCTGATGGGGTGGGCATAACCATCTGGCCACTCAGTGACTCTCCTGTGAGCAGTTGAGGCCTCTGGGGTTCGGTTAGGAATCTCTCCCGTGGATTTCCACTCTATCTCGGCCTTGAAGTGCTGAATTTTAATACACTGGTTACTGTCTTTACTTCTTCCGCGTAAAGACACGCCTACAACATGTACCCAGGTCAGAGTTTGGTCCAGAGATTGTTCCAAGTAAAAGGCACTTTGAAAGAGTCTGTTCCATCCAGACCTAAGGCTAAGTAGATGCGTTTGTGCGTGGAAGGAAGATGGAGAAGCATCCCCAACCATCCTGCGAACCCCAGAAGTTTCTTTGGCTGCAAACCCCGAAGCACAGGAATGAAACATTTCCTGTTTGACTCCACTGAGTTGAAACCTCAATCAGGGTGAAAATAATAATCAGTCTATATGTTCATCTGTATTTCTTTGTCAAAATGTTAGCGGGAGGTGTGATATTTACAGCAGTGAAACTTAACTGCAAACTCCCGTGTTGCCATTTTCAATTAATGTCTGATAACAATAATCACTAATAAAGCTTTGTGCTCCTGGAGCAATTGCCATCAACGAATTTTCAAGAGCTTTCAAGTCACGGTATGTTCGAGAACAAATTCATATGATATTAGAAAATCTCGCTGTTGACGGTGCTTGCAGATATTGTTCTTTTCCTTCCAATTTCATTTATTTCAAACCCCGTTTCTTCTCACAGTTCCTCCCGCCCACACGCCAGTACACACTGTGCTGTATTTCAGGCTGGGCCAGCGTTTCCGCCTAGAACGAGCTCTTTAGAAGTAGGTGATCATTTCAGCTGGAAATACGCGTTCTCTTTCCATACGATGCATATGCTGCCCACACATGAATTGCTAAGGTCCATGACACCTCCTGGGTGCAGACCTGCGGTTGTCAGTCAGTTTGGGAAGCAAAGCCACCATTGATGTCAAGCAGAAACTCTAATGACAGAAGCTCTTACAGTTCCAGTGATTTTAGGTCAGGATTTCTCTTCTACTCAGACTGGGCTCATGATCCTGGGCGCCCTTAATAACAAGACATATATTTTTACATTTCATACGTTTACTTCATATATATATATATATAAACCTAATTCTCTAGAAGACTCCATCTGGATCTCAAACAAGTTTGGCTCTTTCTATATATACTCAAGTCAGAATCTGAAAGCAATTTGGAACGGAAATGGTACAAATGCATATTGAGTGTTATTTTATGTTAGTATCTATAGGGTTTACTTATACACGTATCGGGTAGAGGAGAGAGAGATTAAGTGACATAATTTTTTTTTCCATTGTGACAAGAAGTCAAATCAAAGCGCGTTGCAGGCTTTTTAAAAGCACTGCCTCTCCTCTTAAAGTTGCAATAACTTTGAGTAAAATCCTTTGAATGAGAACAGGAAAACGCAGTCCGTCATTCGGATGTTTTATTTGCGCAATGCCAAAAATACATGAATAATCAGAAGTGTTTGGGTGACTAATAGGCGGAAATATGTGTGTAGTAGTGAGCCCTCCATACCCAATGCTTGATTAGGATTATTAATCATTCATGGTCCCCTTTTGAAGTTCGGCAGACTGTACTCAAGTGTTGGTTTTTAAAATTTTTTTCTGAATCTGAATTTTCACCCTTCCTTAAAAATATTATCTGTAGAGGGGGAAAGATAAGTAAATTATCCAGATGGCATATGTATCCAATAGTAATGAGAATAAAACACTTTTATGGAAGGATCCGTATAGTTATTTATACATCTACACTGATGTATTAATGCTGTGGAGTTGCCCACATTCATACTTAGGAAGGGGTGTACCGTTATGAGTGATCTGGCTTTATAAATTAGCTTGTAAAAATAATGTAATTGCTATAGAGGCTATAATGCCTCGTGGAATTGGCTCTGCTTGTTTGTTTTGACAAGTGGGTTTCGTTTTATGATAATATCTCAGGGCCCAGGAGTAAATGCCCTGTAGTCTGTTTTGTAAAAGCAGTGAAGCCTTCCTGATCTGCAATCTTACTGCCGTCTCTAGACAGCATACCTCCCTTGAAAGTAGGGTGAGCCCGCTGACATGTTTGCTGAGAAATCCTAGGCCAAGTGAACATGATCAGAATTCCCTCACAGACACTGTTTCAGTAAGCTTGCCTTGGTCATGATCTTTTTTTTTTTTTTAATATTTCATTGATTTTTTACAGAGAAGAAGGGAGAAGAATAGAGAGCTAGAAACATCGATGCAAGAGAGACATCCATCAGCTGCCTCCTGCACATCCCCTACTGGGGATGTGCCCGCAACCAAGGTACATGCTCTTGACTGGACTCGAACCTGGGATCTGCAGACTAACGCTCTATCCACTGAGCCAAACCGGTTAAAGCATGATCATGATCTCGATGTGGTAAAGGAAATAGCATTTGAAGAGCCTTTTCCAGAAGATGAGTATCTCACTTAACAACAAGACTTATTCGGGGAGTACCACCTTTTGCATTCCAGGCATTATCGGGTCTGGGGGAGGTGGAGGGGTGCCGGGGGAGGGGGCAGTGAGCCAAAACAGAAGTCGTGTCCATGTGTGGCTTGCATTCCAGTTGGAGGGCACACAATGCATGCAAAACAGTGGAAATGCAGGGTGCAGGGGCTAACCATTCTCACATGGGCTGCCCCGAAATGGCACACCTCATGCATGCTCCACACGGTATCAAGAGCAGTCTTCTTCAGACAGAGATCGGATCTTGGCACTTCTTTGATTACGTCCAAAATTAACCCCCCCAAAAAACAGCCTCGAACTCATTGCCAAGGCTCAGAAGGCCCCTGTGCATCTCAAACCCAACACGCTGCTCTCTAGCTCCTGGGGTCTTCCGAAGGCGCCGGTTTGCCAAACTCCCCGCTGGCTTTGCGTATGCTGTTCCCTTTGGCTGTCACGTCCTTTCCTGCAGCTCATGGTACCACCAGCGTGTGCTCATCTTTTTGGGCTGCACGTCAGTGTTACCTCCTCCAAGAAGTCTGCCCTGACCACCCTCCTTCATTGCTTCCCTCCCCATAGTGTTCCCTGTTTTCGCTTTGCCCGGTTTCCTCCCTGCACCCACAGCGTCGGTCATTATTTTGTCTGTTGCTTTACTGGCGTTTTTGTATGTTCCTAAGAAGTTTCAAGCTCTAGGCAGAGCCCCTTGTTACAGCCGGCCTCCCGGTTTGACGGCGCACCAGGTAACCCCAAGTTTTCCTGAAAGCGGCAGGAACCCTGGCGATGCTGGTAGTTTCCTCGCCGTTTGGGTTACAGAAAACAAGACGCGTGAAGAATAAATGGAAGTATGTAATAATATAACGGAAACCCGCTTAGGAGATGCTCTTTGTCTTTGCAAATTAAAATGCTCACCCAGCGCGCGCCTTTTGTCTTTATTAAGCAGTTGGCTGGATTGTCTCAACTTGGAGCCTGTGCATAGATATTCAAACGGAGTTTTTCACTCGGAGGCAATTTGGACATTTCCAGATTGGGTTCCTCGGTATTTTATCTACGAAAAATTAACCACATGTGACCAAAATAGGATCACTTATATTGGTACGACAGGTCTCCCAGTCACATATCTGGCAGGTGGATGGCTTGGCCACGTCCTCACATGAAGGCGTCGCAAGGGGTTTCATGTCAGCCACTCAAAGAATCACTCATGAAATGCTCATAGAGAGATAAGGCTCCCATTACTCAAGATATCGTCCCATTGATATCCTGATGGTTGTGTGCCTGCTTCCTACGGCGCTGAGATGTTCTGGGTGAGAAGCGCTTTTATTTCAAAAGAAGGTTGTGGCCCTGACCGGTTTTGCTCAGTGGTTGGAGCATCAGCCTGGTGGACTGAAGAGTCTCAAGTTGGATTATGGTCAAGGGCACATGCCTCTGTGGGCAGCTTGATCCCTGGTTCCCAGTAGGGGCACATGCCGGAGGCAGCCAATTGAGGTCTCTCTATCACATGGAGATGTTTCTTTCTCTTTCCCCTGCCTTTCCATCTCTCAGTGGTAAAGGTATTCTTAGGTGAGGATTAACAAAAATAAAATAAAATAAAATAAAATAATAAAATAAATAAAATAAAATAAATAAAATAAAGCAAAATGAAATGAAATAAATAAAATAAAATAAAATAAATTAAATAATAAATAAATTAATAAATAAATAAATAAAATAAAATAAAATAAGGTTGTGCCAGTCAGCTGCTTAGCTTGATTCCCTGGGGCACGTGAGCAGCACGGGGAAGGGAAGGTGACAGTAGACACGTGGGTGCAAGAACGGAAGCTGCTTAGCGCAACCTCACTGAATTCCTTGGGGACAGCGTCTTTCCCTGTCACGCTCAGCTCTGCGCCTTTGCTACTTTGCAGGTGACACCGGAGGAAGGAGTCCCATGTCCCTGACAAAGGTGGACTCTGGGGACAGCAGAATCGGACCAGAATCACATGTGCAGCGCGGACCAGTGACAAAGCAGGGGATGCAGCTGTAGAGAGCGTGTGTTTCTGTCCCAGGACACCTGCCTGGCCAAGGAGGAGCCAACATCTCCCCCCTAAGGAGAGTCCCACTTCCCTCCACAGGATGTGACCGCCTGGAGTGAGAAAGCATCTCCTGAGTAACTATTGGCTCTTGGAGTCTCCCATCATTCCACTCTGCTATTGGCATTTGGGAAAAAGTGTTATTATATTGCTTCATCGCCCCCCTCACTCTTCCTGAGAACACCACCAGGATTTTGGGGGGCTTTGTGTCTATAGATCCCCACTCAGAGACGCTGCCTGGCGGGGGTTGAGTGGATCAGCCTTGAAGAAACATCTGTGTCCGTGGAAAAGAGGGTGCCCCTCCAACTTGTTACACCTCCACACCCCCACACCTTGGAGCGAATGCTGCTTTCAGGGGCGCTCTCGAAAACGCTGGGTCACATTCTCCTCTGCCGACAGCAATTTCTAGGGCACGCCCAAAGGGCGGCTTTTAAGCTCCGGTTATTAACTTACCGTTAATGAAAGTTTCACTGGGCCACGTTAGACGATCCTATCACGAGTTACGGTTACTGAACGTGTATGTTGTCTCCCTGCATGCCTCTATACGTGTGTGCATGTATATACACACAGATGCATATGTATAAACATACAGGCACAAAGGATACTATCTCTTACACCTGCCGTGACCGGATTTTCAGGCTCCGGAGGTTTGCATTTTCTCGGGCTTTGCCTGAGTGAGCTATCGCCGAGCCCGAGCGTGAGTCTGTTCATTAAGATTTCATGGAGTCAGCGCTTGGTGAACGCACAAGCCGGAACTGCAACTTTTGCACTGTTTTCGCCGCGTTCGAAAGCGCAACCGCTCTCCACCCTGGTGGATGGAGCAGATAAATTCTCCAGCGCCAGCGCATCGCCCGATGACAGGCTCCTGCCGGATGTACCCGCATCCCTTGTGAGGTGAAGGGTTTGAGTGAAACAAATGGGTTATTGGCTGTGGAGCATCCTCAGAAGCGACTGCTTTCAAACAGGGAACATCGCAGGGCGTTCTATCCGGAAAGATGCTTTTGCTGGGTGTGTGTCTGAGAGATTTCCGCAGTTGATGTGAAAGGCCAATCCAAGCCGAAACCGGTTTGGCTCAGTGGATAGAGCATCGGCCTGTGGACTGAAAGGTCCCAGGTTTGATTCCAGTCAAGGGCATGGACCTGGGTGGCGGGCACATCCCCAGTAGGGGAAGTGCAAGAGGCGGCTGATGGATGTCTCTCTCTCATCGATGTTTCTAACTCTCTATCCCTCTTCCTTCCTCTCTGTAGAAAATAAAAAATATATATTTTTTTAAAAAAAGAAAGAAAGGCAAATCCTAGCACAGATTTCTTGGGGGTGGGGGGAGGGTGGAGGAAGAGTTCCGGAGAGGGCAAGGGGGACTTGCCCACACTGGCCTCCTACCAGCGGGAACGTTATGTGCAAGCATTTCCCCACGGAGGGTTTGAAACTAGAAATCTGATTTGGGGATCAGGGAGACATTGCTTTGTCCTCAGTGTTCAGCCTCAGAGCTGAGGGAAAGCCCGTGATTTAAGAGCCGGATGCAGGATGCTGGCACTGCGCTTCTGTGGAGGACTGGATTGAGGGGGTGAGACATACCTTTACTGAGTGAGATGAAGAAGGCTGGAGGCACGGACACGCCCCCTGGCTTGTGAGGACCAACATCAGGGTCTGGCAGGATATGTTCGGGGGTGAGGGCACCTCCCCAGGAAGGAGGAAGGAGGTGGAGGGTCACAGACCTTGATGCTTCTTTTTTCTTTTGTCCTTTGGTGACATGCTCACGCGCTGGGGCTTCTGGTCGGCATGTGGGAGTGGCCAGTGCAGTTAACGAGGAGGGTACCACTTTACCGAGTCAATGCCAGGGATCTCCCTTTGGAGAAAATTCACATCTTAATATTACTGAGCCTTTGGCTCCATAGACATGATACACAGGGTGTCCCCCAAACTGTGTACACACTGTAACACCTGATAGCGCCATCGTGAAAATGAAACTGTATTTTAATAAACACCACCTTTATAATTATTCCAAGTGTGGGTATACATTTCGGGGGGACGCCCCATATTTCTACATTTGTTTAGATATTTTTAAAAAATATATCGTATTGATTTTTTACAGAGAGGAAGGGAGAGGGATAGAGAGTGAGAAACATCGATGAGAGAGAGGCATCGATCAGCCACCTCCTGCACGTCCCCTACTGGGGATGTGCCCTCAACCAGGATACATGCCCTTGGCTGGAATCTAACCTGGGACCTTTCAGTCTGCAGGCCGATGCTCTATCCACTGAGCCAAACCGGTTCCGGCTGATTACATATTTTTTAATGTCTCACAGCCATACTTTGTAATCATTTATAAGTAAAGGTCTTTGCCCATATTTTAGGCTTATTCCTTAAACAGTTTGACACTGCCATAGATTCTCCTTTAGTTCCCAACTCTGTGTTATTAGTAGATGGAACTATGATTGAATTTTTATATTGAAGTTTTATGACCTTAGTAAATTCACTTATTTAGTTCTTCATCTTTCTTTGTAGTTCCCTGTTTTGTTTTCTTTTTCTTTCTTTTTTTAAAATATATTTTATTGATTTTTTTACAGAGAGGAAGGGAGAGAGATAGAAAAGTCAGAAACATCGATGAGAGAGAGACATCGATCAGCCGCCTCCTGCACGCCCCACTGTGGAGATGTGCCCGCAAGCAAGGTACATGCCCCCAACCGGAATCGAACCTGGGACCTTTCAGTCCGCAGGCCGACGCTCTATCCACTGAGCCACACCGGTCTCGGCTGTTTTGTTTTTCTTGAACGTGTGACAGTCCGCGGGCTGAGTGGTACCGAGACGAAGGCCCCAGTGCCCTTCCCAGCTCTCCGCTGCCTCCTCCCTGTGAAGACACCTGCTTTCGGGGACTCGGTCCCGCAGTTCTCGCTCCTCGGCCTTCCAGGACCCCGTCCTCGCCCCCTGCACAGCACCAGGCCGGCTGGGGTGGCTGTCCTGGGTGCTGGACCGGCTCTGCCTCCAGGCCTTCATGAGGCAGCCACAGGCTCACCGTGTTTTCCTCCTCTCTGGGATCACGATCCGTGCTGATGGCTGTCCTGTGTCTAAATACCACCGTGTCACCTAGTCTGTCCATTAGAGGCGTTGTTTAGGACAGAAGGGCAGTTTAAGTAGCCCCTGACCCTTACAGCAATCGTCTCCCCAGAAACCTGTCTCCCTCCCCTGCTGGGGATGCAAGTTGCCTTCTCTGTCGCTCTGAGAGGTCTGTGTTACCGACTCCCACTGTCCACAGAGCTCAGAACCATCTCTCCTTCTGGTCTCTTAATACCTTGGGAACACTCGCTGTCTTGCTCATGTTTGTGTTTTAACACTTAGCATACTACACTCACGGAAATGATTCTAAAAACATTTGCTGCCGAAACCGGTTTGCCTCAGTGGATAGAGCATCGGTCTGCGGACTGAAAGGTCCCAGGTTCCATTCCGGTCGAGGGCATGTACCTGGGTTGTGGGCACATCGCCAGTAGGGGATATGCAAGAGGCAGCTGATTGATGTCTCTCTCTCATCCATGTTTCTAACTCTCTATCCCTCTCTTTTCATCTCTGTAAAAAAATCAATAAAATATATTAAAATAATAAAAATACTTACTCAGGCTTTCTAGTCCTTCCTTGGGTCCCTGGCACCTCTCAGGGAGAGAAACTCCCCCAGATGTCAGAGTGGCAGGAGTGGGCACTTCAGTCACTTCCCCGCTGGGGTCCACACCAGGCAGACGGTCACCAGGTTCTGCTTCCCACCTGAGCGCCACGTGGCGTTCACTCCTTCCTGCCAGCGTTCCAGCTGTCTCCTGCCCATACAGACAAGTTCACAAACTGACTAGCCATCCAGATGTTAGTACTAACCTTTATTAGAAATAGCACTTGTGTTCATTTAGTAAACATTTATATAGCATGTATGTGCTAGCATCATTCTATGAACCTGAAAACATCTTCTTTGTCCTTATTACAACCAGATGGTATTAGAACTTGTATCATGTCTATTTACAGATGAGGAAACCGAGGCCCTGGAAGGTTAAGGAACTTATGCAAAGTCATCAGGCTGGCCGGGGGCCTGTGGGGGTAGACCTCCAGGGAATCGGGCTCAGTATCCACCTTCTTGGCTGTTAAGCTATACTGCCCGCTCCATGGCCCAAACAACCAACATGTTCCTTTTTAGGAAGAAGCTAAGAAAGTACTTCACACCTCTTTTTTTAAAAAAAGAAAATATATATTTTATTAATTTTTTATAGAGAGGAAGGGAAAGGAATAGGGAGCTAGAAACATCAATGAGAGAGAAATATCAATCAGCTGCCTCCTGCACACCCCCTACTGGGAATGTGCCCGCAACCAAGGTACATGCCCTTGACCGGAATCAAACCTGAGACCTTTCAGACCGCAGGCCAATGCTCTATCCACTGAGCCAAACCGGTCTTGGCTATTTTATTGATTTTTTACAGAGGAAGGGAGAGGGATAGAGAGTTAGAAACATCAATAATAGAGATATTGATTAGCTGCCTCTTGCATGCCCTCTACTGGGGATGTGCCTGCAACCAAGGTACATGCCCTTGACCAGAATCAAACCTGGGACCTTTCAGTCCACAGGCCGATGCTCTATCCACTGAACCAAACCGGTTTCGGCTCAGTTTTGTTATTATTATTTTTTTTTAGGGTAAAATATACATGTGGTGAGAACCAACCAAACCAAAGATAGGAACAAAGGTGAAGTGGAACTTAGATCCCGTCCAGAAACCCGTTCCTCAAATCAGTTCTCTACGTCTGGGCAAATCAAATAAATTTCGAGTTATGTATAACTGGTAATTTTTACAGATACAAGCATATAAGCCTATATAAGAACATGTGACCTTTTTAAAAAAATATGAGCATGTTTTCTATTGCTTAAAAATAGATGTGGACAGAGAGGATGGGTTTTTAGAAAGACCAAGAAATTGTCCAATTAAGAAGCAGAAGAAAACCTAGCTTTAATATATTTTATTGACTTTTTACAGAGAGGAAGGGAGAGGGATAGAGAGTTAGAAACATTGATGAGAGAGTAGCTTGTTTCACAATTTTATGCTGGAGGGAAGGATGGGGAGGAGAGGTTGGTAATAATGATTTTGTGGCTCTCACACAATGGGCATCATGCAGAGAATTTTATATTCACAGGACTAACCACAAAATGGGTGGGGCCCAGACTAAAATAAAAAGTGCAGGTCTCCTAGTTCAAAAATGAGGACTTTTGCCGAAACCTGTTTGGCTCAGTGGATAGAGCATTGGCCTGCAGACTGAAAGGTGCCAGGTTCAATTCCGGTCAAGGGCATGTACCTTGGTTGCGGGCACATCCCCAGTAGGAGGTGTGCAGGAGGCAGCTGATTGATGTCTCTCTCTCATCCATGCTTCTAACTCTCCCTCTCCCTTCCTCTCTGTAAAAAATCAATAAAATATATTTTTAAAAAATGAGGACTTTCAAGACAAGAGAGCAGAGCAGTTCCCCAAGCCAGGAGCCGTAGCAGAGGTGCTGTGAGAATATATGGGTCGCATCCCTACACCACCCTGTGTAGACATTTTCAAAGTCATCCGTAAGTCAGTTTATGGATGGACACATCACTGCCCTCATTTTGCAAGTGGAAAGCTGAGGTTTAGAAGTCTCAATCCTCCAAGTCCCTCCCAGGCCGTAACTGGTTTGGCTCAGCGGATAGAGCGTCGGCCTGCAGACTGAAGCATCCTGGGTTCCATTCCGGTAAAGGGCACATATCTTGGTTGCGGGCACATCCCCAGTAGGGGACATGCAGGAGGCAGCTGATCGATGCTTCTCTCTCATCGATGTTTCTAACTCGCTATCCCTCTCCCTTCCTCTCTGTAAAAAGTCAATAAAATATATATTTTTAAAAATGTCCCTCTCAGTGCATTTGCCTGTAGGACACCCTGGTTTGAAAGCAGCATCCCTTCCAAAACAACATGCGCTCCCCAAAGAAGGGCGATATTTGACCCTGATGCTGGTCACCAGGACAGGCGCGTGTGACATGGAAGAGCTGCAACCAACTCCAGCTCCCAGATGTCTGCACCGATGCCTCGCAGCCTATTAAAGCGGGCAGCCCCTGTCTTAATTAGATTAGCTTCCGCACAGCACGGAGGCAGGCGGCTCTCTGATGGAGGGCTGCGAAGGATGTCTGCTGGGAATTCTCCGTGAAAGATGAAGTCCTTTCTCCGCAGAGACCGGCAAAGAGAAGGGCAAAACCCTCTTCTCGATCGCACAGCGTGGAGTGTCAGAGCAGGTGCACGGATCCTCTGTTTCATCGACGTGTCCTTTTTCTTTGGCTTCGGAACAGGGCCGGCTGGGGAGAAAGATGGGGGCGGGGGGCGCCAAGGGATCAGCTCAGAGCCGAGCACGAGGGAGGTGAAAAACTGCCAGCAAATTCTTGCCGTCCGATCCGCCCATCAATCCGGCACCAAAGGAGGTCTCGGCGCTCAGTCGCCTGTCAGGGCCAGACGGATTTTATCTCCCCGATGGCAAACAAAGCAGCGACGTTTGTCTTCAGCTGGTCTTGCGTGGTGGAACTTGGCATCTATTCTCTCTCCCCGTTTCAGGTCGCGCAGAAAAGCTCGCAAGACACAGCGCCAGCAGCCCAAAGCCCTCTCTGAGGGCCTCTCTGTTCTGCACCCTCTCTTTCACCCCCCATCAGGCGCCCTAATCTGGGCGGTGTGGACACATCTCTTGTGTGTTTTGGTTGTTCTTGCTGTTCATCCGCATGCAAGAATATGTTTTTCCTTTGCTTTTTTAGAGAGAGCGGGAGGGAGGGCGGGAGGGGGAGAGAGAGAGAAACATTGATGTGAGAGAGGCACATCCGTTGGTTGCCTCCCACATGCCCCCCGCCCCCGGCCAGGGCTGGGGATGAACCTGCAACCCGGGTACATGGCACTTGACCTGGAATCGCACGTGTGTGACCCTTTGGTGTGTGGGATGACATCTGACCATTGAGCCACACCGGCCAAGGCATTTTTCTTTCTTTTATTTATTTATTGTTTTGCATTCCTTGCGTATTGATGGGGTTCATAAATGATAGTGTTTTGGGGAGCTGTGGGGCTCCTTTAGGAGCCTGGGGTGCAGGTCACCCCAGGAGGGAGGCGGGTGTGAGTCATTTTTCTTGTCATATGATTCGCCAGCTGAAACGTCATGTTCACGCAAAGACCTCCCTCCCTGGGTGGTGGAGAGGACAGGGGAAAGGATGATGAACATGTGTTTCTGCCTGACAACATCTCAGCGTGCGGACAGGAGCAGGATTGGGGTTTCAAACCCCAGAGCGCGTGAAAGCAGGACAGGAGGGCCGGCTGCGGCTGCTGGTAGAGAGAAGGGCCCAGCGCATGCTCGGGCGCTGATCTGATTCACATCAGACGGAGGCTGGGTTACTAGGCAACTGATTAAATAAGCGTGCTGGTCCTACAAGCGAGCGCGCAATTAATTAACTTAACCGTTTTCGTTGTGACTCTCTGCTTCCCTTCTCCCCCTCACCAGGTTTTGAGGTTCCGAAATGTGAGGGGCGCTGGGAGGGGGGAGGCGGCGGCCCGTATGGCCTTCAGTGGGAAATGCCCGCTTCCTGTTCGCTCTTTCCACACTGGATGGAAGCACCCGACCTGCAAGTCCTCACCTTCTAGGCCGGTCAGAAAACAGACCTTCTAGCTGGAACCGGTTTGGCTCAGTGGCTAGAGCGTCGGCCTGCGGACTGAAGGGTCTCAGGTTCGATTCCGGTCAAGGGCATGTACCTTGGTTGCGGGCACATCCCCAGTGTGGGGCGTGCAGGAGGCAGCTGGTCAATGTCTCTCTCTCATCGATGTTTCTGATTTTCTATCCCTCTTCCTTCCTCTCTGTAAAAAAATCAAAGAAAACAGACCTTCTAGGCCAACCGAGAAGGCCTGGAAGGGTGTCAGCACGCATGAATGCAAAGCCCGTCTTCTTTCCTGACCGTGGCAGTCCCTGGGTAGAACAGGATGAACTTGGACTTGGGGAAACCATCAGAATAGACGGGCCATTTCCATACAGTATGGTCTTGCTGAGGGAGAATCTGCTGGAGCTATGTATGCAGCCCCCCTACATCTATGGGGGAGTGGGAACCTTTCAACCGGCCCAGCTGATCGGCTAAGCCTTCTTGCCAGTCAGGAGGCTGCGTCTTGTCTTGAAAGACAAGAGCATCCAGAGAAGCACCATGTGAGGTGGAGCTTCCGGGGAGAGGGTCCGGAATGAACAAGGTCCCAGTTATTGGGGTAACATTCTGAGCAGCCTGTTTGTCATCTGTAGAGAATGAATGGGGCTGGAGAAATTGGGGAGGATGGGGGTTGTTCAGGCCTGTGGCTGTCTCTCTGGGGAGCTCAGACTTCATCGCGGGGGCAGCAGAAGCCACGGAGGGCAGTGGCGTAGGCAGACGTTCAGCGCGGACAGCTCGCTCCTCGTCACCCAGAATGAGGACTTAAGAGGGCCCTGGAATGGCTCTTGTGATTGTCCTCAAGATGAGGACTGGAAGGAGGGCTGGGCCAGAGCGGCGAGTGTCAGCGTTAGGTGGCACTTGGAGCTCGGCTGGGGATGGGGTGGGAGGAAGAGAGGGCTGAGGTGACAGCCAGTCCTGATTTGAGAGACGGAGTGGGTGGAGGGGCCATGAACCGAAAGCAGGGGTGCAGATGGAGGGTGCGGAGACCTGGATCTGTCTCGCCGTTGCTGAACGTGAGGTGCCCGTGTCCAGCGGGCGGCTGGTGAAACAAAGCAATTATGTCACAGTCCCTGGAAGACAGGAATTCGGGGAGAGTCCTCGGAGAACCCACGCTCCCAACAAGACTCTGTACAGGATGTCATTTCTGATCGGGGAGGTCAGATTTTCGGGGGGATGCCTTATATGACAGCGAGAGGCAAACCTGGAAGTAGGTCTTATTTTCGGGGGATGTCTTACTTTTGAGGAAGCAGGGTAGAACCTGGCAGTTACACGTCCCTCTGAGCCAGGGCTTCCTCCTCGTTCCCTGGGTTTGAAAACAGCTTTACAACGACATTTTTAATAGACATTTTTTAAATTATAGACCACTGCTTCATAAGCCACAGTGGTTTAGTCTGTGGCAGTGGACAGGATGGGGCAGTGCCGGGGACATAGCTCGAACACGTGGTTTCTAGTATTTGCTGAGCTTGCTGCTCGTGACCTTGCTTCTTGGCCGCTGTCTTATCCCCGAAAGAATTCTTATTTTCCCCTGAGGGCCTCTTCTCGGGCCCAGAGGCTCCCTAAAATGGCTCCCAGGGAACCCCGATTTCCCAGCTACACTGTCCACAGAAATTGCAGGCAGTGTGTTCAGCCCTGGGATGGTCCCGCCCTCACCACTCTGACCATTGGGGTCCCAAGTGCTTTACCTTCCACCTAGTCCACGTGGCTTAGCTCAGGCTCTTTGACAACTTTTGCCCTCATCTGGGTGGAGATCCGGAGCAGGGGATGGATTCGTTTTCCGTTTCCATGGACACGAAAGGGAAGCCACTATCACCGGAAAATGCAGCAAGCTAAAGAAGTTGTTACTTGGGTTTGAACTTCATATTCTAAGTGCCATCGTGTACTTATGTTAATTGGGTTTGATTTCATCCTTCATAGCATTGAGTTTATGCGATTTATGCACACTGGTATGTGTTGTTGTAGTTCATTGATTGTAGTGATTGTATAGTATTCCAATAAATAAGTCCATCACAGTTTATTTATCTCATTGATGAACAGTGGGGCTATTATGAATAAAGCTTTTACAAACGCTTAAAGGCACACAACTCTAAATTGCCCTATAAATTCTCCTTTTCTCTGTTTCCAAGGAATTGGGGCTCTGAAGCCTTGACCTCTTGGATACCCTAAGGTATTTTTGAGATGAGATAAGTTGGGTACTACCACATCACGAGATTTTTATTTTCTCTAATATATATATATGCCACATTGTAAGGAAAAAATAGAAACACGAGTTCTTGAGAACAAAAGTATTATTTCGATGATGATCATTACCATTTTTAACTAATCCTGTCATGTTTCCACTTACTTGATCATGCACGTGTATCTGTGGTTGAGGTCAAACGTTTTCAATGTTATTTCTTCCTATTTCCCATTGATTTTAGTCCTTCCAACAAAAGCATAATGCCATCTTTCTTATTTTCACATGCTCCCTCTTTTCTGCTACTTCCACAATTCTCCCTTCTTACTTGAGGGCTGGATATTGGGGTCCCTGATTGGGAGAGAGGTGGAGAAGGCCCAGAGAGTGAGAACAGGATGGAAGAGGAAACAAAGGAGGAAGGCAGGGAGCCTGCAGATGGAGAAAAACGAGCACAGAGGAGAAGGGGTGGGAAACTTTCCTATCTTTGGAGGGCAGGAGGCACTCGGGAAATGTTATTCAAGCAATATGCACAAGTAAAAAGAAGCAGAAAAATAACGCCAACGTGTCATTTCTTTTTACTGTTATAAAAGCTCCATGGAAAACTATTGTATAAGCACAGGGACATTTATTAAACATCATTTAGTGATGAGTCATGATCACTAAGTTAAAAAGTTTACACCTCCTCGGCTCCCAGTTCCCCTCCCCACATTATCATGTGTCTGACATGGTCTGGTCATAGTTGGCCATATAGACCTTAACAGACCTTTTCAGAGTCCTGGACAGCCAACCAAGGACAGAGGTGCAGCCTGATTTCCATACACGCACTGGTGGAAGTCTTAACACTTGTCTGGGTGGACCGAAGAGTCGTCAGAAGACAAATGTCTTTGTTCTGGTATCAATTTTGGGACAAGGTCATTTGGCCATCTTATTCCCTAGATTGTTGAGATGTTCACACAACCTGTAGAGTAGCCAGATGGGACAGTACGAATGAGGGAAAGCAATGAGAGTTTCAAGTCAGTTATCTCTGCGGGTCCATTTGCGGGGGGGTATTGTGGTGATGAGCTGGTTGGACAGTCAGCATAATCTGTAGGTTTGAGGACATTGAACTCCAAGGTCAGCTTGCAAGTGCTATCCGTAGCATGTTTATGAAAACTGAATCGAAGAAAACACTTGGTCTAAGATTAACCATTCCAACCAATGGCCATTTTCAGGTCTTCATGTTCTATGTTCTCTGACGAAGGATCCATTTTTACGTGGTTATTAACTGTAATGTAGAGACGGTTCCATATACTGTTTTACATGTAACATGTGATCACGGTCATTGTCTCTGTCATTACTCCAGCTCAAGGCTTTGAAGCGTGGAGAGCCCGTCTCACCCACCTTATCACTTCCCATAGGGTTGGGTGAGGTCTGATCCTGGGCTGGCCAGGACTCTCCCCTGCTCTGTGTGGTTGAGAACTTACTGGGGACTCATTTTATGAAGAGGGCTGAGGTTTGGGGCAAGAGGTCCTTGAAATCACGTGGAAAAAAATCAACTTTTTCATTTTATTTCCAAAAAGAAGCCCAAAGAGGGATGATGGCCCAGAGGTCCGGTGAGGAAGTGA
Organism: Lasiurus cinereus; assembly: GCA_011751065.1. Classification (NCBI taxonomy): domain Eukaryota; kingdom Metazoa; phylum Chordata; class Mammalia; order Chiroptera; family Vespertilionidae; genus Lasiurus; species Lasiurus cinereus. Next base: position 1,678,934 of record JAAGEH010002529.1, read on the forward strand.
AGAAAATGAATTTGGAACTTGGAATTGTCCTGCAAACCGTTAGACCTGGGTCTCAGGAGTCCAGCACCCTCAACACAGCGCCAAGAGGACTGCCAGCGGCCTGGCTGGGAGCACAGATCAGACTCTGACTCACCGTGGCCAGTAGGGAAGCCGGGAGGGCCTATGGCTGCGGAGGACTCACAGAACTCGTGAAAGCTCGGGAACCACTCCGATTTTTGCTTACTTCTTCTATTTTCAGTTTGCCATGCACCTGCCATTTGATTGAGTGATTCTGGCTTCTTACTCTGCCTACTTCCATAAAAGATTTGCTATGTCTTGCCCAAGACCCCATGGATTCAATAAATCTAGTGTGAATATGAGTATATCCGCAGCCCTTTTATTGGGACCCGCCTGGTGTGGACTGCAGAGACAGGAGAGGGAAGAGCTGGAGGAAGACAGACAACACAGCTTCAGGAGGGCTGTAAAATTACCCAGAAACACACAGGTGAGGCTGGCCATGATTTCTTAGACAGGACACACCAGGAATAACAAATACACGGCCTCCTAGTCCTCGGAGGAAATGATGCATGAAATCAATGTTATTAGGGGCCCAGGGGATGCTTTTCCTTATTTGTTAATGGACGTCACGCTGAATGCATGCCAAGGACTGTCAGCGCCGGCCTCCGGATCATACGAAGCCCTTCCTGCCGGATCTGCTGCTGAGTGGACGGTTACTCACTCCCATCCTCCGGGGCCTGCACCACAGTGGTGGAAGTTTGCGTTCTCTTCTCCTTCCTCTCCTTCCTGGAAAAGAACACTTCCAACGTACTCCCAGAGTACATTGCCCGGAGTGAGGACGCATCATTCTCTTGCTCTCTCAGGCCAGGTGATTTTGTAGGAGGAAAGGATGGTATCCAGGCCATCGGTGAGCTGAGGAAAGAATGTGAGGAGTTCTGATCTTTCCTTCTGAGCCTTCCTGTGACAAGTGTCTGCCAGGGATGGGAAATAATCCCACCAAACACATTGAAAGGATTTCGTGGTGTCTCATTCTCATTAGTCTACAGAGAGACAGAGAAGAGGAGAAAGGCAGGGGGAGGCGTGAGAAAGGTGGAAAACCTGGAGTTTGTTCAGACCTGGTTGCTTTTTTTTTTTAAATATATTTTATTGATTTTTTTTACAGAGAGGAAGGGAGAGGGACAGAGAGTTAGAAACATGGATGAGAGAGAGACATCGATCAGCCGCCTCCTGCACGCCCCCCCAACTGGGGATGTGCCCGCAACCAAGATACGTGTCCCTGACCGGAATCGAACCTGGGACCTTTCGGTCCCCAGGCCAACGCTCTATCCACTGAGCCAAACCGGTTTCGGCCACTATCTGGCCCTTTACAAAAATAGTTTGCCATGTCCTGGAATTTAACATAATCTCCTACCGATAAAAATGTAGGTTATTTCCGATATGGAACCAGTTTAAACAATGCTTCTTTGAACATTGAAAGCTGCTCACACTGTCTGCAAGGGTAAGGGTTTTTCTACCTTATTGTTTAGGAATGTATTCAAAGGGTAGAAGAGTAGAAACATCTTAAACTTTACTTGATTTTGCTGAGTTGTATTCCACTTTTCTGTCAGCTTTTCTTTTAAAAAAAAAGTGTTACGGGTATTATATTCTCTATTTGACTTTATTTTAAGTAATAATGTAACAAGACATAAATTTTTGGGTCATGCTTTCTTTCCCTGTGAACTTATATACCTTTCTTAAGTGCTTCAGGAGAGAAGTCTAAAACTGTCTAATTATTATTTTTGTTTTCAATCCCTGATAGGTGCCTGATTATTTTATTTATTTACTTAGTTTGGGCACACTGAAGAAAGATTCTTCTTGTCTTTTATTTGAATCTGGGGAACTCAATAATTTCTGCTTCAGTTGCTACTGGAACATGGTTCTCTTTTTTTCCAATCTGAGTAATAAAATAAAGCATGGGATAATACTATTTTCCTCCATTTTTTATTGCTTTATCCAGAAACCTAAAGGTAACTGCCCTTCTGGGTCATGGTATGAAGTTGAATAATGTTCTCCCCAAATGCATGTCTTTCCTGGAACCTCAGCATGTGACCTGATTTGGAAATAAGGTCATTGCCATGTACGTAGTCAAGATGAGGCCATGGTAGAATGAGGTGGCTCTTTATCTCAACAGGATGGGTATCCTTACAGGAAGAGACACAGAGATGAACACACAAACTGGAGAACACCACATGAATATAGAGGCAGAGACTGGAGGCCAAGGAACTCCAAGGATGGTCAACAACAACCTGAAGACAGGACAGAGGCCTGGGACAGACCCTTCACTGCCACCTTCAGGGGGAACCATTCTGCGGACCCCTTTATGTTAGACTTAGAGCCTCCAGAACTGTGACACAGCAGATTTCTGCCATTTCCACTGCCCAGCCTGCATCCTTTGTTAGGGCAGCCGGGACAGACGAATACAGTCACGTGACTCTGATGTCAGAGATTGGGGTTTTCCAGGCCAGGCAGTGATTTCAAGGCCACACAGGGCTGACCTCTTCCCTGCTTCGGCCATACTTATCAGGCCCATCCCTCAGTGTGTGGCCAATTTGTCAGGCTCCCACCCTTGGCTGGCCCTGGACAACTGCTTTTGCAGACTCATTTGGAAAAGTCCTTTTAGATCTACAAGAGTGGATATCCTCTCTTGGTGTCCTCCCTTCCCATGTCTCCCTCCCCCCAGCACCCCCTCCCTCCTGTGCAATTTTCTCTGCACTCGAATGTGTGTTTTTTTTTTAAATATATTTTTATTGATTTTTTTTTAACACAGAGGAAGGGAGAGGGATAGAGAGTTAGAAACATCGATGAGAGAGAGACATCCATCAGCCTCCTCCTGCATGCCCCCTACTGGGGATGTGCCCGCAACCAAGATACATGCCCTTGACTGGAATCAAACCCGGGACCTTTCAGTCCGCAGGCCGATGCTCTATCCACTGAGCCAAACAGGTTTCAGCTGCACTCAAATGCTTTTAAAATACATATTTTGGCTTAGGTTCTGGTTGACTCTATTTTCATGGAAAGTGGTGTTTCTGTTGGTCTCCCCCCACATCCTTGTTTTTGATGTATACAAGGAAAAAGAAAGAGGCAGCATTGTCTGTACTGTGTCATCTTATAACTGCCTCCCCACAACAGACAGATTTTTTAGTGAGAAGTGGCTCTTTGAAAGGCTTTCAAGAAGATCAAGAAGATAAGCCTCTTCGGCTAACTCTTTCCTTTGTGGCACCCTACTCTCTTTGTCGTACTCAAATTAGATTTACTGTATTCGGAGAGTGCACATCATCTGACTGGCTGGGAATGGAGAGACAGGTCACAAATGTTCCTCTGGCAGGAGGTGTCAATCCTGTGGCTGAATCGTCTAAAGTCAACAAAATCTACCAGTTTCTACAGATGCCCTACCAATATATTGCAAAGCCCCCACCCACAGGCCTATGATACATCTGTAGTCTGTTTCCTCTCTCTCTTAAAAATATATATTTTTTAATCTTTTTCTAAAGCAGCGGTTCTCAACCTGTGGGTCGCGACCCCTTTGGGGTCGACCGACTCTTTCACAGGGGTTGCCTAAGACCATCGGAAAATGCAGATATTTACATCACGATGCATAACAGTAGCAAAATTTCATGGTTGGGGCCACCACCCCATGAGGAACTGTATGCAAGGGTCGCGGCCTTAGGAAGGTTGAGAACCACTGTTCTAAAGGTTTGTTTGAGAGAGAGGAAGGGAGAAGGATAGAGAGATAGAAACATCAGCAAGAGAGAAACATCCATCAGCTGCCTCCTGCAAACCCTCTACTCGGGATCATGCCTGCAACCTGGGCATGTGCCCTGAACAGGAATTGAACCAGTGAACTCTTAGTTCATGGGCTGACGCTCAAACCCTGAGCCACACCAGCTGGGTTCTTTTTTCTCTTTTCCATAAGTGAAAAAAGCCCAGTGCCCTTCATTGGCAAGTCTGGGGGTCAAAAACTCCATTTGAAAGGAATTGAGCAATATTTTGGCCAGTTGGAAGACTGAGTACTTGAACTCGGGTCCCTTAGGACAGATCCTGTGAGTCCCTGGAAGTGTGCAAGCTGAAGAAGGATGAGGTGAGAGCACAGGGCAAAGTTGGCCTTGGTTAGCTTTTAAACCTTTCCCCTTCTGTGGCTAACTAGTTATTAATAAATAGGACTCTTTTACTGATTGCTAATTGAGGAGCTTGGAATTAATTGACCTATTTGGAGGGCACCGTTTAGGGAGGGCATCTTTCAGAATAGCTCCACTTATGATGACTCGTGGAATGGTCTCGGGCACAGCGAAGGTGTAGCAATTGTTTCCAATTACTCACTGCAGTTCTGGGAGTGAAAGTGGACCATGTTGAACTTATTATGTGTTAACATCTCTCCCGGAACAGCATGTTCAGGCTCTTTTTCTGTTATTACTTGGGTCATCCCTTGCAGGCTAATTCCGAATTCTGCTGTGTCTTTTTTCAACTGACCTGGCTAAAACGGAACTCGGTCCGGAGAATCAAGGGCGACTGAGCTGTTGCTGCCGGTAATGACATCCCTCCAACGTCTCCTAGTCACTTGAAGGGATTTGGGGAATATTATTGGAGATGATGTCCAGTGCAACATCGCTTTTCCTTATCTAAGCTGAATTTCTTCCCTCGGCTATCTTAGAAACTTATTTCTGCCTTCCTCACCATTCTTCCCATCCCTGCCTGACTGTGTAATTATTTTTTTTTATCAGCACATTTGGCACTTGCATGTTGTTAATAAACACTGAAGAAAATTAGCACCAGAGGATTAACTATACGCAGAGTCTTAAGGCAGTAACTATTTACTTTGTCTGAGGCTGAGATGACCAGTGATTTCTCTTCTTTACTGTCTGTTGCTACACCCGTGGGAAAAATCCAGAATAGGATTTCACATTTTGCCTTCCATAGTCACCATGTCTCTGTCCCCACCCCCCGAAGTCACTAAAATCCTTTGGAGCTCCCCAATTTCTTTCTTTCTTTTTTTAATATATTTTTATTGATTTTTTTTTTTTTACAGAGAGGAAGGGATAGAGAGATAGAAAGTCAGAAACATCGATGAGAGAGAGACATTGATCAGCCGCCTCCTGCACGCCCCACTGTGGAGATGTGCCCGCAAGCAAGGTACATGCCCCCGACCGGAATCGAACCCGGGACCTTTCAGTCCGCAAGCCGACGCTCTATCCACTGAGCCAAACCGGTCTCGGCTCCCCAATTTTTTTTTTTGGTAAATTCATCTTTAAATGTATTTCCCTTATTTCAAAAGTCTTTTTAGAAAAAAATTCTCTAAGTTAGACAGTCTCAAATGCCCTTATCTGGAAGCAAGTATGTCTTTAGTATAGAAAACTTACTCTTGAAGGCTCATTATAGTAGCATAGTTATTATCCCCACATTCCTAGCCCATTCCCAATTGCTGAAGAATTCAAGGCAGAGGGAAGGTCTTTCTTGTAATGGGCTTTCAAGGGGAGAGTGTATATAACCCTAAATGCTCAGCGAAGGAAGAGCAGATTAATAGACATCACATTTTCATACTTAAAGATAAACTCAGCCGAGGGCATTTAGAAAGCTGAATTTTCTAGACCTTAAAAAAAATGCCTGGAAAAATCATGTCTATATAATTTTAAATTATGCAGCAGCAGGTCTATATTTTTTTTAAAGATACCCCAAATATGGGTCCCTGGGTGTCGAAAAAGAAGTGTTGAGGCTGGAAACAATTTGGGATGGCTTTAGAACAAGCCATCTCTCTTTCCAGGCACTGAAGTGAATTGGAATTGGAGCCAAAAGACATTTCCAGGGAAGAGATCAACACAGGGACGGATACACGTGTGTGGCCTACTGATCCTAGTGAAATAGCGGGGATGGGAACATTGGTCAGCAAACTGTGGCTCGTGAGCCACATGCGGCTCTTGGGCCCCTTGAGTGTGGCTCTTCCACAAAATACCAAGGCCTGGGCGAGTCTATTTTGAAGAAGAGGCGTTAGAAGAAGTTGAAGTTTAAAAATTTTGGCTCTCCAAAGAGATTTCAATCATTGTATTGCTCATATTTGGCTCCGTGGACTCATGAGTTTGCAGACCACTGGGTTAGATGAAATAAGAAACCCTTTAGACTTTCTATCAAGGCTTTCGCTTGAATCCTGCATTGTCCTAGTTTCTGAAAGAATCGGACAATAGGCGCTTTCAATAGTTCTTATGTAGGGGCACGCCAAGAAAACCCACCCATTCCAGTTCTCAATGTCTGTAGCCTCTGGAGCCCTACAATGTTCCTGGTAAAACCAGTTCTTTCATTTGTCATTTTGTGTGATGGACTGGAATTCTTACTCTGATTTGACAACAGGGCATTAAAGAGCTAATATGTCCCCTCTTCTCAGAGTCTACAGTTTAGGAGTGGACTTGACTGTCAATATTCCAGGCTCTAACCGATGGGACAGGAACCACCAATGCTGGACTCTCATTCATTCATTCATTCATTCATTCATCCATTTCCATCCTTTCTGATCTACTGAAACCTCTTTATATAAAATTGCTCTGTATTTGCTCATGATTTTTTCTGCAGCAAGAATATGAAAAAAAACCACACATTAATTTTACTTTATGAAGAAAATAAAGCAGGTTTAGGGATATTAAGGCATTTATTCTACAAATTGCTGCAGAAATATAGTCAAGAGAAGTAGAACATATCAACCTTTTGTGATTAGTGTTGACAGCATACAGGAAAAGAAAAAGACCATGAGAATGAAATTGCACGTATTTATACAGTCGGCCAAAGGGCCTGTGGAACATGACTTTCTAAGTTGAGTTACGGGAATCTACCACACGGATCTCCTTGGGTTTCCTTCAAAAGCTGTTCGTTGTATAACACTATTCCATGAAAGTTCTAGAACTGGAATGATTCAAACTTGGGGGACATAAACAGTCAGTCCATAGCAATCTTCATTAGTCTTCAATGTTCCCACCCAAATTCAATATTGAAGCCAAAATTCCTATTATGATGGTATGTGGATATGGGGCCTTTGAGAGGTCATCAGATCTCAAAGGGGAAGCCCTCATGAAGGAGATTAGTGTGTTCATAAGGGAACCGAGAGCCCCGAATTCTTCTTCGCTGCCTTGTGAAAATATGGAAGACAGCTGTCTGCAAACCAGGAAGGATGCTCTCACCAGACACAGCATCATCCAGAGCTCTGATCCTAGTCTTCCCTGGATCCAGAATGGTGAGAGCTACACATTCTTGTTTAAACCACCCAAGCTGTGGTATTTGTAGCAGTCTGAGCTAAGACAGAGGTCTTCAGTAAAATCTATACATTTCTGGAAAAGTAGGTGGTGAGGCCCTAATACCCACTTCCTTCCTTCCTTCCTTCCTTCCTTCCTTCCTTCCTTCCTTCCTT
>JAAGEH010002529.1:1686363-1707817 GCA_011751065.1 Lasiurus cinereus
CTTCCTTCCTTCCTTCCTTCCTTCCTTCCTTCCTTCCTTCCTTCCTTCCTTCCTTTCTTATGTACAACTTCCAACAAAAAAATATTTTTTAGAGGTCCTTATCTGACCATTCAGCACTCCCTGGGACTGATCATGGGCTGTGCCTGCTCATTTTTAATAATCAGATTGTTCTTAGGGACTCAGGGATACATATCAGAGATTAATAACTGTTGCTGTCTTTGCTTCAAGATCCCTAAATAGAAAGCTCTCTCTCTTTCTTTCTCTAATTATGCCACTAAATGGGCAACGATTCAGTACATATTGTTAATAAATACATTACACTAATTCAAGTTATGACTAATCCTGTAAGCATCTCCCCTCTGTTATGACAATTTTGTTAGATAAGTTTCGGAATTTGACAAATAGAAATGATTTCTGGCATATAGTTGACAATAAATATTTAACTCAATAAAAAAAGACACTTATTTTAGATTGCCTAATAAGTATATATGAATTTTCTAATCTTTTGTGCTTCTCTTCTATACCTCCGATTATTAAAATATATTGAGTGAGCCTTTTTTATTTATGCTAATAATAAAAAGCTACCATTTTTGAGCACCGTTTTAAGGACAATAAAATTAACATAGAGAACTTTTCATTATTTCATTGCCTCAAACATTGCAAAGTTTATGTTATCATTTGCATTTTAAATGTGAGAAAGTGTGGGTAGGAACTGCTTAAAAAATTACAGATAAGAAGTCACGGAAATAAGATTTCAGGCTAGATGGGTCTCATTCCTGAGTCTGAGATCTTCCTACTTTGCAACTCTCTCTCCCTTTGTCAAATCTCAACATCTCAGGCTGTGAGTGTATCTCTGTGAGGGTATTAATGGTCAGGGTGGAAAAGGGAGAGAAAGAGAGAATAGATCTTCTTGCCCTAATCTGATTCTATGGTTTTCCCACAATGTGGTCCATGACATTGAGGCATCAATGACAGGATACACACTGTGTCCTGTGTCCTTATCTGTAACACTCCCAACCAAGTGTCATACATATTTATTTAATGCTTGTTACTGTCCTTCATAAAGATTCACTGGAGCGTCTTATCTCGAATGAAGGTCTGAGTAGACACAGAAGGGATAATATATACCTAGTTTTAATTCTTCTTCTACTTGCTGTCATGTGGCACTTTAGCTCATGCATTTGTGTATGGTTTCATACATTTACATTTAGAAAGTTTTTGTTTGATGGTGTTTCTTTCCCTGTGGTTATAGCAAGATCTGTCATGTCTTTCTGAGCCTTTGGTGATTTATCGTGTCTGTTCTGTTTGGAATTTTCTAAAAATGCTCAGACAACCTTACCAGGATTGCAATGTTATTTCTGCCTCTTATGTTTCGCTGTCACTCTTGTTCTCAAGGGGGAGGTACAGAGTTGTGTGTGTGACAGGAAGGTGGTGGGGGAGGTAGACTGTCTCTGTAAAGTTTCAGTTCATGAGGAGGGAGAATTGCTTTAATTAATATGTCTCCTAGGAAATCCACGCTACAGTGGGACACTCTCATCACAATCAGAGCTGTCCCCTACCTAATTAGTGAAATATTAAAGCAGAATTGCTTAAGTCAACCAATCTCACGTTCATAATCAAGTGTGCACCCCAAATTGGCATGCGTTCTGACCCAACCTTTCTATTCTTAATTTATTCCAGGGTCCGGGGGTGAAGATTATTTCAAAAAATCTTTGTCCTCCTCAAGAAATATGCATGCAGACCTCGTGCCACATTAGTTAGCTGAACAGGTTTGTGCTATCTTAGGTCCAATCTTCCCCCAATACTGATCCAAGGTGACTTTTGTCAAAATTAATTCATTTGTTTGTTTTTTCTAAAGGCAAAATCTAGGGCCTTATAAATTTAGTAAACAATGTTTAACATACAAATATGGCATAGAGAGATGTGAATAATTATTGCTCTTAAAAATTGCTTTTACCTTTTGCACTCATTTATTAAAGGACTTTCATCACGATAGAAATTTGTAGTTTTGAGTAAAGTCTTAGTGTTTTCATGTGTACACACTGAATTGTTTTATTTTAAATATATTTTTATTGATTTCAGAGAGGAAGGAAGAGGGAGAGAGAAGGAAACATCAATGATAAGAGAGATTCATGGATCTGCTGCCTCCTGCATACCCTCCACTGGGGATCGAGCCCACAACCTGGAGAATGTGCCCTTGACTGGAATTGAACCTGGGACCCTTTGGTCCAGTGGTCGCCAACCTTTCAGACCTCATGGACCACCGGTAGTCTGTGGACCACCAGTGGGCAGCCACTGCAAAGTTTGGTCCACAGGCCAATGTTCTATCCACTGAGCCAAACCAGCTATGGCCACACTGAACTGTTTTGATTAGAAAGGTAAACATCTCATGATAATAGAGTCCAGAGAGATTTTGAAGGGATGGATCTCTTCCATGCTACAGGACTGTTCTAGTCTACTTCTATTTCTTCTTATTTTCCTAGTATTTTTAAATTTTATTGCTAAGGTGAATGGAATGATTACTTTAAAATCATACTTTTGCATTATCTTTATATAGATTCTTTTTAAAAAATATATATTTTATAAAATTTTTACAGAAAGGAAGAGAGAGGGATAGAGACCTAGAAACATCGATGAGAGAGAAACTTTGATCAGCTGCCTTCTGCACACCCTCTACTGGGGATGTGCCCACAACCAAGGTACATGCCCTTGATTGGATCAAACCTGGGACCACTTGGTCCACAGGCCGACACTCTATCCACTGAACCAAACCAGGCAGGGCCTTTATATAGATTCTGATCAATCTTTGAGAATTCTGTTGGATTTTTAGGTACACCTTTACATAGCATATAAATAATATCTCCTATTATTGATGCTTATACATATTTGGTGGTCATGTGTGTTTTTTTTTTCTTTTTCTATTACATTTCCTTAGCCAGTATTTCCAAAGCAATAATGATTATTAAGGTAGAGTGGACACCTTCTCTTATTCCTGAATTAAATATTACCTTACTCATGTTTCACTAGTAATCCTGATGTTGGTTTCAAATAGGTATTGTTGATCTTGCTAATGCCTATATTTGTATTCATTATGATTTCTTGTGATAAGATTTTCTTGAGACAAATTATTATTAATCTAGTCATAGAGTCAGTAGGAAAAAAGCCGAAGATGACATTCTTATGTTAAAGACCATTTGGTGTCGATCAGTGGATAGCTACGCATCTGGCAGAGAGACGCTGACTTGTTGATTCATCTACAGAATCCAAATTTTCACTGATCTCCTGGGGCTGACAGGCATAACTTGAAAATTAGGGCACCGTGTTTTGATCAGTTACAGAATAAATAAGGAGCTGAAATTGTTTGAAAGAAATGACTACAGGGCTTGCGTTTGATCAGCAATCTTGGAAGTTTTAGGTGAATGCAAGTTATCTGCATAACATTCCTTATTTTCTCTTTGTAAATTATTTTTTCTTAAAGAGTGACAGTAGTCTTTAAAACAGGGTGGTCAGACCTCGGTTCATTAGTTTAACCCACAATGATCCGGATAAGCAGGTTGTTTCAAGGGGTTGCTATGGTTTCCTTCCTGAACATCTGAAGGTTTCCAGAGGCCTGGAGACGTGATGTGGGCCAAACGAGGCCCCTCTGCTCAGTGCCACCTACAGTTTGGTATTTGTAGGCAGAGCTTCAGAAATCCAGGCTGAAGAAGCAAATATACTGCCCCCCCGCCCCCCGTCTTACACTTTCTCCTCCTCCTCCTCCGTCTCCTGTTGTGATACTTTCCTATTTCTCCCGCCATCGCAGCCCGGCTGGCTACATGCTGTGGCTGCCATTTATGACTCACTCATACCCATGCTGGACCCAGACTAGAGAGGGAATGCTGGATGGGATGCTAAAAATGTAACATGGAAAGATACTTAAAGAGCCTCGTCTTCTGGGCTCTGTGAAATTGATTTTATTTGGTTTAACCAAATGGCCAGGTCTGAACAGAAATGGGGTTCATCCTGGGAAAGAGACAGAACAGACCTTTCCTGGGGAGTCCCCAGAGGAGCCCCTGGCTCCCAGCTGGACTTGGGGGAGGCTGAGGACGCATCCTCCTCTGGGACCCTGATATTTCCACAAGGAAAGAGCTCTCCTTAGAGCAGGGCTGTCCGGATGCCTCCCTACCAGTGTGACTCTGAGCATCTAGTTTTCTGGACTTGCTATGTGCCTGGTCACCCCGTGTTCAGGCCCTGCTCACCTCTGTGGCTGCCCTAGCATCACCTCACATGGCTGAGAGGTGAAGAGGGGTGCAGAGCCCACCCAGCGTGGCTCAGTGGCTAAGCATCTACCTGTGAACCAAGAGATCACGGTTTGATTCCCGGTCAGGGCATAGGCCAGTGTGGGGACAGACAGAAGGCAGCCGATCAATGACCCTCTCATCATTGATGTTTCTATCTCTCTCCCTCTCCTTTCCAAAAAATTAAAAAAAAAGAAAAAGATGTGTGGCTTTCTCAGGAATGGTGGTAGCTTAGCTCCTGCTGGAGGAGCAGCAGGAGAGGAAGCACTTGTGAGTCACTCCCGGTGCAGACTCTGCCTCCTCCCTGCCCTCCACGGAGCCGCTAACTCTGCAGCCACTAGAACGTTCCTCCTTATCGCTGTCCTCGGGGGTACAAAATGCTGATGCGGTTGAGATCTTGAAGGCAGTGATTTATAGCTAAAATAGCCCTCTGCAGGGGAAGGTCTGGGAGAGATTGGGAGGATGTCTCTGCTGCGTTACTATGCAAATTTCACAATTAAATCTTCATTCGTCTCCTAAGGGAATATCAAGCATTACGGAAGGAAAGGGACTTGGACACAATTTTTTTAAAAAGAAAAGGCAGAAATAAGTGAGTAAATAAATAAACGAGTGGCAGACTATCTCACAATTTCTCAGCCCCGTTCCTCTGAGCCAGTCTCTGGTTGGGAATCACTACAGAATCAGGTGGAACAGAGAGCACAGAAGATAGGATCAGGAGAAAGGCAAAGAAACGCACTTTCTTATTCGTCAAACTGAATTAATGAATTTTTAAAAACATTTGTTGCGGAAACCGGTTTGGCTCAGTGGATAGAGCATCGGCCTGCGGACTGAAAGGTCCCAAGTTTGATTCCGGTCAAGGGCACGTACCTTGGTTGTGGGCTCATCCCCAGTAGAGGGCGTGCAGGAGGCAATTGGTCGATGTTTCTCTCTCATCGATGTTTCTAGATCTCTATCTCTATCCCTTCCTCTCTGTAAAAAAATCAATAAAATATATTTTAAAAAAAACAAAACAAAACATTTGTTGCTACAGCCTGTTGTCCAGGGCGGGGAAATAAATGCATCCGGAGACACAGAGCCACTCACCTATTCCCTGTTCCTCTGTGTCCGATCCCCTTCCGTCTTTCTGCCCCCGGACCCAGACTCTGCCTAAGGAGAGCCGACCCTTCCCCGTCTCCCCTTCCTCCTCCTCCAACCCCACTGGCTCCCCATGATTTTGAATCTGCCGAGTTTCAGCAAGAGACTTCTGCTTGGCAGGTAGTCTCCAATGAAAAGGCCAAAACTCCCTCTACAGCTAAAATATTTGCCTTTATTTTTTTTAATTATTTTTAAAATATACGTTATTGATTTTTTACAGAGAGGAAGGGAGAGGGAGAGTCAGAAACATCGATGAGAGAGAAACATCGATCAGCTGCCTCCTGCACGCCCCCTACTGGGGATGTGCCTGCAACCAAGCTACATGCCCTTGACCGGAATTGAACCCTGGACCCTTGAGTCCACAGGCCAACGCTCTATCCACTGAGCCAAACAGGTCAGGGTTTTGCCTTTATTTTTAAAAAATCTTTATTGTTGAAAGCATTACCTATATCTCCATTTCCCCCCCCCACTCACTCCTTCTAGTCCCCAGCCCCCGATGGGTGGCCTGAGGTCTTCATCAACGGTCTGTGTCCATGGGCTAAGCATATATGCATATTAAGTTCTTTAGTTGATCTCTTTCTACCTTCCCAGCCACCTCAGCCAGCCTCCCCTCTGAGATTAACCAGTCTATTCCCTTCTTTAAATATTTGCCTTGAAACAACTTCTCTCTTCCCTGAACTGCATGCCATTAAGCGTCCTCCTGGAGTTTCTCGCTCACCCAGGCTCCTCATGCTATCCCATCCCCGGAAAACCATCACTTCATGAAAGACTTTTGAAGGACACTCCTCCCTCCGAGCCTGGCCCACTGGTGACCTCCAGGCTGTCCTCAGTCCTGCTCACATGGTTTTGCAAGCCTCCACCTTCTGATGGTGTAGGAAAGGCCTTTCCTACCTTCCTGTTCAGGCAACATGTGGTGCATCTGGCTGGTCTGTGCTGGTTGATAGCTACTAGCTTCTTAGCTCTGTTGCATCATAAAGAAGGGAGTGTAGTTCTTCTTCCTAGAAGGACGGAGTGTGGCAGTACATGTACCAACTGTTCAACAATCGGTAGACTGACCTAGGGCGACTTGCCTGGGTCTTAGGAAATTAGAAAGCTGAGGTTGAAAATCCCCACTACTCCCAAGTCCCTGTTTTTATTCAGTTCCTTTCCTAGTGGCAATTCAGCCTAATGAAGTCATTTGGAAGTGGGCGAGGGGCTGGGGATTTTCTGAGACTCTGGCCAGGTCACTTTGTATGTAGGAAAACTGGTAAGGGATAGGAGAGATCCTAAAAGTAGCAAAAACAATGGTTTCCTTAACTATTCTGCATGTTGACAGAAAAGAGAGTCAACAATTCCAGGTTTTCTTCTCAGGTGTTGAGTTTTACAGATCTGGTTGGGTGTGCCTCTCAGAATTGTATCTGTGTGTTTCCCCAAAGTCTATTACTATGGGGAACGTATGTATATTTTTCCCTGGGGTGAGAAAAGTTGGAAAATCTTGATAAAGTTTATGAAGACTGATATTGATAGTCTATTGGTATTAGTTTTATTATTATATGGAGGCCATTTTGTCTGTTGAGATATTGTTTACAATAACAGCAACTAGTTACCAGTGCAAACTTCCTTCCTCCCAAAGACTACCTGAGCTTCATCTTTCAACAATAACAAAAAAAAGTTTATTTTTGCCAGCACATCTTTGGTCTGAAAAAAATTCATAATTACTCCTTTATACCTTGTAGACTGAGACCTCATTCTGTGGTACTACTGTACAGAAGTTATACATTTCAATAGATGGTAGACTTTGAGCATGTTGTATTGATGACTTTTTGTTGTTATATCTGTTATATTTCTATTGGTTGGGTTGTTTTTCCAAAACACCTTTACAAATACTTATTTGGTGATTATGCTAACCCTTTGAGGATGGTGGGATGGCCAGGTGAGAAGTATGTTACTGGGAGCACATGTGTGGTGGAGTGGTTTTTTCATTATAATGTAACTTTCTTCGTCTACGACTAAGTGGTTACAAGAAAAAGGAGACCATACCAGCCTTTTTTTGAGAAATAAATGCAAATACCAGGGAATTCCACACAAATAGCAGAAATCATAGGCATTCATTGCAGAAAGGAACCTCGGGTATGGTTTATTCTCAGGTGCTACATAACGTACCAGTACCCTCACCATACTGCCCATTCAAAGAGCAACAGACCCCGTGGGCACAACTACCATATTTTCCGGTGTATAAGACAACTTTTTAAACTAGGAAAATCTTCTCAAAAGTCGGGGGTCATCTTATAGGGTGAGTATATCCCAAACTCTATATTTTAACTGGAAACGTTGGGGGTCGTCTTATACGCCCAGTTATCTTATACACTGGAAAATACGGTAATGACAGAGGACTCTACAGTTTTGAGAAACACACTGGCTAGTTTAAATGTGAATCCTTAGGCTGTGCCTCCTTGTAACATCTGCCCATTGGTTCTCACTGTCCCTCTGTTTACCTTTCACACAGAGACTGCTCCCTTATTTCCTTTTCTCAACAAATATTTACTGAGCATGTGCCACGGGCCAGGCATTGTTCAGCTGGAGATACAGCAGCGAACAAAACAGATAAAATCCCTTTCTTCAGAGGCTGAATTACACTTCAGTAGAAGGAGATGGTAAACAAAACACAGCACGTATGTAGGGGGATAAAAATGATCATGTTATTGAGGAAAATAAGACGGAAGCGGGACAGGCAGTAGAGGAGGTCCATGTTTAAGTCATGTGCTGACAAGGAGACCTTTGAGCAAAGACCTTGAATCAGTGAGCAAGTGAGCCGGCCGCCTGGGTGCCAAGGTGAGTCCCCTTTCAGAGAAGAGGCACAGCCAGACGAATGTTGAGGAAGGAGCAGCAGGCATGTGGCAGAATGGCAGGTGTGCCAGCCATACGTTGGGGAGCATGAACTAGAAGAAGAATGGTGGGAAAGATCCTGGGAGGAAACTGAGGCAGGCAGGCTGGTTTTATGAGCCTCTGGCTCCTCCTCAGAGTGAGGTGAGAAGCCACTGGAGCAGTGGTTCTCAACCTTCCTAAGGCCGCGACCCTTGCATACAGTTCCTCATGTGGTGGTGACCCCCAACCATGAAATTTTGCTACTGTGATGCATTGTGATGTAAATATCTGCATTTTCCTATGGTCTTAGGTGACCCCCGTGAAAGGGTCATTCAACCCCCAAAGGGGTCGCGACCCACAGGTTGAGAACCGCTGCACTGGAGGGTCGTGGAGAACTGGGGTACCTGATTCATGTAGAAGGAGCACTTTGGGTTGGACAGACGTGGGTAGAGGACACACAGTTAGAGGCTGTTAGAGTCAACCAGGGACGTGGGAGCAGTGGGGAGGCTGACAAGTGATACATCTGAAGATAAAGCCAATGGGATGTGGGTGAGATGCAGAGGATTGAGGGATAGCTCTGGGGTTTTTAAGCTGAGTCTATGAAAGACGGGGCCACCTATGGACGTGGACGTAGCTGGAAGGGACTGTGTGTGAAACAGCATATGGGGAAATAACCAGGAACTTATTTCTGGGCATGCTAGATGTTGAATCCCCAATCCATGATCTATCCAGTATTTGAAGATAATTGCCATGTCCAGGTAATAAACAAGTCCAGTCAATTCTGCTGTAATGGACATATGTGTTCCTAAAAAATCACTGTGCCATGCAAAATTGCATCATCAAAACTATAGAGCTCATGCAAAATAATAAGGTTGGATCACATTGTTCAAAAACTTATTGGGGTATGTCAGAATAAGAGGGCACAGTTTCACATGTGTTACATGCTTATGGAATGGCACTTCCTGGTCTGTTATGCTTCAGTTGTTCTCTAGTACATCAAGTGCACCGGAACAATACACGATTTTGGAACAAATGTTATGGAAGAACTAGTGGTATTAATATTAGCATGGGGAGATTTTAAAATACCCTGTCTCCCCACAAATAAGACAGTGTCTTCTATTAATGTTTGCTCCCAAAGAGGCGCTAGGTCTTATTTTCAGGGTATGTCTTATTTTTCCATGAAGAAGAATACGGTACACATTTATTGTTGAACAACAAAAAAGGAAATGTATTCCCTGTCTATGGTACGGTAGTCATTGTCATCACAAACCAGCTCACGGATTGGCCGCAGCGCAGCCGGAGCTGTTCAGGCAGGGCGAGGTCTCTTTAAATCAGGAGTCAGATGCCTGATGGTAGCTTTGGGGGGCCTTCTATTCCGGGGAGGCCTTACATTCGGGGGAGGCCTTATGATTGGGGAGGTCTTATTTTGGGGGGATGCCCTATATGACAGAGAGAGGCGAATCTGGAAGTAGGTCTTATTTTCCGGGGATGTCTTACTTTCGGGGAAACGGTACTAGAAATAGAAACTGTAGAAGCACATGGAAGAATGCTTGGACTCTCCGGTGTAAGCTTGGCTGGACGCAGATGGGGCATCGGGTGTAAGCACGCATGTGGCTTGAGTGGGACTTCAGAGGAGAGAAAGTCGGAGCAGAGACACTGGCGCCAGAGTTCTCAGAGGGGGAGCGGTTCAGGTCTCTGTTCTGCTCCGGGTCTGGGTCTGAGGCAGCTGTGAAGCCTCCCCTTCCACCAGCATCTCCCAGGCCTCGGGGCCCCAGCCGGGCTGAGGAGGCAGAGGGCTGGGAAATTGCCTGCCCTGCGCCGAGCTCTACCCTGACCCTAACCGGGCCCATTAGCTCGGGCCCAGAGGCCTGGCACCTCCATGAAATGTATCCGGCCGCACCAGGAGCCGAGACTCTGCACATAGGGTCCCCTATGTCTTTAAACCCTTGGCGGTTACTGCTGATCTGACACTGCAGGAAAAATGACTCGGATTTTGGTTGGGGAGATGGATTTGGGGCGTCTCTCTCTGTGCGATTTCCTTGAACATAGTGGGGTCTTTGTCACTGGGATGAAACCCGCCTTCAGCTGGGAGGACAAAAAAAGAGAGAGGAAGAGGGAGAAACAATGGCAGTGTAGAAGCCAGATTTCCCAAAGAATTAGACACTTTGGAGATGCAGATTTATAGCAGACACGCCGATAAAAACTTCTGCTTGAAGGTGTGAAGATCCGGGCCTTCACATGACTGCAAGGAACGGTATTGCTGCCACGGGCATGGGGGACATCTGAGCGTGCGGGAGGCAGGTGGAGGGAGAGGGGGCAGCAGAGGAGAAGCTCCCGCCCCCTAAAGCGTCTTCACAAAATCGGGGCGCAATTTGTGCAGCTTTGAATAACAACACCTCTCACTATTCCTCCTTCACAGATATATCATACAAAAGGAAGCAGCAAGAACGCAGCACATGGGTGATTTTGCACATGCTCCATTTACAGGCCCACAGGCAGATTTCTCCGTGTCTTTTCCCTTCCTTCCGTGTGTGTGTGTGTGTGTGTGTGTGTGTGTGTGTGTGTGTGTATGTGTGTGTGTGTTGAGCCTCAGCCCAGGAGCCCGCATCAGGAGGTCTGAGATCTATTCTGAGCCGGTCCCTGAGGTGACCTTGCGTATGGCTCCGACCTATAAATATAAAACCACTCACCTCGCAGGTTTACAGGTAAGATTGGACGCGTTGATGCATAGGAAAATGTGTGTGTGTGTTTTTTGCCAGTAATCTGCTGATGGAAGGTTAAGTATTATTAATGTGGGAATAGAGAAGGAGTGGCTGAGGGAGTTAAGGGGGGCGGGGGAGGGGGGGGGAAGGAGGCCCAGAAAAAAAAAGAGGAAGATTGCTTTCATTCCTCCAGCTCACCCCCTGGGAAATGCGTGTTTTGCTGGTCGGGAAACTGGGGCAGCTGCGTGCACATGTTCCAGGGTGCGTACACGCAAGGGGGACGGCGCTTTATGAGGCAGCGGATATGCTGAGTCTCAGCTTTGCGTTACCAGGAGACCCGGGAAAGCTGAAGCTCTGGCCTCTAATGAAAACCTCCGTTTGGAAGGCCTGGATGTGGACTTGGCACCGCACCAAGCCGGCCGCCTGCCACTGCAGAATGTTACACCCATTGTATGTCTCCTCATTAAACCCCGTCTGACCTCAGCATTAAGAAACAATTTGTTGCGGGTGGGAACCGGCACACATAAGCAATTACGTTCCGTTTGCCCCATTAGCATCCTTTGGCTCCTGCGCCCATCCAGGCCTGCTACCGCAGCACTCGCTGCCCCTGAGCCAGGGCTATAAAAAGCCCGGCCGCCCGGCTCTCTGCATACCCCCCCCCACCCATACACCACCCCCCAACTGCACTAAGAATACCATCAGCTCTCAGCCAAGCCCGAGATTCTGGGAACAGCGTGCCTCTGTGTTTATTATAAGGGAGTGTCTCTCTCTCTATAGGAAAATTTCTTAGGAGTTAAAAAAGACTCTACTTATAAAAAAAAAAAAACCCGAGGAAGCTATAATAGCCTGCGTCTGGAATAACCTAAGTGGATCTGGCAGGCCCGTGCTCGTTTTCCCATTTGGTGAGGACCCTCGGACTTTGGCTTTTTGTGGCTGTTAGACTTGGAGAATGCTGGGTTTTTAACTGCCCCCCCACAAAAAAAAATAATTGGTCCTGCAAAGCTTTCAAGGGCATTGGGGACAAGTGTGTGTGTGTGTTTTAATATATTTTATTGATTTTTTACAGAGAGGGAGAGGGAGTTAGAAACATCGATGCGAGAGAGACATCCATCAGCTGCCTCCTGCACGCCCCCCACTGGGGATGTGCCTGCAACCAAGGTACATGCCCCCGGCCAGAATCGAACCTGGGACACTTCAGTCCACAGGCCAAGGCTGTATCCACTGAGCCCCACGGGTTTCGGCTTTCTTGGGATTCTTGCTGGCTGCTTACATTGTAGACTTCTCCTCTCAGGCCACCTTCATTTGGGGGCTGCGGTGGGAAGAGAGGAAAGAGGATGTGATGTATGCCACTCAGGAAGGTGGAAGACGGAGGGGAAGGAATTCTGGGTGACCTTTTGGAGGAAGCAATCCGGTGGCTGTTAGTCCTCAGTTTGGTCTCACTTTTGCCTCTAGAGCAGTGGTTCTCAACCTGTGGGTCGCGACCCCCTTGGGGGTCAAACAAGCCTTTCACAGGGGTCGCCTAAAACCATCGGAACATGTAGCAGCGTAGTTCACTGTTGTTCTATGAAGACTGATACCCATGCTACACCAGGCTTCAAGACAAAATTTCATTTATTTGTCATTAGAAATAAATATTTCACAATATCTAATTGTGATGATCACTGTGCTTTAATTATGTTCAATTGGTAACAATGAAAATACATCCCGCCTATCAGATATTTACATTACGACTCATCACAGTAGCAAAATGACAGTTAGGAAGTAGCCACGAAAATAATTTTATGGTTGGGGGTCACCACCACGTGAGGAGCTGTCTTAAAGGGTCTCGGCATTAGAAAGGTTGAGAACCGCTGCTCTAGAGCCTCAGAAAGAAGTTAACCATTCGTTTCCTGAGTTCAGTTTTTCTGCCTGTGCAGTAGGAATAACCACCGGCCTCCTCTATTTCAGAGGTGCTGCGGGACGCACCAGCCCTGCCCCTGAGGCCGTGGGGTGTCAGATGAGGTTACTGACGCCGCCTGACCCCCCTCTCTGAGCTGCAGGGAGCTGTGTCCCACCGGCTCTGTGAGACCCGCTCTCTCTGTGAATCAAGCTCAACTTCTGTTGGCACGGGGTCTCCCGAGCCTTAGAGATGTGGGTGCCCCTCAGCATGGCAGCACACTCAAAGGAGGCTGCACAGGAAGGGCTTATGGACCGCACTAAGCCGTAGGACGAAGGCCCCACCCGCTCCCTGCTCCGGTCAAGGTTGAACCATTGTTACCCCGATGCCCCACCGCTGTGGTCAGACATAGAGCAGCCAGACGCACCTTTGGAGAAAGGGTTGCATTTGGAGACAGAAAGCTTCAAGGTGAGTCTGATCTCAGGCATTTATGAAACATGCGGCAAATCCTCCAGCCTCACCCATTTCATTTCCCATTTCATTATCCGCGTTTTGTTTTGCCTTATGTATTTGTCACAAGTCAACGGCGTGGACATTGTGTTAAATAGTTAGTGGATCATGCCCTAACCCATTTTACTCAGTGGATAGAGCATCGGCCTGCTGACTGAATGGTCCCAGGTTCCATTCCGGTCAAGGGCATGCACCTTGGATGTGGGCACATTTCCAGTAGGGGGTGTGCAGGAGGCAGCTGATGGATGTTTCTCTCTCTCATGGATATTTCTAACTCTCTATCCCTCTCCCTTCCTCTCTGTAAAAAAATCAACAAAATATATTTTAAAATGATTAGTAGATGAATAAAAAAATCTAGGAATCATCTGAAAGCATGAAAATGCAGATTCCTAGACGCCTTTGGAGGTGCTTCTAGCTGTTTGTGGGTGCAGGGATCTGCAGTTTAAAGAGGCAATCCTCATGGATTTAGGGCTGCTTCAGAAATAACCAAAGAACTTGTATGCATGCATGTCTAACCCATGGACTCAGACAATAGGACAGTGAAGGCCTAGGTTGGGGGTCAGGTGGGAGCTAGAAGGGGTTAATGAGGGAAAAAGGAGCATCTGTAATACTTTCAACAATAAAGATAAACTTAAAAAATGCACTTCATAAACAACTCTGGCTCCCAGACCACCGCCTGATGAATAGCAGGCATTAACATATACTTGTGAAGTGAATGGATAAATGGTGTTCTAGCTTCTCACCACCAAGAAAAACTGCCTTCTCAGGGGGAGGTATAGAAGTGAGAGCTAGGATAGCTCGCCACGTAAATATTAAGATGTCAGGGTCCAGGTAGGAGGAGAGAGAAGGGGAGAACTCTAAGAGCCGGGCTAGGAAGCCTTGGACCTTCAAAAAGAAACTCCTGACAACAAGACCCCTCTCAACGTTATTATTTCAGCATTCTTCGCTCTCCATTCTTTTCCTTGCTCCAGAGTTTGATGTCATTCATCACTGTGATGCTGGTTATCCGTGCCATCTTGCTCTCGGCATCTTCAACCATAACGGATCTTCCTTTCCCCCTTCGGATGCCCTCCCAATCCTCTGCCTTCTCCAACACGTCATGGATACTGATCTAATTTTGCCAAAGCTACCTATTGGCTAGTTAATGCACACGTTCTCTGCATCGGATGAATGGTAAAATGGAGGGCATCCAATTAAATGTGAATGTCAGATAAATTACACGTATCGTTTTAGGGTAAGTTTGTCCCGAACATTGCACAGGATGTATTTGTAGTAAAAAAACAAAAAACAAAAAAAAATTATTCTTTGGTTTCTCAGAAAGTCAAATTTAACTGGCATCCTGCATTTTCATTTGGTGAATCTGGTAACCCTATCTCTAGATGGCCTTGCTTTGCACTTTTGGTTCTTATTAATCTCTGATTCTTTTTTTTAAAATATATTTTATTGATTTTTTTACAGAGAGGAAGGGAGAGAGATAGTGAGTTAGAAACATCGATGAGAGAGAGACATTGATCAGCTGCCTCCTGCACACCCCCTACCGGAGATGTGCCCGCAACCAAGGTACATGCCCTTGACCGGAATCGAACTTGGGACTTTTCAGTACAAGGCCTACACTCTATCCACTGAGCCAAACTGGTTTTGGCTTAATCTCTGATTCTTGATTGCTCGTCTTAGCCTAGCCTTCTGATGGCTGGTTTTGCCGGCTAAACATTTTCATCTTTCCATGTTTCTAGTCTTTCCACTTAAATCTCCCTGGTTTTTGTTGCCATTTTGGGTTTAACCCATCATTTCTCTCTGCTGTTGCCTGGGATGGAGAATGTTCAGAACCCAATGTTAACACGTTCTCTGAGCCACACTGGGCTGCTCTCGTGTAGTTTCCTCCCTGTGACTCCTACGTAGCTTTTAGTCCCAGGAAAACAGAGGAGGAGGTTGCGAGCAGCCGTCAAGTTGAAAAGGGGATCGGCCAAGACTAGTTTGGCTCAGTGGATAGAGCGTCGGCCTGCGGACTGAAAGGTCCCAGGTGTGATTCCTGTCGGGGGCATGTGCCTTGCTTGCGGGCATGTCTCCAGTAGGGGGCGTGCAGGAGGAGGCTGATTGATGTCTCTCTCTCATTGATGTTTCTTACTTTCTATCCCTCTCCCTTCCTTTCTGTGAAAAATCAATAAAATATATATTTATATAAAATGTTTTTAAAAAGAAAAGGGGATCGGAGCTGCAGTGACTTAGCTCACAATACTACTGTGGATGTGTCCTGTCTGCTCTGAGCAGCAGCGGTTGTAAATAGAAACAGACATTCACCCTCAGTTCTGGTTTTCCCCTTGTGGAAATCAGGACAGGAGAAACTGGACATCCATGGAAGTCCTGTTCAAGGTTCTGAATGATTCTTCTTTTTCTCCCTCATTCCTCTGACCCTTCCTGGTTGTTATATTTCTTTCATCTCATCCTGGCCTAATTATCATTTCATCATTATGGCTCATTTTTAAAAAATATTTTTATTGATTTCAGAGATGATAGAAGAGAGAGAGCGAGAGAGAGAAAAAATATATATATATAGAGAGAGAAAGAAACATCAATAATGAGAGAGAATCATTGATTGGCTGCCTCCTGCATGTCCTACCCTGTGGGGATGGAGCCCACAGTCCTGGGCATGTGCCCTGACTGGGAATCAAATGAAGACCTCTTGGTTCAGGTGAACCACTTAAGCCACGCCAGCTGGGCTTATTCACTTTTAATGTCACGTGTATGTGATGTATAAGACTTGCTGATTCCCTGTTACTACCAGAGACTATTCTGTTTTTCTTCATCATCATCACCATTACCACCACCATCATCATCATCACCATCATTGCCAATATTTATTTATTTAAAATGATTTACATGTAACCCCTGTGCCAAGAATTATTTTATCAATAGTACCTGATCTCATTTTAGTCTCACATTACCCTTATCCCCATGGTACAGAAAACAGAGAAGCTGATGCATAAATGTTGAGTTATTTGTGCTAATTTACATAATTTGGTGAAGCCAAAATTCCAATCCAGCTCTGACTGGACCACAGCTCTACTCCAAATATGATACTGTACTTCCTTCCACGTGATTTGTGCCAGGAGTAAGGGGAGTAAGCATTACCAGATCATTAAACTATTATAATTCGGTGTCAGAAAACAATCAACTGTCATCTAGGTTGGGAAATCAGCTAAAGAGACCCATAGTCTTCTGTGATGTCTTTGGTGCCTTGATTTCTGCCACAAACCTTTCCCTGCTATACCTTTTTTACTCTATGTCCTTGACTTAGCATCCTTCCCAGAATTCCTCACTCATGTTGGAGAGCATCAATCTGTGATCCACATTATTAGTGGATATTTTTCATTATGTGTAACTAAAATGAGCCTTCTCCATTCCGACAAAAAGATTTTTCCTCCAGCTGTAAAATTGATAAGATTCTTGAGGATCAAATCTAAATTTTAAGCAGTGAGCCTGCTGAGATAGATTAAGTCTGGAATGTTCCTGAAGTCAACAGAATTCTGTTGTAATTATACCAAAGTCCAAAGGAAAATACTTTTCTCTTCATAATTACTGGAAGACACTGGCCTCCGATCTTCTCTGATAGAGAGCCTGGTAATGACAGGGGTAGTCGAGAATTTCATTTACCAAATTATCACCCCAACCCGAATCTCTTTGCATTTGCCCTATCTCTGCTCAGAGGCTCTTCTTGCTTCCAAGAAGCCGTGTGATTTGTTGACTTTGCTCAAATCAAGGAAGGGTGAAGAATATCTAAAGTCATAAGGGGATTTTGCTTTTACCATTCAAAATCTTCCAGTGGAACATTCAGTGATAGTCTTAAAATCTTGCATCGCTTTCACAGAGTACCTATTTCTCTGAGTCCCTCACCCTCTAAAAGCAGAGGGACTTATTGCTCTCCAGGGACAGTGCAGTAGGTACTTTTTAAATTCTACTTTGAATTGGCCTTTCTGGTTAACTTCAAATTGAGACATTGAAAGCCACCATGAAGGGCATGTGTAATTTGTGAAGCCCAGGATGTGTGAAAACTTATAAAGCAATAATAGTGTCTGCCTACTGAACACATGCATGCATGTCTACACACAACTCTCTCTCTCTCCCTCTCTCTCTCTCTCTCTCTCTCTCTCTCTCTCTCTCTCTCTCTCTCAAGATCTGGTATTCTGGGTTATCCTCCTGAGGTCTAGTCTGCATTTTGAAGGCCAAGTTTCTAATATCTCACCTAGCATTTGAGCCCGTTCTGAAAATCGCTGAAATATGCCAGGAACACCCCAATCCTTGTGAGGCTGTCTGCTAGACAGCAGAAGGTGAAAACTGGCCTTTGAGTGACACATAGACATATCCATTCCTTTTCAAGAGATGCTGCCCCTCACATTGTTATTTCTTTTGTAGTTTATTGTGGGCCAAGTCCTTGGGGTTGAGGAATGAGGTCAGCGTTCATCTGAACAAGGTGATGATCCGGTTAGGTAATTAGCAGAAAGACAGAACATGCCCAGTTAAAACTGGGGGCAGAGGAAGAGCTCAGGATAGAAGTCATTGGGTGGAACATGGCAGGTGGTGATTTAGAGAGGCAGAAACCCATAGGGGTTAAGAGTCCTGGCTGCCTGGGTTTGAATTATGCTTCTGCAATTTATTATATATAACTCCAGACTCCACCACTCTGGAGGCCTTTGTGGCCTGTAAAATAAAGATATTCATATTACCCAAGTAGTGATTGGTATTGGGATCAGGTGAAATAATTATAGGAAGTGCTTAGCACAGGGACTGAGACACAAGTGACGAACATGATGGTGATTGTATTAGTTTTGTCTTGTGATGTAGTAAACCACCATGAATGCACCAGCTTGGGCCATATTAGATGCATTATTCACAGCCCTGTGGGTCATAAATCTGGCATGGCTCAGATGAGTTCTTGGCTCTTTGAGGCTTCCACCAGCTTGAAATCAGGTTTGGGCTTGATGGGACTCCCTTTTTAATTCATCAGGAAGGAACCTGCTTTCCGGCTCATTCAGGTTGTTGGCCAAGTTGTGGTCCCTGTGGTTGAAGGACAGAGGCCCTGTTTTCTTGCCTGCTTGGTCCCTTGGAGGTCTCTCTCAGCTCAAGGCCACCGGCATTCCTTCTCATGTGGGTAACTCCATCATCAATCCAGCACGGTGGGTCAGATCTCCTTTTGCACTGAATCCCTCGGGCTCCCTGTCCTGCTACCAGTCAGAGAAATCTCGCTGCTCTCAAAAGGCTGATCGGAGTGGGTTGGGCCCACTTAGATAGACTCTGATTTTCTGATCCGTTGACTGGGGGCTTCAACTATCTGTGCATCCCCTTCTCAGCAGTACCTGCATCCATGCTTGATTGAAAAATCAGGGGACAGGCATCTTGGAGAGGGCATCCATAGAATTCCACTTGCCTTTGTGATGACATGGGCGAGGTCAATTGATGACTCAGCCTGTTGACTAGTCCGTGCCTATGAAAGAGGGGGCTGAAGCTAAGTTTCCAGGCAGAGAAACCTCTTCATTGTTCTGCATGAGAAAGCAGAATTCACTTCTTTGCTCCTGGATGGGCTGGATAGAGTTGTAAACCGAGCACTGAATGGAGAAAGAGAAAGGAGAGCGGAGCCAACCTACATGGCGGGGACACTGAGGAGTTTCAGACATCAGGGTATTTTATATTACATTTGAGTGCTGCATTTTGCTTGTTTGTTTTTGCGTGTTTGTCTTCTCAAACCTCTCTCAGTGCTGCACGTGAATAGCTTTCTGGGAAAATCTGGGAAAATTGAATTCCAGGGCTGCGTAGATGCAGTGCTGGGAGAGCACCGGGAGATTATCTATGCACAATTTCAGAGAAAGAAGGAGCTCGGAGCTGGAGGTAGCCCTGGACTTTGTGGAACTTTTCAGTAGGTGGTCTTATCTGCACAAATTTAGAGGGAGGGTTTGTTACGATCTTCCCTGATCTAATGAGGCACAGCGGTATTTCAACATAAAACACAGGACAGGTGGCTGTCATCAGGCCTGGATCCCTGAGTTCTGGAGTGAGACAGTGCAGGTATTTCTTCCCCCACTTACCAAGTTCATCCCTTCATCCATCCTTTCATACAGTCATTCAGTACACATCACTGTAGTAACATACAATGCAGGTGCTGTTTTATGTATTAGGGGATTCAGTGATAAACAAAACCAAGTTACTGGCCTCTTGGAGCTTTTGTGCTATGGGGGTGAGGGGGGAGATGGAAAAGAGACAATTATAAAATAATACAATTGTAATCCATTGTAAGAGCTTAAACAATGAAGCAAGGAAAGGGAATGGATGGTGTATATTATTTTAGAGAGGTGATCAGGGAAGGTCACTGTCCAGTGACAAAGAAACAAGTTCTGAAAAATGTCAGGAAAGATGGAAAAGTGGACTCTCTGACCTTAACTGAGTGGCTTAATGATCATGGCCCCAGGAGGAGGAGGAGGGGCAGGAAGGGAGCTGCATACAGTTTTGTGACTGGTATTATTTCCTCTCTTGCTAAGCCTGCTTTGAAGTCGCATAGGTTAATGCTTCAAGGACACTTAATTATTAATGAAAAATATGCTCTCCATAGGTGCATGAAGAAAACCACAACTGTCGTGATTTCCAAGTATCCCCAGCATTTCCTGGGAGATCAAAGTCAGTTGGGTGTGAGGCGTGCTGGGAGTGACATATTCGGAAAGGCCACTCACCAAAATTGGGGCTGAGTTTAGACTTCCTGCACTAAGACTGTATTGTTCTAGTAAAAGGGGATTTATCGTATCAGTTAAGTTTAGCCATCCCTCAGCCCAGCTCCTCTCCCTCTTCTTCCTCCTCCTCCCCTAGTGTTTCAGAATGACATAAAGTGGGTTTTCATTGACATAAACCCAATCTTAGACAACAGAATGTTCTACAAATGCTGGATTAGGCTGAAGTGCAGAGGAAACAGCAGTGGGATAGGATGTGAAGAGCTGTGTTCACTTCTAGCACATGTCAGTGGCAGGATGAGAGGTGAATGGGTGGATGCTATCTTTCTTGAGAAAAGAATGAATGATGAGAAATGTTTTATGTAGAGAGAAGTAAATAAAGGGAAAGGTGGCCCTCAGCAGAACTAGAATTCTCCTCACTGGCTTCTGTGTCCTATGAGGGTAGAGACATGTCCCCAGCACCCAGCCCAGACCTGGTGCCCAATAGATAGTGTGCCATGCATGAATGGTGACTAAGAATGACAACGTGGTTTTCTAAGTGGAAGAGCTATGTTCGGGAGAACAGGAGTAAAGCATTGTCAGTTGCTGTAAAAGATGCACTGAGACAATGATAATCTGGGGAGCAGGTACAATTCCAAGAAGGGAGAATATTGTAATCATTTTGACTGTTAAACAGGGGACACAGTTGCTTTAAGGAAAAGTGAAGTACCAGGCATGGAAGGTTTTCAAACGGAGGTTGGGTGATCCATTTGCTGTGTGATTGAGGACATCCCTCTGTAGAACAGAAGTTTTTCAGGAGATACTTAGCCACTTTAATGACTATGACAGTCCCTGACCCTCAGTGTGGGAGATGGAACAATGCATTCTGGGAAGTGTGCAATCCCCCTGAGTGGTGCAGAGGATATGACTATGGCAGAGTGGAGAAGGTACTTCAGTTAAATCAGGGATATGAAAGCAGCCATCTGACACCCACATAATTCATGCTCTCCCCTGGATATCAGTCTCTTACTAGGATTTTGTTCTTGGGGTCTCCAAATGATCCCATTAAAATCAGAATTGGGCATTTAGCAGTGGCTGGAATCTACCATTTCTGGATGGTGGAGGGAGGTTCCTCTCGCTCTTCTTGCTCATGAGTGATGAAGAAGAGTCCATGAAATGCCTTCGGGGACCGATGAATGCCCACCAGGCCCGCTGGCCCCACCCTCTCCCCCAGACCATTTGCTCTCAACTCTCTCTTGAGCAACTGCTCAGTCAAGTTACTAGCCACCAGCTCTTCGGGGGAAGGCTTGTTCAAATCACGTCCAAGAAAATAAATATGATGAATGAACCATCTCTGGAGAAAGCCTTGACTTAAAAAGAAAGAAAGAAAGAAAGAAAGAAAGAAAGAAAGAAAGAAAGAAA